>CM031244.1:409174421-409558312 GCA_018340775.1 Taxus wallichiana var. yunnanensis
ACTCATAAGACTAGTATGTTGTCTTGAGTTTAGTCATTGTAACTCTGCGTAGTGGAAAACTTTGGCCAAAGTAATGCATTGATGGTTGTGCATTGTCTGATCACCTAGTCCTCCAATTAAATTAAAATTGTCTAGTAACCTAATCATGGGAAGTTGAACACTGAACATGAGGTAGGAAATGGTCGAGATACCAGAATATGAAGTTGGAAAACTAGCTTCGTGGTAGACCCAAGGACTTTCACATGGTTCCCATGACCTGAAAAAGGTTGAGCCAAAATGCTAGTAAGCATTGTCACTCGAAGTAGTGGCAAAGGGAGATCATGGAGATCTGGATACACCCTTCTCAGTTGCACATGGCTTACACGGATGTTATCAGATAGATCAAAAGAACAAATTTGATTTAAAGAATTTGATTAAATAAATCTATATGAATGCATCTGCGTAATCTATTTTTATGTATGTTTTTAAAAATATATATCCCCATTTTCCAGTTCAATTAATTTTGAGCGTTACATTAGAGGAGATATTTTGTGACAAGGATTGGAGATATTGATTACATATGGTGGGAATGACAATTTTGTAAATAGAATTTGGAAAAATTATGTGTATCCTATGAGGAAGTAATAAAGCTGTATACAAACTCAACTCAAAGAAGCCCTAGCTTAGAAAGAGGAGCTGAAGAAGGAGTTAAGCACCATAACAAGCAAGGTATTATCTTTTCAATAAATCTCGGAAATCTAAATACGATATTAGGAAAAAAATTCATATGATTATAATACATGCCTAGGTTTCATAGGAGATTCATGCAATATAGAGAAAAATGATGCAAAATCAAGTCAAGGATCTAATGGAAAAAGGTAGTCAAGCAAGGAGATAGTACACAACTTTCATCTCATGGAAGATCATCCATAATACACCCAAATGCATATAAATATGTGAATTTTGATGGTAATTGGTATAAGTGGGGTGCTTATGGACATGGGTCTAGTATGTGTAGTCCTAAGGTTGAAAAGAAAGAAGATTGCAAAAAAGACTAGAGAACATCACTCTAAAAGAAAGAAGGAATAGGAATGTCAAGGAAAGGAAGAGAAAAAATTAGGTCAAAGATATGGAGTTGGATGTTATCACCGTCATGAGAAAGGACATATAGCAAAGTATTGCAAAATGGGCCATCAAACATAAGGAGGTATGTAAGAAAGTTCAAAGGTTTTTTATTTTCTTGCAATGAATATAGACACCACGACTTTTGAGTGAAAATGAAGAAAATTGGAATATTTTATGTGCCACAAGGTAGGGCACATTACAATTTTGTGATGCGAGTTAGCTAAAGAAAGAGATTCAAATACCCAAGCCACAAGTTTAGAAGTTTAAGATGAAGGAAGAAGCTAGTCAAAGTACTAAAGAGGATTCAAAGAGTATGAGTGAGAAAAGGGAGGGATCTATTATGAAAAAAGTAGAATCAGAAAAATAAGAATCAGTCAAGGTGCAAGAAGAGGGCTTGAGACCTTCTTAGGTATCTCATCAATCTCTTCCATGATGACATATGCATCTACTAGGCTTCTTAGAGGTATATATGTGCAAATGAAGCTTTGGAGTGAGGGGAGTTGTCTTGGTTATTATGTTTCCTCTTCATGGTTTTGAGGTATGTCTCTTAAAGTCATTTAGCATGTTATTATTGGTTGGTCATGTTGGGTATGTCAAGTGTCATGTCTTGTTGTTCTTTAAAGCATATAAGCTAGTGTTGCATAGTTGGATGAACTCTTGAGGTCTAAGTTTGTCTTGTCAAGAATAAATAACATGAAAATTATGTTTCAATGAGTATGATTCATATTGATGTCTTTGAAAAGAGATTATTGTATTTTGGTAATCATTCATGAGGCCTTCATTTTGTCAAAATATGTGTTTCGAGCACTATTGACATGTTTAGTGATTGATGATGTCTCTAAGAAGTTCTCTCCGAGTAAAACAATGTATCATGTGTTGGCATGGACCTAAGTAGCATGTTTCATGCATTCACATGTGTGTATGATGTATATAAAGCTTTAAGTGGTCTTAAAGGAGTAATATATGGTGTGAGAGGTCTCTTTAGGTCCACACGTCATTCATTGTTAAGACATGGTCATTTTCAAGAAGTCCGAGTCTTATAAATTGTCATGAAGACCATCATGAGTCAAAAAAGTCTATATCAAGTTCCTACAGTGTCTATGATGTCTTGATAATCATGAAAAGGGTCCTCTTTGGTGTCTTACATAGTTTTGAGTGTCTAAAGTCTATGGAGTCTCAAATAATCTTATATGAATTTTATAGTGTGTTATAAGTCTGTCATGAGCTTCAAGGGCTTGAACCATGTATGTCTAAGAATATGTGAAAGATTATAAAGCTATGAAAATGCCTCGAGAATTTTGATGGATATGTTAAGAGTTCATTGGCTTATATTTCAGTCCTTGTGTCTCAAAGTGGAGTATGACTGTGTAAACAAGTTAGTGATTTCATTACAATAGTGTTAATCCTTAGTTAAAAGTATATGAGGTGTTTGTCATGAACTTAAAAATCAAGGATCATATATGTCTCAAATATTTTCATGGTGGTTGTATGAATCTTGAAGGTAATTGTCATTTGTATTAGATATGAGTATGTTTAATTCTCACAAACAACTCCAAGTTTGTGTTAATATGGTTTATAGCATCATAAAGGTGTCAAATTTCTTGTGAACATCATAAGATTGTCCTACAGTGGTGTCTTACCATATTCAATAATAAAAGATGAAAATCTTAGTTGATAAAGAGCTCAAGAAGGGTTAATGACCTGTAACAGTGGATTAAGACACTTATCGATAAGGTTTTAAACATGAAAACATTGAATTTGTAATGAAGTCAAGGTTTGATCAGTCTTTGCATAAGTTTTCTGCTCATGTGGTTGAGGTGGAAGGCAAATTGTGGACTGCAACAAGTGAGAAAATATGCTAAGTAACCACATGATGGAAGTAGTTTGAGAAAGGAATTTTTTTCATGGTTGAGTGTGTCTTGAGGTTTTATCTCGAGCCTTGAAATTGATTTCTTGACCCGTGCATCGGTCTTTAAGGGGTTCCCTACACAAGTTGGTTGAAGCTCAAAGAGTGTCATGGTCTAGTGGAAACGTATTTTCCTAACCTCTCCAAATGTGTCTTAAAGTGTGTCATTTCAATTTTCTGTGTTTGTGAGTATGTTCCAAATTTTGTGATCATATAGTAGGTTAGTATTGTTACGATTATATGTCTTTTTCATGGTCAAGTTAGACCAAGCAAGAGTATTATGACTCAATATAATGTGATATGACCTCATTTGTATTGAGTCAAATTCTAGAAAGTGGTTTAAGTGAGCTCTTGAGATGTGTCAATAACATCATATGTTCCTATAATTGTGCCTTTATGCATAAAGAATGTGTTTAGTGTGTAAAGAAGTTCTTAAGGTCTATATAACCTTATGTATTTCATCAAAGTCATGGTATTAGTGTTGTTAGATCCATTATGGTCTTGAGATAAAGTTAGAAGGTTCAATAAAGACAAAGAAAGGTTTGACTAGTGTCTAAAACACTATGAAGGTGTCTTGCACTACTGATGAAAGGTCCATCATAAGAATATGTATTCAAAATGACAAGAAAATTAGTATCTTCTAAGCTAAGCATGATCAATAGAGCCTATAGAATTGTTTATAAAATCTCAAAATGGACATCTGCAGGTGATTATGGTGCTAGAAGTATGAAATGATACCTCAAAAAAATCCATGAAAGCCAGATTGGAAGGTGATTTTACAGTCATAAAGTCAATGTGAGAGAGTGTCTTAAAACAATATACTACATGTATTGAAGAGTATGTTGTGGTCTCATATGTGCCTATGGAGGCGAGAAGATGCTTACTCCTAGGGGATTCAAGTGTATTGTGAAGAAATATATGCATTATTCTATATGTATCAGATATTATGGTTAAGTTTCTCTTGAAGGTTGAGTTCTCCTTAGGTTACAAAGTGTCAAGGTATACATATGTAACTAAATCTTGTCGGATCCTTTATGTTTTTTTATGAGTGGGCTTATGAATTTGACCAAAGAAATGTTTCATTAATGAGATCAAGTGGTCTTTAGAGGTCTAAAATGAAAAAATACAAGTTGTAATGATTTTTCAAGGATCAAGAAAATTGTCAATGTACATAGATTTGTGAAGGATGAACTTCATGATTCCATTCAAGAACTATAGGAATATTTTGGAATGAAGGAAAAAATTTCAAGTTTTTTGTATCAAGAAGGGACTAAAATCAGTTGTAGGTATTTTTCTAGAGGCTCAAAAGATCATGTGAAAGGGATCATTTGAAATTTGAGTCAAACCAAGAATTATGGTTACCAGAAAGTGCTAAGCTTGAGGGTTCTAAGTCGAGTTTCAAGCTTGTGACAGATAAGCCATACATTCTAATATGAGTTGGAAAAGAGATGTTTTTGGATTTTTCAAGATATAGAAGGTGATGTACTCTCCGAGGTAGGCTTGGAAATAGAGTATGGATTATTTTCATTAATCTTATATTGACAAGTATGTGTGAGACATATTAGAGAAGTTTTTCCAAATCTTAGTAAGATGGTGACGATCTTCATTGCACTTCCAATCGTTTGAGGATGTGAAAATTAGTGATTCACAATTATGAAAGTATAGGAAATCTTTGTAGAAGAATATTTACCTTTAATTTTAAGACACCCCTATAAAATCAAGGTGGAAAATACCCGCGAATATCCCCGTAACTAAACCATCCGCCAAATAAAGGTGAATTTGACAGTATTCAAAAACAAAATTTTCACCTGGTTTTTCAAGGCTCCATCAGTGACGTGCGACAACAGTAAACCGTAATGACGCACGTCAATGGCGCGACAATAGATCCTGATGACGCGCGACACTGGAGCGACACTAGATCATAATGACGCGTGACATTGTTCTCAATTGACGCGCGACATTGTCCTATGACGCGACATTGTCCTCTATCGACGCACACGACATTGTCCTCTATTGACGCCGCGACATTGTCCTCTATTGACGCGCGACATTGTCCTCTATTGACGCGCGACATTGTCCTCTATTGACGCGCGACATTGTCCTCTATTGACGCGCGACATTGTCCTCTATTGACGCGCGACATTGTCCTCTATTGACGCGCGACATTGTCCTCTATTGACGCACGACATTGTCCTCTATTGACGCGCGACATTGTCCTCTATTGACGCTCGACACTAGAAACAAATGACGCGCGACACTGTCTTCTATTGACGCGCGACACAGTAATCAAATGACGCGCGACATTGTAATCAAATGACGCGCGACACTATAAACAAATGACGCGCGACACGCCTTCTTCTATCGACGCGACGACTTTTTATCGACGCTACGACATCGCTTCTCCTATTGACGCGCGTCATTTGAAGCAAATGACGCACGTCAATAGGGGACAGTGACGCCCTATTTAGGTTATAAATACCCTTATGCCGCTCATTTTCTCGCTTTTCGCTTTCCCGCTCTTGAATTTTTGCAGTCTAAATCTTTGACAAAGACGCTATTGCAACTACAATGTCGACTTCACATGCTTCCCAATTGCAAGTTCAGGAAGAAAATCAGGACAATCCAACTCAATCGATTTCCAAGATAACCTACAGGAATCCCTTATGCCCTCACATCCATACGGCTTTAAAGATGTCTTCAGAATATCAAGCTATAATGGAGGAGTGTGGATTTACAGGGCTCGTTAATATGCCCCATTTCGAAACAGATCCGGATATTTTGAATTACCTTCTGTCATGCTACAATTCAGAGGACGGTATATTTTATGTGACTCAACGATGGCCAAATGTTCCAATTCACTATCAACCGAATGACATACATCGGTTTACGCCCTTCCTATCGAAATTTACCAACCGTTACAACCAAGGCAACACTCGTGGAAGAAAACAAGAAATTTCTCGAATCAACGTACGGTTTCCATGTTGATTGTAAGTATAATTCGTTTTGATTCAAATTTTTTATTCTGTTTTTTATTCTGATACAATTTGCTGTTTTTTATAGTAATTTTCACTGTTTCGCATTTGCAGCCCATGTCAATAAATCCCGGCGTGGTGTAGATACACAATCAATTGCACACCACTTTCTTGCTGCACTTATTGCATTTTTTCAAGCCAGAATTGTTATGCAGGGTCGCCAAACAGATATACCAAATTGGGCCATTGCATACATTTGTGCCACTATCTCAAAACAAAAATTCGATTGGTGCACATTTCTATCCAAAAAAATAAGAGCTGAAATATCAAATTCAAAAATCTCAGAAAAACCTTTCATTTATTCGACAAACTATCTCCTCGGCTTCTACTATGAGGCACTTTTTAATTTAAAAGCTAAAGAAATTCCTACTTGCTCTGATGAGGCTTTGAAGAAATTCTCAATTCCATTTGCAGAACAACAGGTATAAACTATTTAGTTTGTAATTGTATTACAATTTTCTTCATTACAGTGCACAGTTATTAAAACTTAAATTTTAATGTTATGCAGAGAAGATATCTTGAAGCCATTCCCCGAAAAAAAAAGATGTCGAGAGGAAGAGGCCAACTACACGCGGAGGCTTCGGGGGACTCCCAATCTGAAATGGAAGCTCACTCCTCTCCAAACCCTCAACAGTTTGAACTCGTTAAACGCCAGAGAAGTAATACATTCTCATATATTAATTACAAATTCCAAACTTGCAGATTTATTTTTCAATTTAAATTTTAACAAAATGAATTGACAACATTTAATATTGATGAATAGCAGGGACTATGGAACCTTCTTCCCCAACTCACTCCGTACAGTCGCATGCATTGATATCTTCTGAACAGCCACTGAGTACAACTCCTACAAGGCCACCCGTAGCACCGAAAAAAAATACCCCTCGACAACAAGGTACAACTTTTCTATACAACGTTTAATTTCGTAGTTTTGACTTTATGAATTGTTTTAATATTTTTCATTTTTTCTTGTACTTTTCAGCACATGTCACCATGATCAAACCACGGCACCGACACCCACTCAACCATTAATTTTTAAAATGCCAACCAGAGGAACAAGAAAAAGAACATTGGTAAACGCATGCCTTTTGCTCCGGCCCCTAAAGTGGGACACTAAACCTCGACTCCTCGCTTCAATTCCAACTCTCTCACTTGGTGGCTTGCCCAAATAAGAACGGGCATATCTGTTTTGAACAATATAAATTTAGATGAAGATTATTTGGGCATCGATAAGAATGACCCAACTCGGTTTTTTTCGATACCCGCGAGATGATTCAAGGCCAAAGCAGTATACTTCAAATTTCAATTTTAATATGCTTTACAATTTTTAATTACATTCTGATTTAAATTTATTTATCTAAATCTTGATTTATTTTTTCAAAAACAGGATCAGCCCACCCAAAGACAAAAACAAGGAGCAGTTGATCTTTGTCATGGTGAAAGCCCCCACACTTCTCCAAAGAAGATCGTCTCGCATCGATTCGATAGTGAAGAGTTTCCACCTTTTCCTTCGAGAACTTAATTGGTAATGATTGTCAATCCCATGTCGCTGAGTTTATTATTCCTCAAATCCAACAAACTTATAGAATGGGAGAGAAGGGCTAAAGTTCTTATCAATGAGATTATTAGTCGTTATGAAAATTATCGCAACGGATAGTTTATACGCCGCACCCGTAATCAACTCGCGAAGATGGATTCCTTACTTACCCAAGTAAATGTGGGACTGCCACGCTTTAACAACGACTATAAAGATGGCATTTTAGATAAGGCACTAAACAAATTGGAAAATATTAGTGCCGAGGCCTGCATATTTTAACAAATGGTCAAAGGACAAGGATTTGGTATCAATCGCAAATGCCGAAAGAGATAGAGCGGTTGTAAGTACTATTACATTCAAACAATCATTTTTGTTAATTGAAATTTTGAATTTACATTAATATTTTGAATTGACGTTACTTTTTTGTGCTTGAAATATGAAAATTTGAAGAGTCAAAGTAAGGTTTTGCAAGTTCACTTGAAAAAAGAAAGAAAGAACAAATTATCCGCAGCAAAAAAATTTGAAGCAAAATATTGTTTTGGTTAACAAACAAAACAATACACTAAAGCGGATAATTAAAGAGCATGGTCTCGACCCTGACATCTTGTTCAAAGCCAAAGCAGCTGCTGATCCAAATTTGCTGTCGCATGGAGATGCAACAAATCAAGAAGAAAGAATTATAAAAAATCTGGACAGTGCTGCAGAAGATCTTATAAGTTCAGGAGTTATTTCTGGTGTTGGGGAAAGAGGTGCAGCCAGAGTGGAAGAAGCCGTTGGGGAAGAGAGCAGAGCAGAGTTTTCTAAAGAAAAAGACGGTTCTGAAAATTAGAAACTTTTATTATTGACTAAACTTTAAATATTGAATTTGAAAACTTCAACTATTGTGTTTGTACTATGCTATTTGAATTTAATTATATGGTGATTAGATGGTTATTATCATGAATTATATGTATGTTTCTTGTTTACTTGCATTGTCATGAATAGTATGTGTACGTAGATGATGAATGATGACAATTGATAATCAATGATAGATGATGATGAAAGACGATGATCAATTTAATGTGTATAATGTAAAATTTAGTGCCTAAATATCTTGTGGGACTTTAATTATCTTGAAAATTATGTCGTGGGACTTTAATTGTATCTGTGGGGTTATACTGTCTATGAAAGTAGACTTAAGGTCTATAGTTGGTAAAAGGTGGATAGGTTAAGAATCTGTGTTGTACTATGATTTTTCAACGTGTTGAGGACTTCAAAGTGTGTTTGGATTTTATGAATGACCTTTATCAGTCTAAAATAAAGATATCCAAGTCAATGATGCTAAGGTCTAGCAATCTGTCCTGTTATCTAGTTGGTAAAGCTCATCCTTGTTAAGGAATTCATGAATTGAATATTGATCACAAGTGCAAGTTACTCACAAGCTGCTTCTTTCGACTCACCCTAGTTGGTGATGAAAATTATCAGTGCTTCATGATGTACAAAGTGAAAGAATTTCATCAAGGAGATTTATAATTCTCTAAAAGTGGTATAAGACCATGTCAAGGTGTTGATTCATCAATGTCTTGTAGTTCTAAAAGGTGACATATTAAGAGGACCTTGTTTTATGCCTTAAGAAATGTTTTCACATCTTTGAGAAAAGCTCAAGGTCTGTCAAGACCCAAATGTCATGCTATATGTCATTATGTGGTCTATCATGGTGTTGAGACAAGAATGTATTGCTACTACAAGAAGATGTATTGTGTAATAGAGGTTATAATTCTGATTCATGCTCAAAGTTGGGAAAAATGAGTATCTACAAATGTTATAAAGTTGAGAAATCTCATATTGATGTTACCTTGTCATAAGATTTGTGCATAGTAAGGAAGAGTATAACACATTGTTTCTATATGTCATTATGTGGTCTATCATGGTGTTGAGACAAGAATGTATTGCTACTACAAGAAGATGTATTGTGTAATAGAGGTTATACTTCTGATTCATGCTCAAAGTAGGGAAAAATGAGTATCTACAAATGTTATAAAGTTGAGAAATCTCATATTGATGTTACCTTGTCATAAGATTTGTGCATAGTAAGGAAGAGTATAACACATTGTTTCTTAAAGGATTCTTAGAGGTCAATGCAAGGTTTGACAGTGGCTCCAGGAATGCGTTGATTCAAATGCTTATCTATCTTTGCAACTTTGTTTGGTCAGGTTATCTAAGATGGGCTTTGTAACTTTGTTTGACCTGATGAGTGCAGTGGAAAAGTTTAAAAAAAAAAAAAGATCTTAAGAAAACTGATGGAACCAAGAAGGGGAAATTAATTGATGTTCCCAAACTTGATGCAAATCAAGCAGGAGGGAAGAATTCTGATCAATGTACTTTAATATTAACGGAGGGTGACTCAGCCAAGGCTCTTGCAGTCGCTGTAAGTGTTTGTGGCTTGAATCAGGGAAATGTGAATATTGAATTTGGTAGTATTGTGACATGTTTCGACATCACTTTCCAATTTAATTTTTTGTTATTTTAGTTATCTTTATCCTATCAGGTGGCAGGAATATCTATTTTTTGGGAAGCTACCACTCACCAACAAATGGAGAATAAAGAGATAGTAAATAGAAAAAAAATCCTTGGTCTACAGGAAGATAAAATATATGACAGCATTAAATATATGGCCATCTGATGATAATGATGCACTGTGCACATGATCTTTGATAAATACTTGTTTAGTTTCTGTAAATGTTCCCCCTGTATATTTGGTTGTGTTTCGAGACTTTTTATATTTGTTTTCTAAGCCTCCAGATGTTATGTATCTCCATGTCTAATGTCGGCACATGTTGATGTAGGCAACTCACAAAAATGGAAATGTGTTATCTTTCTACACAATTCCTGAGTATGAAGCTTGGAGAGAATCATTGAGTGGATCGATAACCGGCTGGACCATATAGTACAAAGTAATGCTAGTTTGTTTCCTCTTTATATGTTTTCGAGTTCTGGTTTTGTTCACTTGCTGATTAGGTATCACTTGTTGCTTGGACCATACAGGCCCCAGGGTTTGGGCACAAGTACCTCTAAAGAGGGCAAGGAGTATTTCATAGATCTGGACAAGCACAAAAAAGATTTTGTGTGGGTTGATGAGAAAGATGGAGATGCTTCCTCATATCAATCAGCTTATAGAATGGGACAGAAGGGCTAAAGGTTCTAATCAATGAAAATTATTGGCAACGGGATAGTTTATACGCTGCAGCTGATCCAAATTTGCTGTCGCATGGAGATTTCTGGTGTTGGGGAAAGAGGTTCAGCCACAGTGGAAGAAGCCGTTGGGAAATAGTGCAGAGGAGTAGAATTGAATAAAGAAAAAGAGGGTTTTGAAAACTAGAAACTTTTATTATTGAGGAAACTTTAAATATTGAATTTGAAAACTTCTACTATTGAGTATGTACTATGGTATTTGAATTTAATTATATGGATTTACATACAATCTTTAATTTTAATTGCATTAGATGGTGATTATCATGAATTATATGTATGTTTCTTGTTTATTTGCATTGTCATGAATTGTATGTGGACGTAGATGATGAATGATGATAATTGATAATTAATGATAGATGATGATAATGAGGATATGATAATGATATGGTGATGATATGATATATATGGATGATGAGGAATTTTATGTGGACTTATATTTAAAATCGTATAATGTATTGTTTATCCCAAATTTTATGTGAATTTTATGTGGACTTGTATTTAAAAATAAATTAAATATAATTCTAAGAAATCAAGAAAGAATCATCACTGGTAAGAAATTAATCATAATTGCAAATATGCTAGGGTTTAGCTTACCTCTCATGATTAGATCACAGAAATCATCAAGGGTAACGTATAGATCTTTGTTTCACATGACATTGTAGATGGAGGGGTGAGTTGCTTGACATTGTCAGTCCTGAGAAGTGCCAGCAACATCTTAAAATATATAGACCAACAATATCTTTAAATAAATGTAAATATAAAGAATTAGACTTGTAATGTCTTTAATGATAACAAGAGCTGAAAAAATGTAAGGTAACAAACAATAAGATTATGTTGAAGAAGATACCTATTTAAAATTGAAATCATCACCTGTAATGTGCTAGATCTTTGTCTTAAAAAATTCAACACAAAAATTGATTAGTAGATAGATGGGTGAGTTGCTCGACATCACAAATTCCGAGAAGTAACAGCCTTCCTGACGGATGTCAACCCACGTTTTCAAAAATAAAAATTTTGTATTTAACTAAATGTAAATACATACACCTGTAACATCTTTAATAATAACCAGAGCTGAAAAAATGAATAGTAACAAACAATAAGATTAAGGGGAAAAAGATACCTGCTTAAAGTTGAAATCATCACTGCCACTGGTAATGATATAGATCTTTGTTTTAAAAAAATCCAACACGAGAAATGGATTAGTAGATAGATGGGTGAATTGCCTGACATTTTTAGTATATAAAGATAAAAGATAGATAAAGAAGATACCTACTTAAAGTTGAAACAATCCATTATCAATAGCTTCATCAAAGTCGATGTTGTCTTCTGTAGAATGTGACGAAGAGCCAATTACACTCTCAAGGTTGGGAATATTTGTACTTGTAGCTGTATTATTTACACCTCTTTTTTCGCAAAGGGAATTCCAGTGAGCAATTGCTCTGTCAAAATTTAAAAAGTAACAAACAAATTAACAATAAGATTAAGGGGAAAAAGATACCTGCTTAAAGTTGAAATCATCACTGCCACTGGTAATGCGCTAGATCTGTGTTTTAAAAAAATCCAACATGAGAAATGGATTAGTAGATAGATGGGTGAATTGCCTGACATTTTTAGTATATAGACCTGTAACATCTTTAATGATAAAGATAAAAGATAGATAAAGAAGATACCTACTTAAAGTTGAAACAATCCATTATCAATAGCTTCATCAAAGTCGATGTTGTCTTCTGTAGAATGTGACGAAGAGCCAATTACACTCTCAAGGTTGGGAATATTTGTACTTGTAGCTGTATTATTTACACCTCTTCTTTCGCAAAGGGAATTCCAGTGCGCAATTGCTCTGTCAAACGGAAAGGTTTCGAGGGAGTATCGTGAAACGTAACACCTCATGCAACTTTCCAGATTTTTATCCAACCTGTTTCTCTTTGATTTTATAAATGACAATGCACCGAAAACTCTTTCATCCTCCACAGCACTCCCAAAATCATTGTCCTGCATAACTCATATAGTCCAAATACTCACCGATATCTTCTTGTAAGATAGAACTTTGATAGATTCCTCTCCACAAATTTCAGTAATAGCACCACTTTCGTAAGGTTGATCTAAATTCTTATATTGGTTCCTCATTGTTGTTGCAAAATTGGTCGATCAAACTTTAATAAATCGGCATTCAAGATACCTTTGATTTCCGTACACCCTTGAGCTCGACGCCTTTGTAAATTGTTCCATTATTGTACCCATTGATTTATGGAAATGCTTATCGACAAAGTCTCGCACGGCCACCTTCTCGTATTCCAAAATTTAGATTCATCACACCCATGGCTTCCAGAATTTTATCTTTACAGAAACGTTCCCTAATTTCTGATGACAAGGTTTCTGAAAATTTTTTAAGCTTTATTCTTGTTTCAACTATCACAGACTCAAACAAATTACGTGTCACAGGAACATCTTCTCGTTCCGATCCTCGTAATATCTCGACGCCTTTGCAAAATGTGCATAGGTATTTCCCTCCCATTAACAGAGATGCATAGGTGATCGTGGATATTAAATCTCAAAAAGGTGTTAGGATTTTTAAGATCTAATAAATCTCTCCAATTTTCAAAAACAGGTGCATCAAAACTATCCTGGGAACAATACAATATATCAAGACTTTGACATACCATTTTCCTCATCCGTATAAAATCCACAATATAGATCAATCTGCCCTGTGCATGCTTCATCAGTGTATTGATCTCCTTTAACATTGGAAGAATACCAACCAATGTAAGCAAAGTCTCCAAATCGCTTAAGCTTTTAACAACAGTCCCTCGCCCTATCAACTTCATGATGGTATTTGTGCATGAAACCAACCAATGAAGGATACTCCTCACGAACTCGCATGCCGGTTCATACAAAGAGATCCATCTAGTCTCCACATCCTTCGTAAGTTTTTTGCCGTCTCGTAATTCCAATTGCAAATTTTTGAACTCGAGAAAACGCTTTGGGCTGCTTGACATATAGGCATGAAGTTCTCTTATGAGGTCTTCTAATTTAGCAACATTTTCGTGGTTGCTTACCATTTTATACGCTAAATTCATTCTCGTGAGCCATACAAAGGAATTGGTAGCATATATGGGGCCACCGTTGTTTGTAATCTAACACACACTGCTTTCGGTGACCCCGCATGACGATGCACCATCTCGCTCCAACGCATACCAACTTCGTAGCAATTTTATAATCACCATACATACCAAAGAACATCTTTCAAATGAGAAACAACTATTTTATATAGGTTTTCAGATTGCAGTTTTCAACCATTTTCATAACACCCAACAGATGAGGAGTCCTTATATGATTTTCTAAAGTATATATGTGGATACATACCCATGCGGTGTTGTCGACTGCTGTCACTTCATCAATTGAAAGAGAGATAAAGTTTGCTTTTTTTACATTCTCTTTCAAATCTTCCTTCTCTATCATCGAGAGGCATTTTGCCATTTCCCATCCACTACTCTCAGACCAATGAGACTGAGGTACATTCAGCATTCCGTTAAATTGATACAAAACTTTGAAATCAAGGAAATCTGACATCGCCCTTCCTTTTTTAAGTATTTGAAAAAGAGTAGAGAATTGTATGAATTTTGCATGTAGATTTGTTTCTTTCATCTTACCAATATGCGATGTGATTGTTCCTCCCTTTTCCAACAGATGTCTGTGTTTTTTCTGCTCTGCCTCATATTCCGCTGCGTATCTGACATGCATGCACTCCTTTTTAGTTTTCCACCTATGTGTTTTGATTTTCTGGCCATCCGCCCTCACATACGCTTAAATATTGTTTTCCACAATGTTTTTCTATAGTGTCCAGCTTGCATTTTTTGTTGCTTTCCCAATTTCCACGTACATATTTTACATGTACATTCACATGGGATTTCTTCAGAATTAGATGATTGTACAGGTTCAATAAATGGAAATTTAGCTGCCCAATCAAACTTGTATGTCCTGCCAATGGTCCACATATTCTTGTTCGTTTTCAATGCTTTACTTTTTTGAGTAGAATTTTGAGCAATATCGCAATCACCTGGTTTCTCTTTTCTTGACCGAGTTTGATATTGATTTCTGTCTTCCATTTTGCTGAGTGTTTGTATCTGTGATATCTAGCTGCACTTCTGGTTGCACCCCAACAGGAACAATATCTTCAAGATCTGGCATATTATCGTAGGTTTCATTTGTTTGACTGTGATACTATGCAGAATGCATGTCCACCTCAATAATACCTTCCACACAGTCAGTATTCTGATTCTTTTTGGTGGCATCTATATGATTGGTATTTACATTATCTGTATCCGCAGAGTTTCCAAAATACTTGAAGAGTGATTTCTGAGATTTCTTACTTACTTTTAGGTTATTCGTATTCTTTGAGCTGGCACCTTCCATTATTCTGAAAATAGTCCTGCGTCAGCAAAAGAACCAAGAAGCGACTCTGTCCAGTCTCTGAGGTCTTGTCGCGGGTGAACTGTCTGATGTCGCGCGTCAACACTGCCCAAGTCGCGCGTCAACACAACCTCTGTCGCGCGTCAACCCTTCCTCTGTCGCGCGTCACTTCTTAGCCCAAGTCGCGCAAAGATAGCTCTTGCACACGCCAATACAGCTCTTGTCGCTGCACAAGATACACTCTTGTCGTAAGGCGTCAAGATAGCTCTTGCGCGCACGTCAATATTGCCCTTGTCGCGCATCAACACTGCATTTGTCGCACGTCAACAATCACAGGATAACAGTAATATGAATCTCTGGTGCTCAAGGGTATGCGAGTTCAAATTTCACAGTATTGGTAATTTGGTAAGCTACTTGAGGTATACTACCCGGCGAATCACATAGGTTTTTATAGGAGATGTTTTCAAATGAAGGCGAAGCCGACCCCCCAAAAAAAATATACTTTATATTTTAGGCGAACAGGACACCGACCCACTCCGAATAATTCACCTTTTCAAATTTTCCTAAAATGAAATTTTCGCCATATTACGAATATTCGCCGCTAAAATTATCCCGATTATTTTATCAAGTAGAGGTCACTCAAGGTAGGTACAAGAGATCAAAAAGTGAAATAATAGTTATAGGAGGGGTGAAATATCCCTTCCTATGCTGCCCTCTTTTTCTCGATAGATTTGGGCTTGGATACTTGCAAACAACGTTAGATAATAACAATAAAGCATATATATGAAAGAGTAGATAGATAACACAATATGGATCCCAAAATAATGCTTTTCCAATATCGACAAGAGGGTTTTACAATAAGAAGCAGAACTGATGTGTTGTTGGTCATTTATGAAAACCAATGATTGCAATGTAATTTTAATATTATTATCTCAAATAAAGAATAATGGCATACCCAGAAATTAGGGGAAACTCCTTACAAACAAAAATCTACTTTGATGCCCTAGTCATCCCTCTTGGAGAAAAACATACGTTGTCTTAGAACCCTCAGACAACCCACACACTAGTTTCCACACACTTATACCCTAGACGTCTCCTTTTGGGGTTGTATTCTTCCCCCAAATTGATCCATAAGCTACTCTCCAATGTTGTCCCAAAATTGATATAAAAATCTTTGAAAACTTCATTGTAGAATACCTTTCACACCGTTGGAATCACTTTGAATATGAATTCCCTTCATATCCGGAGGTTTTTGTCCTTAAATACAAGTATCCAATAGAGGGTTTTCGTACCCTATGGCTGAACCGAAGAGGGTTTACATCCTAAACTTGTTTCATCCGAAGCGCTGCTCCAAATTAGCAAAATCTATTTTCTTAAAGAAATAACATAGTGTGTGTATGAAATGAAAGAGAAAAATATATAGATTCCAATGAACCAACCTTGGACTCCAAATTCCTCTTAAATCTCATGTTATGAAATTTTAGGTCTCCAATATGGGTCACCCCCTTTGGAAAAAATAGTCTTTTATTTCACTTTTAATTTTTTCACTTTATTTTAATAAAGTCACTTCAACTTTATTAAGTCGCTTTAATATTATAAAGTCACTTTATAAAATAAAGTTATTTTAATAAAGTCATTTTCATAATAAAAGACATAAAGTGAGCTAAAGTGACTAAACCCATGTATTTTCCACAAAGCATTCCCTTACCATCTCCATTAGCTTACGGAATGCAATTAATAAGCCAATTTGAATAACCGAGTGATATCTTAGGAAGAGGGGAAATTATAGTCCTCCACAGGGATTTCTTGTCCCCGAGCAATTGTAAAGCTGGATGCTAAAGTATACACTCTCCTTCCCATGTAGCATCCTCCAATGGAAAATTTCTCCACCTAACCAGGACTCCTAAATTTCTCTAATCCTTGGTCTCCTCTCTCTCCTATCCAAAATCTCCTCAAGAACTAGATCCATCTCCCTCCTCATCCAAGGGTGGAAACTCATAGAAGAAACCATGTGCTACCCCAATGCCTTTTTCAAGTAAGACACATGGAAAACAATATGTATATTACTTTAATAAGGTAACTCCATCTCATAAGCTACCTCTCCAACTCTCCTCAACACTCTATATAGACCATAAAACTAAGGCTTAAGTTTTTTTGCACCACTCTTCTTGAGAGTACTATGTCTATATAGTTGTAAGTGTAAAAATACCATGTCTCCCACCTCAAATGATATCTCAATCCTGTGTCCGTCTGCATACATCTTCTGTTGATTCTGAGCATGCTAAATATTATCCTTAAGTACTTTAAGGATATCCTAACTATCCTGTAAACACTCCCAAGCCAATATGAACTCTATTGTCCCCAAAAGGAAAATCAATGAAAGATGTTGCATCATACCCATACAATGCTCGGAAGGGGGTCATACCAATAAACATGTGGTAAGTAGTATTATAGAAATACTCACACAAATACAACCATCTCACTCATGCCTTCTACTGCCCCAAAACATAGTTGTGAAGATAACCCTCTATCCATTTTCTCACAATCTATGTGTGTCCATCTGTCTGAGGGTGATAACTAGAGTCAACTCTTTACCAACCAATCAGAAAATCTCCTGCCAAAAGGTGCTCAAAAACCTATTATCCTAATCACTACCAATGTTCTTCAAAATTCCATACAATTTGAATACTTCACGGAAGAACAATTCAGCCACATGTGGTGCCTTAAATTTGGTTGGAATAGTGAAGAAGTGTGCATACTTTGTCAATCATCAACCACCACATAAATGTAATCATTCCCTTAGACTATGTGGAGCTCTGTAATAAAATCCATCGAAATACTTTCCCATTTCTATTCGGAATTGGCAAGGGCTCCAATAAACTGTTGGAAAAGTATGTTCTCGACTTGTTTTTGACAAGTCATACACTCACTGAGACATGGCGTAGGACATCCCCCTTGAGACCATTTCAAGAGAATCTCTCTCTAACTGCATGTATTTCTTGAAATACCCTAAATGTCTATAATTGGTGCACCATGGAAGGAATGTATAATCTTTTCCTTAAGTTTAGATTCAAGAACTAGGTGAAGTATTCCCTTATAAAAATCAAATCAACCATCACCTTGTATCGCTCATCCCGAATTTTACCATCCATAATTTCACACCCAAAAGTATTTTTGGAATACTCAACTAATAGTTGAGATTTCCAATCTGCTGAAATCTCACTTAAAGAACATAGGACAACAAGATGGGGTTTTACGGAAAGTGCATCAACCACTACATTCTTCTTACCTTTAACATACTCAAAGTCAAAATCATATGCATGGATCTTACTGACCTACTTTTTAACCTCTCGTTGAGTTCCTTTTTCTCCAAAAATTATTTCAATTTGTTGTGGTTAGTCCTCACCACAAACTTCCCACCTACCAAATATTGTCCGAATTTTGCCAAGGCATGCATAATGGTGAGCATCTCCTTATCACAAGTGGAGTACAACCTCTCATTGTCTCTCAACTTCCTAATCTCATAGGAAATAATATGGCGGTCCTACATAAGAACTACACCAATACCCAAACCACAAGCATCACAGTCTAATATGAAGGGCTAAGAGAAATACGGAAGAGCCAAAACTGGAAAAATTCTCATAACCACTTTGAGCCTATCAAATACATCATGTGTGTCATATGTTCATATAAATGCCCCCTTCCATGTAATATCTTTCAATGGAGCTGTAATATCAGTATAGCCTATAAAAACCTCCTATAGTAACCACATAATCCTAGGAATCACGTAAGTTTGAAATGTTCCTAGGTGGTGGTCAATCTGTATAGCTTGTATCTTCTCCTAATGAACCTTGACCCCATTGGCCCCAATGATGTTCCCAAGATACAAAATCTCTGTAAGTCCAAATTCACATTTGGACATCTTAGAAAATAGAGACTATGTCTCCATGATGCCAAGTACCTCATCAAGGTGCCTCAAATTCTCCTCCCATGTCCTGTTGTAAATCAATATGTCATCAAAAAATACTAGCACAAACTTCCTCAATTGTGTATTAAAGAGATGGTTCATGCATGACTAGATTGCAGTAGGTGCATTAGTGAGGCCAAATGGCATCACCGAAAACTCATAGTGCCCATAGTGACATCGAAGGTTGTCTTGTGAATTTCCTCATCATGAACATGAATCGATGGTATCTTCGAAGATCAATCTTCGAAAAATAGACGACTCCATGCAACTCATCTAATAGCTCATCTATGCAAGGAATGTGATACATGCTCTTGATAGTATTATTCTTAAGAGAACGGTAATCAATGCACATCCTCATGGTCCTATCCTTCTTCTTCACCAATACAATTGAAGAAGTAAAAGGGCTAGAACTAGGACGGATATGTCCCATATCCAAGAGTTCTATAATGGCCTTCTCTATCTCAACCTTGAATTTCTTATGATGGAGATAAGGCATAGTAATAATGGGCTTGGGTCCCTCCTCTAGCTCTATGACATGCTCAAATCCCATGTCTAGCAGTCTACCTAGAGGAATATCACCAAAACCTGGGTCATTCTTATCCAACACTAACTGGATATCCACATGAAAGGGTTTCCCACTATCTGAAGAATATTCAGATGAAATGAAGCATTGGGATGCCCATGAACCTCTCCATGTCTAACAATGGACTCCATCCTATGTGCTAAAACAACTCTAGGCAAACCATCAGAAATATCCCTAAGCACAATCTTCTTCCCATTCACCATAAACTCTAACTCCATCCTCCTGAAATCTGGTACATACCTACCAAGGGACTATAGCCACTGAATTCCCAAGACTGTATCAATCTCACCAAGACCAACATAGAAATCATCAGTCAATGTTTCTTCCCCCATCGGGTGCTAAGAAGAGGAATCCTCTTAGTACAAATCATAGCAAATCCATCTGCAACTCGTACATTAAACCCCTCAAATTCATCAACCTATAATCCATGCTTCGCAGCCAGCCCCTCATCTATGAAGTTGTGTGTAGCTCTATTGTCTATCAAAAAACAACTCGGTAGCCCTTAATTACTCCTTTCAGCTAAAAGGGATGATACATAAGGACTCCTAAAAGTGAGGTAATAGTGACATTTGATAAATCCAATGCCTCATCTTCTCCAAACTCTATTTGATGTTTCCCCTTAGGTACATCATGACCGTTGCCACTTCCCTCTGAATCAGTATCTTGTAAGTGCTCATAATCCACATATGAAACCACCTCAATGATTTGTACCTTGCCTTTACCAAGGCAGTGATGTCAAGGTTCCCAAGGATCCTTACAAGAGAATCAAAGCTTCTTCCTACTCAACTCATTATGAGTATCTTGGTCCATCCTATGAGTGGGTAGACTCTTCTACTGAATAGTAGAGAGAACTGAAAATGGTTTTGAGCTCATGGGAAACTTCTTATTGGGCTAATAATAAGTGGGGGATGTGTTCAAATCTAATGTCATCTGAATGACATCATGAAACATCCTAGGATTAAGAGCCTTGACAAATCCTCTCATCCTTTCATGAAACCCCTCTATGAATAACATTACTACCCTTTTCTCGGGCATCTCCGAACCATCACACTTATGCGTTGAAATTTATTGATGTAAGCATCAACATGTCCACTATGGCGAGTTGTTGTGCCAAATCTCTTTTGTATAGCTCCACATCCTTGCGATCAAATCTTAAATAAATATCTCATTGAAATCCCCGTAAGACCATACAAGATCATGGTTCTATGTAACCAGCCTATGATGACACAAATCATATGTTACTCCCTCAAAGTGTAGAGTGGTGAACTGAATATACTCTTACTCCTACATTGGCTTAAGGGTAAGGTACGTGTCGAAGCTTATAAATATAAGCTTTGGCACCGATCTTTCCGCTCCTTATTGTGTTGTGATCTAGTCCTCCTATCCTATCTAGCTCTCAAACTATGTCTCCTCTCTGCACAATATTACGGAAGGGGAAAAACATCTCTCACATGATGTGGTAAATTCCTCCACTCATCACTTTGTTGCCATAACATTGTCATGGAACTCCACTTCCTCAAGTGGATCTTCAACCACCGGAGAGTCATCTCTAGGAAAGAAACTAGGTTTCACGAGACCTATCTACTTGTCTGGTAGGTATCATATCATTTGTATGAGTGTGCCTCCTCTCATGGTGAGGAGATCCCCTCACACTACTGATCTCCAAAGGTGATCTATTGTGCCTCTTGTATTTGTTGAAAACCGATATGGATATATCTCTCCTATCATATCTATCTCTTGGCCTATCCAAGGCCAACTGTCCGTAGTAGTGCCCAAATGTTCCATGGACTGAATCATTCGTTGTTGGGTGGCTACCATAGTCCTAAAACATTCTCTATCTAGTTCCACTTGGTTACACCGGGAGGGGATATGATGATCTTCATGTCTATCACCCATGCTTTTAGCTTTAACACTTGTTTCTAGACTAGCCTCTTGTTGTACTCGTCTACATGTGTAATATCTATGTGGACCAATCTCTCATGGTTGCATAGAATCAAATCAGAACCCTGCAGGCTGGTAGGATCATTGCTCTGGTATTTTTTATATTCCTTCTCTCACATGCTAGGAGAATACACTATTTTGATACCACTAAAAGATCCCTCCTATGCTACCCTCTTTTTTCTGATTGATTTGGGCTTGGATCCTTTCTTACAACATTAGATAACAACAATAAAGCATATATATGAAAGAGTACATAGATAACACAGTATGGAACCCAAAATAATGATTTTCCAATATCAGATAAGAGGGTTTTACAATATGAATCAGAACTCATATGTTGTTGATCTATTTATGACAGCCTATGATTACAATGGAATTTTAATATTATTATCTCAAATAAAGAACAATGGCATACCAGGAAATTAGGGAAACTCCTTATAAATAGAAATATGTTTTGATTCCCTAGTCGTGCCTATTAGAGAAAAGCATATGTTGTCTTAGAATCCTCGAACAACCCACACATTGTTGCCCACACGCTTCTACCCTAGACGTCTCCTTTTGGGGTTGTATTCTTCCGATAAGTTATCAAGGTTTGGAAAATGCTGGTGATAAAATTTATGGCCTTTCACATATATAATTGTACTTCGGGTTTGACCATTTGAAACATTTGGAATGACTAAATATAGAAAAGCTTGTTTGCGCACATGTCAAAAGTGCGGCCTTTATCTGGATGTCTCCGTATAACCGTTGCAGAGTTATCATAACATAATATTATATATTTGTTAAATAATAGGGCAATCTATTTCTTCATCCGAGGATGAATGGTGTACAATAGTACAGTATTGTTGAATCAATCCGTGTCCTAGCCGAGAATCAATGGTGTTTAATGAAACTTTTCATCGATCCGTGCAGCCGAGAATCAACGGTGTTTCCTCAATCCGTGCAACCTAGAATCAATGGTGTTTAAGACGATTTTTCCTTGATCCGTGCAGCCTAGAATCAACGGAACTGAAGAGAAGCGCTGAAGATTTGCATTAGGAGACCAAAGCTTAAACTAAATTCAATAAATCTAAAACTAAAGCGTCCTTTTTTGAAAAAATAAATCCATATGAAAAAGCCACTTATGTGGTTCATTCAGATATTTATACTAGGGCCCTAAATTGTTTTTGTTTTGGTTTATCATTTTTAGAGTGGAAAAAATTAAGTAAGTAAAAAGTAATATATTTGAATATGGTTAAAAGACATTATGATCAAATTTGAAGGGATCCCCCTATTTTAGATTGACGGATAGGTTAAGCTTTACCCTTCGTAAATGCCAGATTAAACAACCTGTTACCAATTTAAAGATTATTGTTCTCAAACTAGATTGTAGCTTCCTAAGGCAATAAATAGAACATTTGCGTTGAATTGAGGGTGTGCCTCTAATATATTTGTTAAAACCTATAATTCAAGAAGTACAAGGATATTAAAAATATTTTTTTATAAATATAATAGAATGACATACATCGAATCAATAATACCTTCTTAATAAACATATCAAGTAATATATTATCTCACTTGAAATATTGTAAGGACAAGAAATAATAACAATTTAATATTGAGCACATATTAAGAAATTAAAAATTGCATAATTGTGGTGTTAATGTGTAAAATAGACATGTATTTCAACAAATTATACATGACAACCACATTCAAGGGTATATTTGTGAGTAAAATTAGAGCATACTATGTGATAAGGATATATATCTATAAATGACAAATATTACACATATTCATATGAGAACATAACTTGAAGTCACAATCTCTCTTATAAGATGACATCAAATGTGGTTGATGTATTATGTTGGTAAAAAGGTTTTACGAGACGACATTGACTATTATCTAATGCATGATTTTAGCATACATCTAATTCATACAGTTTACTTGGACCATAAAATCCCTCTCCAAACCTCCCACAACTGCCACAAACAACTCTTTAGCATTAATCATGTCCAATTCCATGAAAGGTAGAAAAACTCCACCCTAAGAGAATGAGCCATGTATGTCCTCGTCCCAAAGTTTTTGATCCCACCCAAATTTCTTAGGAATGCAACTATATCTATCCTCATTTAAAGCCTCATGAAGTCGTCGTTCCAAAATCATGTCCAAAACCTCATTACAAGTTTTCAATTTTAGTTTCTCAACAATTTCCACCCCATTTCAAGCATACATAAGCTTTTTTCCTTTAGTAGTTAGATCAACCCTTTTCATTGGTGAAGAGGCGGAAATTCCTTCTAATACCTCATGTGCCTCCTATGTAGGAGTGATACAAATCTCATATTACCAACTGTACATGCCACTACCATCTTTCATCTCAACCTCGCCATCCGATATTGTCCAAATTGTAGTTCATATCCTTATTCTCCCCTCATGTGTCTATCTATTCCCCCTCTGTAGCCATCTAATATGTCATCAAACTTAAGAAATAATAGTGATAGAAGTTGTGATCTTTGGGACACACACACACATCCTTGTTTCTTGACCAATATTTTGACACTCACTATTTTAGTAATCCTTATTTTGAGAAGTCCATTTTAGTTACCAGTTGCTTAATTTGGAACTTCTGAGTTTCCCTAATGTTCAAAAGGCAATGACAACTGTGAAAATGAATTGTTTGCAACACTTACTATTTAAAGAAATGAGGCATTAGGAAGGATTACTATTTTTAGAAGTGGGTATTCTTTGTGTTTGATTGAAATGAAATCAGTCTCAGAAGTTTTATTAATTCACAAGGAGGCTTTACTCCAATTTTTGGAGGATTTCAATTGCCAAGTTTTTGTAGATTTGAAAAAATAAGTTTTATGGATGAATATTTCAAATGGATGTATAAAATTATATAGAGCATAAATAGATACATGTAAATACTCTTCTTAAATGTGTTTTTGCAAGGAAGCTACAATTAAAATCTCATGGCAATCGACATGGGATTTGGAAGATATAAACAAAAGAAGATTTTGGCATGGAGGATGTTTGAAAAAAATTTAGTAGCATAACTACATACCAAAAATAATGGAGGAGAGTAAACAACACAAATGATCACAAAATGTTTAAATGTTGCATTAAAATGGTTTTCCCATTTCAAAATTGTTTTCCCTCCCATTTGCACACCTTAACTCAACTTAAAATCAAATTAGCTAACTCGGGTCTTGTGGAGGTTGGAGGTGTGGTTGCACATTAAAAATAGGGAAAATGGATAAAGGGGTATCCAATCTCCAAAAATTTCCATGGTTGAAGCTCTCATGAGAAGGGAGGGAATTTTCATGAAAAAGTGAGTTGTTGACATTTTTCTAATATCTCAGTTGTCACTTTTAAGTGACAAAATTTTCCTCCATAGGGGAGTGAATTTTTGTGTCCCACATGCCCCCTTAGAATTTAGGATAAAGGTATTTAGGGACATCACACATTCAAATGGTATTCATGGGTCTATATGTCATGAAAAGTGGTCAAAATCTAACTTAAGGTGAGTTTATACCATGTTCTAACCACTTTAAGTTGTCACTTTAAGTGACACAACATAACACTTGATGGGGGAGTGCATTTTTATATCCGTAATGTCCCCTTGCACCAAGGGAAAAAGGGATAAAGGAACATCAAGCCTACAAAACTCCACCCAAGCTTTTTGGAATGGTGATGTCATCAATCTCAAATTGTTTGAGTTCGGGACTAAAACATGGAGTTCAGAGGAAAATAATAATATGATTTTGACTCTAAAAGACATACTAATTCCATTACCACCATTTTAAAGACCTGATTCAACTTGGAATTTTCCTTTTCAGTCCACTTTCCATTTCTTCCCATATACGTGCACTAGTAAGTTGAGTTTCCATCGGGGTTCAAAATTATTATAATAAAATCTAACATATGTACAATGAGGATGGTCTAATGTACTCAAATTTTACTTTTGGTATAACTCTTACAATGTGTTCCATGTCATTTGGTGGAAGCTGCAGTTGAAACTGTCTATTTTAGGCCTATTTATGGAGTCTGATGAGGTGTGAAAGGATGGTATAGGTCATGGTAAGGTAATATAAACATGGAATCAGCCTAGAAATGTTATCTATGGAATGTGTGAGATAAAACAAGATTTATTTTATCTCCTCGAGGAAAAATTCAAAAGCTATCCAAAGTTGACTTTGAGAACTTACAGTGTAGGTTGATGCAAATGAAATATGTCTGAGAGGTACAAGAAGACCTGTGGCTAACCAACACATGGAATGTGTGAGGTATGTCTTGTAGTTCTTCATGCAAAATTTTATCAAGTTCTGATATGGTATGTGAAAGTTATGCTAGTTTCTCTAAAACAAGATTTTTGAAAAGTGCATAATAAGTTGCCTTGCTTTTTAGCACTCAAGAAAAAAATAAAGTGCTTCCTTAAAATAAATCATAGAAGGAATATTTGTAGAGGATTTCAATATTGAAGCATGGAAATTTTTTTAGGTGAAATGGACAAGTTTTAAGACAGTTATGTGCATTCTTTTGCCAATGTTTGCTCTCTCTCTGGGGCTTCTTCTTGATTTTACAGGATAAACATCAGTTTTCCAACTCTAAATCATTGGTGCAACTATGTTCACTCCTCAAAAGGCTATAAAACATTTTCCAAGTCAAAATTTTGACCCCAACTATACTAGATAGTAGTAAGGCATGTAGTTGGAGCCACCAATGTTTATGCTATAAGACTAAATGCATTTCTTCAAGTGACTACAAGATGTAACAAAAGGTGTCTTTAGGTGCTCATTTGGTCTTCTTAGCTTTAGATCCCTGAAACTTGGAGAAGTAAGTAAGGTACAAATTTGATGCTTGAAGGCACCATGTATAATTGTGCAAAAGAAAGAGTCTACATTCAAAGACAAATAATTTCTCTAAAAGGTATTGGTGACTATTCCAATATGACCCATGGATTATAAATAATTTACTCAAGCCTCACCATGCACTATTATAGACCTAGAATCATCTTACTTTGATCTAGAAGACATTGTCATGGTCTGTATCACACTGTACACTATTATTCTTGATTGCTGGGAGAAAATGAAGCCATTTCATGGTATTTAATCGTTTCAAAAAGTTGGAAGTTGGTCTCACAAAGACTCAGTAGTTGGGAATTTCAAATTCCATCATGATTTGAGCTTGAAAAACAATTTGATGTGGTCTCGGGTATGCACAGTTGCTCCATAACCTGGTTCTAGGGTTTGAAACCCTTTTTGGTCGAATCTCATAATTTATCCAACGAAAATCCTTGAAAATTTGTGAAGACCTCTATATTGAAGGCACGAATCATTTCCAAAATATTTTTTTGTTTTCATCAAGTGCACTGTGAGAAATTATTGACATAGGTTTTGAATATTTTTGGGACATTGTGTAGGGTCTGAGTTGGGTATTTTTTAGTGCAATTTTTTTCTTAATATCGAAATAGAAGCTCCTTCAACCTTTCACTCAGATCACTTGAGGTCTAACCAGTTTAACGAAGCACTTGTAATGTCTAGATAGTCAAAGTCACTCTTAACAATGATGAACTAGTACAAAAGCATCTTCCAAATACAATTTTAGTATGAAAGGTGATCGAAATATTCATGGCAAGTCACCAAAGGCTGGTAGAGGAATCAAGGAACGTGGGAAGATTGTTACTCTTACATGAAAGGTAAATTTTGCATAGCAGGGTCACTATCACAGATGACAGTATGGATGAATTAGTCAAGAAACTGCAATATATTTGTCAATGTCAATGTTTCTCTAAAATTATTTAGTCTCAAAGTCCTTGGCTATCTTGGAGATCAGTTGAAGGCTTATGATCTTGTTCTAGCATGCTATAACAAGTAAGTGGATCCTTTACCCTAGATTGAACTCATTTTTTTAGTTCTCAAACTAGAGAAGTTGTTTGAGTTCAAAATACATGTTAATATACAAATTCCCGAGTCTCTTAAGGAAGCCTAAGGGTCTAGGTAGAAGAAAATGATTTTTAAAAAAGTCTAAAGGTTCATAAACATTCAAACTCATGAAACACCCCCTAGCTCATTGTGAGAAGATGAAAATACATTTCTCTTTATTATGCAAAGTTAAGTGTCAAAGGACTCTTGAAATTACTTGGTGAATATGAAGAGACTAATGTAATGAAATTACTTGTATAATTCATATTAAGAGTAATAATAGAACACCAAATAACACAATATTTCATAATAATGATCTCAATATTCAATTAGAATAGCTTCGCCACTTCGAGGGGGCAACCTCCAAACCATATAATAAGACTCAAATGCTCAAATGATAATGAAATACTATCTATAATCCCCTATATATACTATTCATATGCTATGGCCATCACCAAGGCCAACCTATTAAGCATGAGAAAGTATAAATGATATGGTAAGCCACAAGTCGGCTACTCATATCCTAATACAAGAAATAGGTTAAGGGCATAGCATGCCCTTCCCCTTCAAACCAACGTTGTCCTCAACATTGAATAATCCTGGATGTTGCTGCAGAAACCCTTCATCCTCCCAGGTGGCATCTTCTATGCTCAGATTCTTCCACTTGATCAGATATTCCTTAATGTCTCTGGTTCTCAGCCTCTTAGTATGTGTTTGTAGAATCTTCTCTGGCTCTAAAATGATTCTTCCTTCCTCATCAAGTTTTGGTAACTCTGTCTGGGCTTCAAATTTCTGTCCAATAACCTTCTTCAGGCATGAAACATGGAATACTAGGTGTATGTGTGAAGATGGAGGCAACTCTAGTTTATAAGCAACACTACCAATTTTCTGTAGAACCTGATAAGGGCCATAATATTTAGGAGCAAGTTTGTTTTCCTTTTTCTATTACTTTAGGGACATTTGTTTGTAAGGATGGAGACGTACAAAAACCCGATCACCAATTTCAAAATGTCTTTCACTACGGTGTTGATCTACTTGTTGTTTCATCCTGTTTTGTGCTAATGCTAAATTCTCCTTCAAACTAGGCAAAACTTCTTGTTGATGTTGAATGTGTTCCTCAACATCTCTGACCTTAGTTTGCACCCTCAAGGAGGAAGTGATAGAAGGTGGATGGTATGCTAAAAATGGGGTCATTTGAGAAGAGGTATGAAAATATGTGTTCTACCACCATTCTTCCAGTGGTAACCATTTAATCCACCTTTCCTGTTTATCTTATACAAAACAACGTAGATACCCCTCTAAGCATTTGTTGACCACTTCTGTTTTCCCATCAGTTTGAGGATGATAAGATGAACTATGAGCTAGCTGAGTACCCAAACATGAAAATAATTCCGTCCAAAAATTACTTGTGAAAATAGGATCACGATCACTTACAATTATCTTTGGGGTTCCATGTAGCCTTTGAACTGTCTCCAAAAAATAGCTATGACTGTACTGGCTGAAAATGGATGTGATAGGGCACAAAAATGGGCATATTTTGTGAGCCTATCCACAATCATGAAAATAACATTCTTACCCTCTGAACAAGGCAATCCGGTGATGAAATCCATGGATACCTCCTCCCATCTCTAGCTAGGAATTGGTAAGGGTTGCAATAGACTTGGTGTCTTAATTGTTTCCCCTTTGTTCTGTTGGCACACTAAACACTCTGATACAAACTTTCATACATCCCCCTTGAGTCCTTCCCAAAATAATTCTCATTTTATTCTATGATATGTCTTCAAAAACCCAGAGTGTCAGGTGAGGCATGTAGCTCTGCAAGAATCTTATGCTTCAACTCAAAATCTTTACTCAAGTATAACCTATCCTTGTACCATAGGGCATTAGCTTTCCACTCAAATTTGTTAGATGTCGTAGATCCTTGCTTTATATTCTATATTAGAGATTGTGTATCCTTATCTTGATTCCATTCCAATCTTGCTTCATCCACCCAATCGGCCGTCAACATGGACATTCCACAAAGTAAGGCATCTCGCGGATGTATCCCTTCTAGACAACGCATCGGCTACTACATTTTCTTTACCCTTTTTGTATATGATTTCAAAATCATAACCCAACATTTTTGTTACCCACTTTTGTTGTTCCTCAGATGATAACCTTTGCTCCAAAAAGTATTTGAGACTATCATGATCAGTTTTTACCTTGAAGTGTCTACCCATGAGATAGGGCCTCCATTGCTTGACCGCATGAAGAATAGCCATCATTTCTTTCTCATAGATAGGTTTGAACAAATCTTTTCCTTTGAATTGGTGACTCTCAAATGTAATTGGTCTTCCTTCTTGCATTAGAACTGCTCCCAATCCTGATCCTGAAGCGTCACATTCAACAATGAAGGTTTTTGAGAAGTTGGGAGTAGCCAAAACTGGGGTGGTGCACATGGCTTCCTTTAGCTTCTCAAAGGATTTAGTGGCTATATCTGTCCAATAGAAGGCATCCTTCTTTAGCAATGCAGTGAGTGGGGTTGCTATTCTACCATATCCCTACACAAATCTTCTGTAGTACCCTGTTAGACTTAGGAACCCACAAATATTTTTGAGATTTTTGGGCCTTGGCCATTCCACCATAGCTTTGATCTTCTGAGGATCAACTTTTACGCCTTCATGGGATATAATATGACCCAAGTACTCTACCTGTTAGACACCAAAAGAACATTTGGATGGCTTTGCATACAAAGTATGTTTCTCCAAAACTTTCAACACTTTATTTACATGTTGTAAGTGTTCTTCTCGTGTCTTACTGTAAATCAATATGTCATCAAAGAAAACTAATACAAATTTTCTTAAAAACGGCCTAAAAATAGTGTTTATCAAGCTTTAAAAGGTTGAGGGTGCATTTGTAAGACCAAAAGGCATTACCAAAAACTCATAATGGCCCTCATGAGTCCTGAAAGCCGTTTTATGAACATCTTCCTCTTTTATCCTAATTTGATGGTACCCCAAATGCAGATATAATTTTTTGAAATAAACAACACCATGCAATTCATCAAGTAAAACATCAATTACTTGGAATAGGAAACTTATCTTTGATGGTGTACTTGTTGAGTTCTCGTAATCTGGACACATCCTCCATGTTTCTGTTATGTTTATGGAGCCTATTTTCATGTTAGAGTGTGGTAAACCTTCTATGTGTTACACTCAGGTTTTCAAGTACCCATTGTTTTGTAAAACCGCCTCTTCGGCTACCCATAGTTTTATGGGATGGTTTTGTTTTTTCCCATTATTTGATACCCATGGTTTTGTAAAACTACTTAAGTAGTTGTCTATTTATATGGTCTTATGCATATGATAGAAAGACAAGCAAATGTATTGCAGATGTGTTTTGAATTCGGGTGTGAATTCTGTAGAGTTTGTTGAGCATAGCTCCAAATGGATCTAGGTATTGTATTGAGAGAGTGGAGGCTTGTAATAAAATTTGAGCAAGTGATTCTTGGTGGACGTAGCCCAAATTGGGTGAATCACGTTAAATCTTGTCTCTCTGTTGTGTTATTTATTCTGCACTTTTATTTGAGATCTGTAATATTTTCGCATATTAGTTTCTCTTTTACGATTCTTACGTAAGGGATTATTCCACATATTTTATCACTTATTTCCTAATAATTGGTATCAGAGCCTGTTTTGGTTTGCTGAAGTGTTGAATCGCAAGGAAAGTTTTATCTTGAGTGGGAGCTATGGTAGATGATGGAAGATCTAGGGTTGATAAATTCAACGGGAAAAATTTCAGTCTTTGGAAGATGCAGATGGAAGATTACCTTTATCAGAAGGATCTTTATACTCCATTGTCTGAGAAGGTGAACAAACCCTTGAGTATGAAAGATGCGGAATGGGATTTGTTGGATCGAAGGCACTTGGAACGATCTAGTTGTGTCTTGCATCTTCGGTATTATTTAATGTTTCAAAGGAAAAGACTACAAAAGATCTAATGGATGCATTAGGGAAGTTGTATGAAAAACCCTCTACCTCTAACAAGATATTTTTAATGAAAAAGTTGTTTAATATGAAGATGTCTGAGAATAGTTCAGTAGCAGATAATTTAAATGATTTCAATACGGTTGTGAATATGCTAGCTTTGGTTACAATAGAATTTGATGAAGAAGTTAGGGCTTTATTAATTCTATGCTCTTTACCTGAAAGTTGGAATAGCTTGGTAATGGCGGTAAGCAACTCGGTTCCAGCTAACTCGAAGTTGAAGTTTGAGGATGTTGTAGGGGTGATTCTAAGCGAGGAAATGTGAAGAAAAAGCTCTAGGGAATCTTCTACTTCAGGGAATGCTTTGACAGTGGAAACTAGAGGGAGACAAGAATAGAGGAAACCGTGGAAAATTGAAAGATCGGGCAAGGTCAAAATCCAAGAGCAAGATTGTATGTTGGAACTGTGGAAAGTCTGGGCATGCAAAGAAGGATTGTTGGGAGCTTCGAGACAAGAAGAAACAATAGGAAGAAAACAAGGAGGCAAATGTGGCATCGGGTAATGTATGTCAGGATGCTTTGATTCTTTCTTTGCATAATATTACTGAATCTTGGGTTTTAGATTCAGGGGCTTCTTTTCATGCTACTCCACATAGGCATTATTTTGTTGATTATGTTCAAGGGGATTTTGGGAATGTTTTTCTTGGTGATGATGAGCCTTGCAGTATAGTTGGAAAAGGTTTTGTTCTAGTTAAGATTCAGAATGGGAATACATGGCTATTGAAGGATGTCAGACATGTGCCTAAATTAAGGAGAAATTTGATATCGGTGGGTCAATTGGGAAGTGATGGTTGTACTTTGATGTTTACAACTAACTCTTGGAAGGTTACCAAGGGTTCTCTTTTGGTGGCAAAAGGTAAGAAGGTTGGAACCTTGTATTTAACCACTGATAGTACTAATGATTGGAATCTTGTGGCCTCAAATGTAGATACAACATTATGGAACTATAGGCTCAGTCATATGAGCCATAAGGGCATGAACATCATAAAGAATAATTTTCCTAGATATACAAAAATAGGTTTGGATTTCTGTGAGAACTGCATATATGGGAAATAGAAGCGAGTAAGGTTTCTCAAGGTTGGACCTACGAAGAAAGAGAGTAAGTTAGAGATGGTACATTCTGATGTGTGGGGACCGGCTCAGGTATCATCTCTTGGGGTTTCAAGTTATTATGTTACTTTTATTGATGATGCAACAACAAGGAAAGTTTGGGTTTATTGTATTAGAAACAAAGCTAATGTATTTGACACTTTTGTTAAATGGAAAGCCTTGGTAGAGAATGAAACAGTCTTAAGCTAAAATGTCTCAGTCGGATAATGGAGGGGAGTATTGCAGAACAATGACTTTAATGATTACTGTTCTAAGAATGGAATCCACAGGAATAATATAGTTCTAGGAACTCCACAATAGAATGGGGTATCAGAAAGGATGAACAAAACAATAATGGAACGTGCTAGGAGTATGAGGTTACATGTAGGATTGCCTCTTTCTTTTTGGGTAGAAGTGGTGAGCACAGCTGTGTACTTGATAAACAGAGGACCCTCAAGTGCCTTGGATGGAGGCATACCTAAGGAGGCATGGTATGGTAAGAAATTTGATTATTCATTTCTTAGAGTCTTTGGATGTGATGTGTTTGTTCATATAGACAAGGATGATAGGACTAAGCTAGAGGCTAAATTAGAAAAATGTACTTTCATTGGTTATGGTAGTGATGAATTTGGGTTTAAATGTTGGATTATTAAGGACAAGAAAATCATTCGGTCTAGGGATGTGGTCTTTAATGAGAAAGTCATGTATAAGCAACGATTGCGGAAAACATGGAAGAATCCAAGAAAGAATATGCGGTGGTAAAGGATCTTCCGAATGGGAAAGTGACCCATGAATCGGTTCAGAACCTACTCAACAGAACCCAAAATCCTACAAAGTGAGGAGGTCTTTTAGGGTAAGAAAAGAACTCCGAACGTTTTTCTCCTTCTCTTTATTATTTATTACTCACCGATAGTGGAGAGCCGAGAGCTTTGATGAAGCAATGTTGGTAGATGCCGGTAAGAAGTGGGAGAAAGCCATGGATGAGGAGCATAAGTCTCTCATGGAGAACCCGACTTGGGATTTGGTGAAGCTACCAAGGCAAAAGAGCATTGCGGAACAAGTGGGTGTACGAGTTAAAGATGAAGAAGGAGGAAAGAAAAGATATAAGGCCTGGTTGGTGGTCAAGGGGTTTGCACAGAAAACAAGGTATATATTTTGATGATATATTTTCTCCTGTAGTAAAAATGACTTCTATTAGAACTGTTCTTGGAATAGTGGCAGCAGAAGACTTGCACTTAGAACAGTTAGATGTAAAGACTGCATTTCTCCATGGTGATTTGGAGGAGGAACTATATATGCAGCAACTAGAGGGCTATGAGGTCACAGGTAAAGAGGAGATGGTGTGTAAACTGAAGAAGAGCTTGTATGGCTTGAAACAAGCTCCACATCAATGGTATAAGAAGTTTGATAGCTTCATGATGGAGCAAGGTTATATTAGATGTCATTCTGACCATTGCGTGTATACAAAGAAATTTGAGGATGGAAGTTATATTATCCTATGTTTGTATGTTGATGATATGTTGGTTGCAGGTAAAAACATGCAGGAAATAAAAGTACTCAAGAAACAACTAAGTGAATCCTTTGATATGAAGGATTTGGGGGCAGCTAGACAAATCCTTGGTATGAGGATAAATTGGGATAGGAAGGAATAAAAGTTGAATTTATCTTAGGAAGAGTACATTAAGAAGGTATTGGACAGTTTAACATGTAGGATGTTAAACCGGTTGGGACTCCTTTGGCAGGCCATTTTAAGTTATCAAAGGAGCAGTGTCCCAAGACAGAGCAGGAAAGAAACCAGATGTCCAAGGTACCTTACTCATTAGCGGTTGGCAGTTTGATGTATGCTATGGTGTGCACTAGGCCTGATATTGCCCATGCAGTGGGAGCTGTGAGTAGATTTATGAGTGATCCAGGTAAAGAGCATTGACAAGCAGTAAAGTGGATCCTTCGGTATTTGAGAGGAACCATGGGGACAATTTTGTGCTACAATGGATCAGACACCACTTTATGTGGTTATGTAGATTTAGACATGGCTGGAGATGTAGACAGTAGGAGGAGCACGACAGTTATATTTATACTGTAGGTGGGACAATAGTGAGCTGAATTTCACGACTACAGAAGCTGGTGGCTTTGTCAACCACAGAGGCTGAGTATGTTGCTGCCACAGAGGCAAGCAAAGAGATGATTTGGTTACAACAATTGCTTGAGGAGTTGGGGCATAAGCAGGAGGAATGTAAGCTGCATAGTGATAGTCAGAGTGCTATACACCTAGCTAAGAACTCTGCTTTCCACTCCAGGACGAAGCATATACAGTTGAGATATCACTTCATCAGGACAACTTTGGAGGAAGATAAGTTGAAGTTGGAGAAGATTCATACCAGTCAGAATCCTGCAGACATGATGACCAAGGTGGTCACAAGGGATAAACTAAAGCTATGTTCAGCTTTGGTTTGACTTCACGATGATAGTGAAGGGTTGAGAAGCTTGCTTAGTGGAAATTAGTCTCCAAGTGGGAGATTGTTATATTTATGGATCCTATTTTCATGTTAGAGTGTGGTACACCTTCTATGTGTTACACTCGGGTTTTTCGGTACCCATTGTTTTGTAAAACCCCCTCTTTGGCTACCCATATGTTTATGGGATGGTTTTGTTTTTGCCCATTATTTGATACCCATTGTTTTGTAAAACTACTTAAGCAGCTTTTCTATTTATATGGTCTTATGCATATGATAGAAAGACAAGCAAATGTATTGCAGATGTGTTTTGAATTCGGGTGTGAATTATGTAGAGTTTGTTGAGCATAGCTCCAAACGGATCTGGGTATTGTATTGAGAGAGTGGAGGCTTGTAATAAAATCTGAGAAAGTGATTCTTGGTGGACGTAGAAAAAATGGGTGAACCACGTTAAATCTTGTCTCTCTGTGTTGTGTTATTTATTCTGCACTTTTATTTGAGATCTGTAATATTTTCTGCATATTAGTTTCTACTATTACGATTTCTGTAAGGGATTATTCCACATATTTTATCACTTATTTCCTAATAGTTTCATCCTTCTTACGTACCATGACCACTGGTGAAGAATATGCACTCTGGCTATGCCTGATGATACTTGCCTTCAACATTTACTCCACCATTTTCTCGATCTCACTTTTCTGGGAATATGGTTATCTATATGGTCTGATGTTAGGTGTTTGGCTCCCTAGAATCAATTGAATGGAATGATCATGATCCCTAACTGGTGGTAGTCCCTTTGGAATTGCATCAAAAATAATGAGTGAGCATCCACAATCTTCTAAAGATGGGGTGGCATTGAAGACTTTGTGTTTTGTACTTCTATGGAAAATAGCTTTGCTATAAAGCCATCAACTCCTTTTCGAGAACCTTCGCATCTCGATGAGAGCTAATAATCTATGGAGACTTAGCTACCATCCCATTCAATTGCATTGTCCTTCCATCTGAATGAAATCGCATGAAAAATTCTTGGAAATTCATCTCTATAGTACCTAAGGTTGTGAGCCATTGGACACCCAAAACAATATCTACCCCTCCCATAGAAATAGAAAACATAGGTGAGTCTAACATGTAGTCTCCCATGGAAATATTGATACTATGGCACTTTCATGTGCACTTGACTGTCCCACCATCCGCAATCATAACTTGCATTTTTAGAGTTGGGTAAATAAAACAATTGAGGCGGGTAGCTAACTTACTATTTATGAAGTTATGAGTACTCCTAGTCAATGAACACCGTCACCTTCTATTTTTTGAGATAGCCAATAACCTTGAGTTTTTGAGGAGTACTAATACCTGATAATGCATGGCAAGAAATTATAGGTTGGAAATCCTCTACTTCATCTTCTCCTAGTTCCTCAGCCTCTCCTATAATTTCAGCTTCCTCATCATCCCCATTACCTCCGTCAATATAGAACAACTTCTTCTCAAAGACATTTATGTCCCGGTCCATATTTTCTATCACGCTTAAAACATAATCCTTTTTCTCTCATTTCTTCCATTTGTTGAGGAGTCACCTAATTGGCCTAGCAAATGAAGGGGAAGAGATACTACGGTCTCTGGTGTTGATGAAAGGTGGCCTCCTACTACAAATAATTTTTTCCTCTGCACGAGCTGTCATGATAATAGAATCAGAAAGCTTGAGTGGATTAAACATATGTACCTCATGCTCGATGTGGTCCTTAAGACCCCCAAGAAATAGGTCATTCAGATTCTCTTCTAGAATATTCTCCACCCTTAAGGATAGGTTTTGGAATTGATACACATAATATTTGACTGATCCTATTTTCCGTAACTTTGCTAATTGAATAAAGTAGTTCTCTGAAACACTGGAACTATAGTGCAATTTCAAATCCTTAGTAAAAACTGTCCAAGTGACACCTAGACCATTCTTCTGCCTCTGAGCACATAACCATCGATACCAAACAAATTGGTCAAGTTCAAGATATAGGGATGCTAATGTCACTTTTTGTCCTGATGGTGTTTGATGTAACTCAAAGAAGTTCTCCATTTGATTTATCCAATTCAGGGGATCTTTACCATTAAATTTGCGCATATCCACTTTTGGCATCATGTTCCGTGGTTGTGAACAAGTTGGATTCTGATTGGACTGGAAAAGTGATCCAATATGGTTAGTTTGTACATGATTTTGAACTAAAGGTCCTCCTTGGTTGATATGGGCCATATTGGTTACCCTTTACATGTTGCATAATATCATCCAACCGATGATTGATTTGGGCTATGTCTCCTTTAGAGGCCATCTCGGATTATACATTTCGCAGCTCATACTCAAGTTGGCTCACCTTATGATCAACCGAGGTAAACCCTAGTGCTTTGAGGAATTTATATTTACCCCTTCTGACTCCATCTCTTCAATCACTACCCCATCTTTATTTGAGGTTTTACTCAAGTAACCAGATTCTTTTTTGCTCTTGTGGAAGGCCCCGCCATGATGTCAAACCTTAGGGTTTAGGGTTTCGATACAATTTTGGCCAAACAGGAAAGAACACAGAGAAGATACTAATACTATTTTTTTAGAGCTTTCCGAAAATGTAAAGAACTTGAAATTTTTCCACAATTTGCACCCTAGGGAACGATTTTAGGAAAAACCCAAAATTTGTAATAACTTTTGCAAAACAAATAAAAAAAGTATTAAATTTTCAAGGAACCTTACTTGAAATATTTCGCAACTCTGGTAAAAATATATCCCACCAATTCACTCGGGTTCGCAATATGTGGTGGAAACAAAAAATTAGGGTTTTTGCCCTAATTTTGGCCCAGATCGCAGCTCTGATACCACTTGTAATGAAATTACTTGTATAATTCAGATTAAGAGCAACAATAGAACACAAAATAACACAATATTTCAGAATAATTATCTCAATATTCAATTAGAATAGCTTTGCCACTTTGAGGGGGCAACCTCCAAACTATATAATAAGACTCAAATGCTTTGAAATGATAATGAAATACTATCTATAATCCCCTATATATACTATTCATATGCTATGGCCATCACCAAGGCCGACCTATTAAGCATGAGAAAGTATAAATGATATAATAAAATGATATGGTAAGCCACAAGTCGGCTACTCATATCTTAATACAAGCAATAGGTTAAGGGCGTAGCAACTAATATGGCTCAAACAATGAAAATTAGTCTAAGACATGAAAAATGAAAAGGTAATGTAAGATGAAGAGTCAAGTGGATGGTGTAAAAAGGAAGATGATTTATTCTTGCAAATTGTTGATGAAAAACCCCCTTTATCTTCTATTGAAGAAAAATTTGTTGTAAATCAAAACCCCCTGGGCTTAGACAAACATCCATGGAATTCTTTTCTAGGTTAGTAGTTGGTTGTAGTGAAACAAAGATAATGAATTCTCTACAATAACAAGTTGATGAAGGAGAGTAGTGTTGATGTTTTGTAGTTGAATGATATTGTCACAACATATTGATGTCAGTACACTATGAATGAGATCTTGATTGTATATTGTATATTGTTGATGATAAGATCAAGTCATTGTACTCTACTTTAAATATCATTAAAGAAAGGCGCAGTATATCTTGTTTTCCTACTATGTATGCATTTCATAATGAACTATATCTAATGATGATCAAGCTTAATGTTTGTATTTTATGAGGGGTTGTGTTTGATAATTGAAATTGAAAAGAGAAATGTTTTATAAATAACTTATTCATCCCAGTCCTTTGTCACTTCTAACAATTTGTATAATATCAAGCCCTTGAAATAACCTTAACAAGCTAGAGGGAGATATTTTTGACAAGGATGGGAGATCTTGATTACATATGGTGGGAAGTAGAGTTTTGTAAATAGAATCTAGACAAATTATGTGTATCCTATGAGGAAGTAATAAAGTGTATACAAACTCAACTCAAGGAATCCCTAGATGAGAAAGAGGAACTCTGAAGGAGTTAAGCACCATGACAAGCAAGGTATTATCTTTTCAATAAATCTCATGAAATCTAAATAAGATATTAGGAAAAAAAAAATTTCATATGATTATAATACATGCCTAGGTTTCATAGGAGATTCATGCAATATACGAAAAAATGATGCAAAATCAAGTCAAGGATCTAATGGAAAAAGCGGTCAAGTAACGAAGATAGTACACGACTTTCATCTCATGGAAGATCATCCATAAGACATAAAAATGCATATAACTATGTGAATTTTCATGGTTATTGGTATAAGTGGGGTTCTTATGGACATTGGGCTAGTATGTGTAGTCCTAAGGTTGAAAAGAAAGAAGATTGCAAAGAAAAGACTCAAGAACATCACTCTAAAAGAAAGAAGGAATAGGATTGTCAAGGCAAGGAAGAGAAAAAATTAGGTCAAAGATATGGAGATAGATGTTATCACTGTCATGAGAAAGGACATCTAGCAAAGTATTGAAAAAATGGGCCATCAAATATAAGGAGGTATGTAAGCAAGTTCAAAGGTTTTTGATATGATTTCAATGAATATAGTCATATGGATTTTGAGTGAAAATGAAGAAACTTGGAATGCTTTAGGTGCCACAAGGTAGGGCACATTGTAATGTTTTGTGATGCAGTCAGCTAAAGAAAGAGATTCAAAGACCCAAGCCACAAGTTTAGAAGTTTAATTAGAAGGAAGAAGCTAGTCAAAGTACTAAAGAGGATTCCAAGAGTGTGAGTGAGAAAAGGGAGGGGTCTATTATAAAAAAGTAGAATTAGAAAAATAAGAATCATTCAAGGTGCAAGAAGAGGGCTTGATACCTTCTTAGGTATCTCATAAATCTCTTCCATGATGACATATGCATCTACTAGGCTTCTTAGAGGTATATATGTGCAAATGAAGCTTTGGAGTGAGGGGGAGTTGTCTTGGTTAGTATGTTTCCTCTTCATGGTTTTGAGGTATGTCTCTTAAAGTAATTTAGGATGATCTTATTGGTTATTCATGTTGGGTATGTAAAGTGTCATGTCTTGTTGTTATTTATAGCATATAATCTAGTGTTGCATAGTTGTTTGAACTCTTGAGGTCTAAGTATGTCTTATCAAGATGAAATAACATGAAAATTATGTTTCAGTGAGTATGATTCATATTGATGTATTTGAAAGGAGATTATTGTATTTTGGTAATCATTCATGAGGCCTTCATTTGTTTAAAATATGTGTGTCTAGCACTATTGACATGTTTAGTGGTCGGTGATGTCTCTAAGAAGTTCTCTCCAAGTAAAAAAATGTATCATGAGTTGTCATGGACCTAAGTAGCTGTTTCATGCATTCCCATGTGTGTATGATGTATGTAAAGCTTGACGTGGTCTTAAAGGAGTAATATATGGTGTGAGAGGTCTATTTAGGTACACACAGTAATTCATTGTTAAGACATGGTCATTTTGTGAAGTCCGAGTCTTATAAATTGTCATGAATACCATCATGAGTTGAAAAAGTCTGTATCAAGTTCCTCCAGGTGTCTATGGTGTCTTGCTAATCATGAAAAGGATCCTCTTTGGTGTCTTGAATATTTTTTTGAATGTCTAAATTTTGTGGAGTCTCGAAGAATCCTATATGAATTTTATAGTGTGTTATAATTTTGTCATGAGCTTCAAGGGCTTGAACCATGTATGTCTAAGAATACGTAAAAGTTTGTGAAGCTATGAAAATGACTCAAAAGTTTGGTGGAGATGTCAAGAGTTCATTGGCTTAGATTTCATTCCTTGTGTCTCAAAGAGGAGTATGACTGTGTAAACAAGTTAGTGATTTCATTACAATAGTGTTAATCCTTAGTTAAAAGTATATGAGGTGTTTGTCATTAACTTAAAAGCAAGGATCATATATGTCTCAAATCTTGTCATGGTGGTGTATGAATCTTGAAGGTAATTGTCATTTGTATTAGGTATGAGTATGTTTAATGCTAACAAACAACTCCAATTTTGTGTTAATATGGTTTGTAGCATCATAAAGGTGTCAAATTGCTTGTGAACATCATAAGATTGTCTTATAGAGGTGTCTTAGCATAGTCAAGAACAAAATATGAAACTCTCGATTGATAAAGAGCTCAAGAAGGGTTAATGACCTGTAATAGTGGATTAAGACACTTATTGATAAGGTTTTAAAGATGAAAACAATTAATTTGCAATGAAGTAAAGGTTCGACCAGTCTTTGCATAAGTGTTCTGCTCCTATGGTTGAGATGGAAGGAAAACTATGGATTGCAAAAAGTGAGAAAATATGCTAATTAACCACATGATGGAAGTAGTTTGAGAAAGGAAGTTTTTTTCATGGTTGAGTGTGTCTTCAGGTTTTATCTGAGTCTTCAAATTGAGTTCTTGACCTGTGCATCATTCTTCAAGGGGTTCCCTACACAAGTTGGTTGAAGCTCAAAGAGTGTCATGGTCTAGTGCAAATGGATTTTCCTAACCTCTGTCAAATGTGTCTTAAAGTGTCATTTCAATTGTCTCATGTCCGTGAGTATGTTCCAAATTTTGTGATCATATAGTAGGTTAGTATTGTTTTGATTATATGTCTTTTTCATGGTCAAGTTAGACCAAGCAAGAGTATTATGACTCAATAGAATGTGATATGACCTCATTGTCTTGAGTCAAGGTCTAGAAAGTGGTTTAAGTGAGCTCTTGAGACTTGTCAATAACATCATATGTTCTATGATTGTGTCTCTATGCATAAAGAATGTGTTTAGTGTGTAAAAAAGTTCTTAAGGTCTATATAACCTTATGTATTTCATCAAAGTCATGGTCATAGTGTTCTTAGATCCATTATGGTCTTGAGATAAAGTTAGAAAGTTCAATAAAGACAAAGAAAAGGTTTGACTAGTGTCTAAAACACTATGAAGGTGTCTTGAACTACAATGAAAGTTCCATAATGAGAATATATATTCAATTTGGAAAGGAAATTAATATCTTCAAAGCTAAGCATGATCGGTAGAGACTATAGAATTGTTTATACAATATCAAAATGGACATCTACATTTGCTTATGGTGCTAGAAGAATGAAATGATCCCTAAAAAAGAATCCACAAAAACTAATTGGAAGGTGATGTTACATGTCATAAATTCAGTGTGAGAGAGTGTCCTAAAACAATATGTTACATGTATTGAAGAGTATGGTGTGGTATGTATGTGCCTATAGAGACGAGAATATGCTTACTCCCGTGGATTCAAGTATATTGTGAAGAAATATATGCATTCTTCTATATGTATCAAATATTATGGTTAAGTTCCTGTTATCATTGAATCACAACACCCTATGGTTTGTACAAGTGTGTTTTCTTGAGCTCACAGTGTGATTGGATAACATGGGTACTATCTCCAAGTTTTGGGACTTGCTTCTTGAGATAGACCTCCAGAGAAAGTTGGTTCTTGCTCCTAAACTACCTGCCACAATCTACTCTAATGCAGAAAAACTATCTAATCCTAATCTAACTTTCCAAGGGACATGGAAGGGAGATTGCATGAAAATAAAGCCTACACTAAAGCGGTGATACACCAGAAAAGAAGGGAATGAGGATAGTTTTCCAATGTGTGAAAAACAAAAGAAAAATACATACTAGAAGGGGTGATAATAGTCCTCCACAATCTGGAAAATGCATTCACAATCATAGTTCATACATGCACAATAATAATGAATCCTTACAACAACATGAATAGACACAATATATATGCAATGAGATTGAAGGGGCAAGAGGAATGCAACAAACACAACAGGGGAAGATACATCCACAAACTTGCATCTATTGCTTCATGAGTATGCACAATCCAATCTATTACAAGATAAGGGCCTGGATCACCATGCAAGGAGTCCACTACAAGGGCCTGTAGCACATTGGATTCACAAAACAAATTTGACAGAGTTTTGCTACACAAAAACTACTTCCTAGTTCCGAGCCCAACACTCGACTTATAGAATCTTCCCAGGAAAAAGAGGGAGAGAGAAGTGGAAATCCTAAAAATATCCATTCATGCCACTTGAAATATGCAAAAATGGATTGTAATGATGACATGTTACTTGAAAAGGGTCCACAATGTTGTCCCACACCATGCAGCAGTGAGAAAAGTCCACCCATGCTTTATTTAGTTCACCCCCACTACCAAAAATGTTGTTCAGATCCAATCCGTGTTTTCAGAAAAATCACTATCAATTCTTCATTGAGCCATGGATTTCTTGATCTAGGAACATTGGATTCAAAACCATGATTACAATGACGTTGATTTTGTGCAATTTCATTAAGAAATGCAAAAGATATGGCATTTTGAGTGGAGGCAGTTGTTTTAGGTCCACCAAGCATTTCTGTCTTTTGTCGGGACTGGATATTTAAATTTGAAACTAGATATTTCGGGTTTCCATGGCATAGATGATGTTGAGAGCTTTCCAATGATATAAAATTTATGAAATTTTGAGCACCGGGGCAAAAGTTATGGCCATTTGAAAATTTACATTAATTCACACAAGAAATGGCGATAATGCAAATTTGCAAATTGCACCATATGAAAAAACTGCAAAATTCTCAAAAATTCCCCCAGGCCCGAAAGCCCGAAATTGGCAAAATTCTCAAAAAATCGCCTAGGCCCGAAATCCCGAAATTGGAAAAATTCTCAAAAAATCCCTCAGGCCCGAAATCCAGAAATTGAAAAAAATCTCAAAATTTCCCTAGGCCCGAAATCCCGAAATTGGAAAATGTTGCAAAAATTCCCTAGGCCCGAAAGTCCGAAAATTGCAAAATTCACAAAACTTCCTTCATGCCCGAAAGCCCGAATTGGCAAATTTTGTAAAACATCCCCCCAGGCTCGTAACTTTCAAAATATGAATAGTTAGAAGGACTTCTCTATATTTTCGGAAAGGGGAAGAAATTTCCTATATGATTAAGATGCTTTTGGGAATCCTTAAGTAATTGAAATATGTAAAAAATCATATTGAAGCACTTAAAGGGGGGAAAATGGTTTTAGTTGACTAAAATTAGGCATGAGCTTATTTTGGACAACAATTTGGCGACTCAGTGGGGTTATCTGCCTGTAAGATGAAACATGGCCAGATGCCTATAGCAATCCATTGGGCATGGAGTCTTTCTAGTAGTCTCGTATCTGATCTAGGACTGCCTTCTGCTGTTTGCACACTCATCCTTTGTAAGAAAACCTTGAAGTCGAGGTGTGAGAGGGTAGAAAATTGCCTGAAAATTGGAAGCTTTTCCCTCACTTGAATTTTTGTAAATCTGATATGCTTAAGCATGCTGAACCTGGAACCAGTTTGCTTTTGTTCGAATTGACCATTCACATTATAAAAATCTCTTGAATAAAAATTTATGTGAGTGGAAATTTGTTTTGGAACTAAAATTAATCTCTTTATTCTACAAGTGATTTGTTAGGATGAAGGACGAGCCTTTGAAACTGTCCCAAAATCTGATTTTTGCCAAGTTTTGAAGAAAACCGAATCAAATCATGGCAAAAGATGAAGTATTGTAGAAGTTTGAAACATATGCCGATTAGGAATGTTTGGAACTATTGTTAAACCCTGATTTCCTCATGAACATGCCTTGTCTGAAATGGATTGTGCAAGAGCAACAAACACCACAACACACTATGTACAAAAGGGAAAGATCATACATGCCCCAAGTGGAACATACAGAGTGTGAAAAAGTGTTGGGATTTTGGGGACAACGGAATAGTGCTATGATTTAATAACAAACAAAATCATGCACACACAGGATCCAAACGATTTGCCCATAATCTACAGCAGTGGAAGTATAAACAGAATAATCCAAATCACACAAAAGTACACACATATAACAAGCATGTACCATGGTTCACCCAATATGGGCTACATCCACCAAAGATAGAGATCTCATATATATAATATAACAAGAGATTACAAATCAACTCTTTTGTACAAGAATACATGTATCTCTAGAAGAGTATCTCCTCCTCCTCCTCTAGATCTACAACCGGATCTGCCTGAGTACACTAAACCGTGCCTCCATACCACCACTAGTGTCTTCTCCAAATCTCTAACCGGATCTGCCTGAGTGCACTACAACCATGCCTCTCAAACATAACTAGATCTCCCATACCTGAAGCTACCCAGATCTCACTGCACTGCGCAGCAAGCTCTCACTGTATTGTGAATCTGCAAACAAGACCTCTACAATATCTAGATCTACATGGATCAAAATACAATATGATCTCATGGATCTACAATACAAGACTATATCTACATAGATCTATAATACAAGATCTCACCAACATGTGGATCTACAAGAAGAAACACTATTTACTTTACATACTATGCAAGCCATTACAATGAGACAATAAATATACAAAGGAAATATAGTCGCCTGATATTTCCTTTTTCTAGCTCCTCTCCATGAAGTCGTTGTCTTCATGTAACCTGTTCTTTTTTCCTCCTCTTCTTCTTCTTCGTCTTCATCCTCTCGGTCTCAGAGAATCAAGGATCTAATCCGATCCTTCTCATTATTCCACCTAAGCCCTAACTTTCACGCTTATATATAAAATATGTAAACTTAGGGCACCTTAGCTATGCAATTACATCTACTAGATTTGCTTTAAAACAAAATCTATATTTAAATCCCGTGACTTAAATAAAAACACATCGCACAGGTAACCGACACTGGTTATACCTAACTGCAGATGGTTCCAACTTTCTCTAACCGATGTTTGTCCTGTTTGACCGATGACGGGTCACGGTTCCCACTTGCTCTAACCGAAGTTGGGCCTGTCTGACCGATGACGGTTCACTGTATTTCCATTCACTTTCCATTGCATGCTAACTGCAAAGCAATCTAGCTCCACAACCTAACAATCTCCCACTTGGAGATAAATTGTTGAATCTTTGTACTTGTACCTGTACATCACCGTCTGCTAAGCACTGTGAAGACCATCTATTCTTTCCTTCAGCAATTCTCTCAAACAAATAAAACCAGGAAGATCAAAACCATCTTCTCAAACCAAGAAGATGAAACCATGACTTACCAAACTTGCACGAAGCTACAACTGATCCATGACACCAAGCCTCAAGCTCACACTGAATCGTAACACCATACCAATTGTTGGTATCAGACGAACAAGCCAACCTAGCTCCTCATGCAACAAGCCACCATGAATAATACACCAGTAAGAGCTCCCACTCAAACTAAAGTTCTGAGCCTCAATCACATCCGTAGCCATACCTGTAAAACCAACCATGTTCTCCATATGTCTATTCATGTCTCCATGCAACAACCAATGCAACTGACCAAGACAAGCCAAACTTGAATATACAAAAGTAAAACAAGATCCTGGGTAAAGACAACCCACATGAGTTCTACCTGCAATAGTGGGTGATCAATCCACAAACTTGCATAACTCAATAGAATCCAAACACTACAATCTACAAATCCAACTCTACATAAACAACTAGCATGTCCAAGACAACCATCTGTAGATAACATCTCTCAAGGAGTAACATGGTAACAAGAGGAAATACAAACATCCCCTACTCATGCTCAAGGTATCCATGTGCAAATCAAACATCTGCATAATCATAGACTCACAAAACTGAATCTATCCAATATGCACAATCTCACCATGTACATCCATCCATATCACTAGCTCTCCAGAATCTCCAAGTCTGTTACCGGCTAACTCCAAATCCGAATATGAATTCTATGCTCATCAATGTCAATAACAAACATCCATGCTGAACCATGCCACTAATACCAAGTGCAAATATCAACATACTGCATAGATCAACCAAGATGAGAGAAAAACAAGGTCACCATCTAAAAATGGTAAATAAACATTGTTGTTAAACCTATGACCAAACCGACCACGGTTTCCTAACCGACCTCGGTCACTTTCTAACCGACCATGGTTAATCCCAACTGACACCGGTCTCTATAACAGTCATATTTTCTCTTTTAACCCTTAAAACTTTGAAAAATTGCTCTATCATCTTCACCCAGCTGAATCTAACCATAAACTGTAATCCTATAGGGTTATCCATGCACCACAAAATAAACAAGAAGTGACATCACAAAGCAATAAACTCAATATACCTGCAAATCCTTGACTATCCTCCAAAACCAACTAGTGCCTCTGCCACTCTGAACAGTAGCAATCTCCTCTCACTCTGCATGTGCATCATGTATCCAATCTTGCAATGCCAACAACCATGGCTTGCTCCCACTGAACACGAAATCCATTGCACTGCCGCTAACACCAAGCTCAAAAGCTAATATGTCAGTGAGAAATAAAACCAAATGAAAGAGAATATAAAATGATTCCCTTATTATCAAAGAATACTTCTACATCACAAAAGTTTGGAATTCTTGTGAAGTAGGTGAATCAATTTCTTTTCATCCGTATGTACTCAACATCTCTCGTTACCTGGAACATTGTCTAGCCATGACTTTTCATTAAGGATCTCATCCTTAAGACTAGATATGCTTGTCCTCAAGATTCCTCACAACCGGGAAATAAAAGTCAAACAACACCAAGAAACCATGGTGTAAATTTGTGCACACAATCCAAACATAATCAGTTGCTCCAAACGAAAGAAATAAAACATGAACCATATAGAGATACCTAACTCAAAGTCTCAATGGACTAACCGAGCCAACTCCATCCTCTTTCTAACCAAACATTGAAGTGATCAACACTGTTTCTACCTGTAAACACTGTGCCAGAAACCAGATCCTCCAAAACAGGACACTGAACCATCCATGCCCTCTCTTGCTGAAAAAACCCTGTATAGATAAGTTGCCACAAAGGCAAACCACGGTCATCCCCTAACCAACCATGGTTAGCTCGACCAGTATTGGTTCCTCTATGACCGACCTCGCCTCTCGACCGATGTCAATGCCGCTGAATGAACCCAATGCCAAACAATTTTGCCTAACATACCACACCAGGTGCCTACTTCAACCGAAGCTGATAGTTGAGCTGAGCCAGTCGTTTCAAGAAACATCCAAATCGAGTACAAAAAACTTAACAACAAGTCCATGCAATAAATTTCATCAAGATGAAACACATCACCTTACCAACACCAAGATACTCAACCGCATCTTAAACTGAAGTACATGCTTCTCTGATGGAAGCCCCATCTTCATTCTATGCTACTGCCTCTCTACCAAAGCTCATACATCTAACTACACCAAAGGATGCATAACTGCTCCTTTTTCTCTCATTCTTAGATCTAGATCTGTAGACCCAAACATGCATGTGCAACCAAAATAATATAAGCACTGCAATACCAAGGTAAAACCATACCTCAATAACCGGATCTGCAATTTGACCAACATGCTTGTGCCTCCAAGAACTGGGGACACCTCAACAACCAAGATACATTCTATGCATCTTTCCATTTCTTCAGATTTGTGATTTTCTGTTTAAAAACCAGGCTGCTCAGTAATTGACCACGGTCACCCCCAGAACTTCTAAAGAACCTTATTCTTCCAGCTCTCCCACTTAAGATTAAATCTCTTCCTGTGATCTTCTCATCAGGAAAAACAAAACACTGCTCTGATACCAGTTGTTGGGATTTTGGGGACATCGGAATAGTGCTATGATTTAATAACAAACAAAATCATGCACACACATGATCCAAACGATTTTCCCACAATCTACAGTAGTGGAAGTATAAACAGAACAATCCAAATCACACAAAATTACACACACATAACAAGCATGTATCGTGGTTCACCCAATATGGGCTACGTCCACCAAAGATAGAGATCTCATATATATAATATAACAAGAGATTACAAATCAACTCTTATGTACAAGAATACTTGTATCTCTACAAGAGTTTCTCCTCCTCCAGATCTACAACCAGATCTACCCGAGTACACTAAATCATGCCTCCACACTACCACTAGTGTCTTCTCTAGATCTCTAATTTGATCTTCCTAAGTGCACTACAATGTGCCTCTCAAACATAACCAGATCTCCCATACCTAAAGCTACCATGCATCTACCACTATGCAACCAAGCTCTCACTATATTGTGAATACGCAAACAAGACCTCTACAACATATAGATCTACATGGATCAACAATACAATATGATCTCATGGATCTACAATACAAGACTAGATCTACATAGATCTATAGTACAAGATCTCACCAACATGTGGATCTACAAGAAGAAACACTATGTGCTTTGCATACTATGCAAGCCATTACATGAGACTAAACAATACAAAGGAAATACAGTTGCTATTTATTTCCTTCTTTCCAGCTCCTCTCCATGGAGTCTCTGTCTTCATGTAACCTATTCCTTTTTCCTCTTCTTCTTCTTCATCTTTATCCTCTCGGTCTCAAAGAATCAAGGATCTAATCCGATCCTTCTCATTATTCCACCTAAGCCCTAACTTTCACCCTTATATATAAAATATATAAACTTAGGGCACATTAGCTATGCAATTACATCCAATAGATTTGCTTTAATACAAAATCTATATTTAAAGCCCGTGACTTAAAATAAAACACGTCGCACAGGTAACCGGCGCTGGTTAGACCTCACCGCGGATGGTTCCCACTTGCTCTAACCGATGTATGTCATCTCTGACTGATGACGGGTCATGGTTCCCACTTTCTCTGACCAAAGTCGGGCCTATCTGACTGATGAAGGTTCGTTGTATTTCCAGTCACTTTCCAGTGCATGCTAACTATGAAGCAATCTAGCTCCAAAACCTGATTTCCTCATGAACATGCCTTGTCTGAAATGGATTGTGCAAGAGAAAACAACACCACAACACACTATGTACAAAAGGGAAAGATCATACATGCCCCAAGTGGAACATGCAGAGTGTGCAAAATCACTTCTTATGCTACAAACAAACCTACCTACTCTGCGCTAACCAGAAGCAAAGGGAACTCAAACAAATCCTGTAACTGGCAGGGAGAAGTAGCTTCCCTTTCTCAAAATAGGCAGCCATGTATATGATTTAGCACTGAATTTGGTTGTTTATATGAGTGAAAAATTAACAAGAGGCCGATCCTTCACGCAAATTATCAAGGTATAAACTATAAACAAGAAAAATACCACTTTTAGTTGTTCTGCATTTGTATTGAAGAGGCATTCCAACTGATCCTTGGTACTCTGAAACTCATCCTCATGCTCAGGAGCAAGCATGACTAGTGTTGGCTCTTCTGTTGGCTCTAGTGAAGCCAAGTACCTGATTGGGCAAGGTCTAATCTGATGGATGTGCCCTTTTCTCATAAATTTGACTCCAAAATGGAGTTTTCTAGCGGACCTTCATGGGTGGATGGTGTGGAAGAGATGGTATCTTCGTGCTCGTTTCCTTCCTTTGTGGCAGTATGGAACTTCTCTCTAATCTGCAGCTCATCGTTATTGATTGCAACATCCAATGAAGTTTCTTTTACATCATTATAATTTTCTGCAACACATTGTTGGCTCTGGAGTTCCTCCATTGTTGCTTGAAGATTGACTTTATCTTGGATAGCCTCTTCCTCTAGCATGAAAATTTTTAGATAAAAATCTTCAATTTTCTGATCTAGAGGACTATTTGGGGCAGCAAGGTCTTCTTGATAGCTCTCCTCCATCATGGATTCATCAATCAAATCAGGTCCTTCAAATGAAAGCAAAAAAATTCAATAATGCTTTCTTCATAAAGTCGTTTCAACTTTGATTCGATCTCTTCCAGTTTCCTCTCTTCAAGGGGACTTGGAGATGATTGTTCTTCTTCCTTCTTGACTGATTGTGCATCTTGGATTAGATCAACATCCTCTTCAGATAAGGTGCCATTATGGACACTGCATTAAGAGAAAACAGATTGTTGATCTTCTTATTCTTGTTCTTGTTCTTGTTCTCCTTCTGCAACAAACTCGGCTTCCACCACCTGTGGTCTGATCCCGACCTCCTCTGAACGTTTAATCATCAAGGGGATTTTTTCTATCCCAAATTTGACAGCCAAGATAACAAAGCTTTTGATAATTTCTTCTCTATTTGGCTCTCTTCCCTGCTGTTCTCCTTGATTGGTTTTTGAAATTTTTTCCTGGCATGGAATTGGGAAGGCAAGAGGAGGAGTGGATGGGGTCTTAACCAGTTTTGTGATTGTTTGTGGTGGCGAGGGAAGTGATATTTCTTGTTTCTTTGGAGGGAGTGACTGTTTGGAAGATAAAAGGGAAGAGGAATTGAGATGAGATGGAAGATCAGAAGATGGAGAAGGGAAATCAACACTTGGGGCAGCATATAATGGGCTTGAATCTTGATATTGCTGAAATGATAAAGCTTAGGATGAAAAAAAGGAGAATAAGGAGCTGGTGATTGACTTACCCATTGACTTGGTTGTCTTGCATTTTTCTCGTATGCTTCTATCTCCTCATTCCACTGTGCAAGTTGTGGTAGCATTTCAACCATGAAATCAAGCTTCTCCTATGCGCTAAAGTGTCTTGGAAAAGGGTCTTCCCATGGACAAGGTGCCCTACAACCGATTCTGAAATCTTTCATCTATGTTGTAGCCTTGGATTGAACCATGTTAGCCTCCATTCTTTGAATCTTCTCCAACAAATCAACATTCTCCATTTGACTATTTTCATTGTATGCATACTCTTGTTCCTGATATGTTTCATAACTAGACTGGTTTTGACACTGCTCATATGGGTAAGCATAATGGTTCTGAATCTTATCATAATGCTGATTTGGAGGAGATGAGAAATACATTGGAGGTGGACTACACCGCCACTATTGCAAGTGTGAATTCCAAGATGGGAATGAAGTCATGATTGCACAACTTCATGGGATGGAAGAAGATGAAAGATGTGGAAAGAAGAATGGGTGGAAATGGATGGAAGGAAAGTCTATAACTCAGAGAATGGGTTGTTGACCAGATGGAGTCACCATATGTGCTTTGCATGTGCCTCTAAAGGCTTAATCTCACCAAGAACACATCAACTTGATGAAATGAAGTGGTAAGATGCTTCAAACCAGTCCCACCAGGCATGCCAAAACTATTATCACTGAATCACAACACCCTATGGTTTGCACAAGTGTGTTTTTTTGAGCTCACAGTGTGATTGGATAACGTGGGTACTATCTCCAAGTTGTGAGACTTGCTTCTTGAGATAGACCTCCAGAGAAAGCTGGTTCTTGCTCCTAAACTACCTACCACAATCTACTCTAATGTAGATAAAACTATCTAATCCTAATCTAACTTTCCAAGGGACCAGGGAGGGAGATTTCATGAAAATAAAGCCTACACTAAAGCGGTGATACAACAGAAAAGGAGGGAATGAGGATAGTTTTCCAATGTGTGAAAAACAAAAGAAAAATACATACTAGAAGGGGTGATAAAAGTCCTCCACAATCTAGCAAATGCATTCACAATCATAGTTCATACATGCACAATAATAATGAATCCCTACAACAACATAGAATAGTAACATTATATATGTAATGAGATTGAAGGGGCAAGAGGAATGCAACAAACACAACAGGGGAAGATACATACACAAACTTGCATCTATTGCTTCATAAGTATACACAATCCAATCTATTACAAGGTAAGGGCCTAGATCACCATGCAAGAAGTCCACTACAAGGGCCTATAGCACATTGGCTTCACAAAACAAATTTGACAGAGTTTTTCTACACAAAAACTACTTCTAAGTTATGAGCCTAGCACTCGACTTATAGAATCTTCCCAGGAAAAAGAGGGAGAGAGAAGTGGAAATCCTGAAAATCTCCATTCATGCTACTTGCAAGATGCCAAAATGGAGTGGAATGATGACATGTTACTTGAAAAAGGTCCACCATGATGTCCCACAATGTGCAGCAGTGAGAAAATTCTACCCATGCTTTATTTAGTGCACCCCCACTACCAAAAACATTGTTAACATCATGTCCACATTTTCAGAAAACTCACTATTGATTCTTCATTGAGCCCCATATTTCTTGATCTCTGTACATTGGATTCAAAACCATGATTCCAACGAGGCTGATTTTGCACGATTTCATAAAGAAATACAAAAGATATGACATTTTGAGTGGAGGCAACTGTTTTGGGTCAAGTAGGCATTTCTGTCTTTTGTCGGGACTGGATATTTAAAATTTGGAACTGGATACGTTTCCTTCCTTTTCACCCACCTACCCTCACCAAAATTAATATTTCGGGTTTCCATGGATGTTGAGAGCTTTCCAATGATATAAAATTTATTAAATTTCGAGCACCAGGGAAAAAGTTATGCCCATTTGAAAATTTACATTAATCCGCACAAGAAATGGCGACAATGCAAATTTGCAAAATGGACCCTAGGTCCTGAAATTGCAAATCGCACCATTTGCGAAAATTGTTCAATTCTAAAAACTCCCCCATGCCCGAAATTGGAATAATTCTCAAAAACTCCCCCAGGCCCGAAATCCCGAAATTGGCAAAATTCTCAAAAAAATCCCCAGGCCCGAAATCCCGAAATTGGCAAAATTCTCAAAAATTCCGCTAGGCCCGAAAGCCCGAAATTGGCAAATTTTGCAAAAATCCCCAGGCTCGTAACTTGCAAAATATGAAGAGTTAGAAGGACTTCTTTATATTTTTGGAAAGGGGAAGAAATTTCCTATATGATGAAGATGCTTTTAGGAATCCTTAAGTACTTGAAATATGTAAAAAATCAGATTGAAGCACTAAAAGGGGGAAAATGGTGTTAGTTGACCAAAATTAGGCATGAGCTTATTTTGGACAACAATTTGGCGACTCAGTGGGGTTATCTACCTGTAAGATGAAACATGGCCAGCTTCCTGTAGCAATCCATTGGGCATGGAGTCTTCCTGGTAGTCTCATATCTGATCTGGGACTTCCTTCTACTTTTTGCACTCTCATCATTTGTAAGAAAACTTTGAAGTCGAGGTGTGTGAGAGTATAAAATTGCCTGAAAATTGGAAGCTTTTCCCTCACTTGACTTTTTGTAAATATAGTCTGCTTAAGCATGCTGAACGTGGAACCAGTTTGCTTTTGTTCAAATTGACCATTCACATTATAAAAATCTTTTGAATAAAAATTTATGTGAGTGGAAAATTGTTTTGGAACTAAAATTAATCTCTTTCTTCTACAAGTGATCTGTTAGGATGAAGGATGAGCCTTTGAAACTGTCCCAAAATATGGTTTTTCCAAGTTTTGAAGAAAACCAAATCAAATCATGGAAAAAGACGAAGTATTGTAGAAGTTTGAAACATATGTCGATTAGGAATGTTTGGAACTACTGTTAAAACCTGATTTCCTCATGAACATGCCTTGTCTGAAATAGATTGTGCAAGAGAAACAAACACCACAACACACTATGTACAAAATGGAAAGATCATACATGCCCCAAGTGGAACATGCAGAGTGTGTAAAAGCACTTCTTATGCGGCAAGAAAACCTACCTACTCTATGCTAACTAGAAGCAAAGGGAAATCAAACAAATCCTGCAACTGGCAGGGAGAAGTAGCTTCCCTTTCTCAAAATAGGTAGCCATGTATATGATTTAGCATTGAATCTTGCTATTTGTATGAGTGAAAAAATGACAAGAGGTTGATCCTCCACCCAAATTATCAAGGTTTCAACTAGAAACAAGAAAAAAACCTCTTTTATTTATTCTGCATTTGTATTGAAGAGGCATTTGTAACATCCCAAAAATTTCTTGTAAGTCAAATTAACTATAGATAAGTCTAATCAGGATCAGACGAGATCATCGGACAACAAAGTTTGGAACAGACCTATGGACAAAATTGATTTTTCCCAAGAAGCTTTGAAGAGCCTTCCTGTGACTTGGCAATGGCAATGCTCTTATTGCTTGAACTCTTTCCAGGTCAATTGCCAATCCTTCCTTTGATAAAATATGGCCTAAAAGCTTACCTTCATGGGCCAAGAATATGCATTTTTTGGGGTTCAATGACACCCTAAATCTCCTACATCTTTGAAAAACTTGCCTCAGATGGAAGAGATGATCTGCTGCATTTTTGGAAAAAATAGTGATGTCATCCAAATAGATCAACACTATTTGATTAATCAGCCCCTTGAATGCCATATCCATTTCCCTTGCAAAGTGGCTCCAGCGTTGTATAATCCAAATGGCATTTTCTTGTAGGCATAGGTGCCCCATTTGGTGGTGAAGGTTGTTTTGAATTGATCGTCCTCTTTCACCATTATCTGATTGTATCCCGAATAACCATCTAGGAGAGAGAACCTCTTTGATCCATACACCACTTGCAAGATCTGCTCCATTGAAGGGAGTGGGTAGTGGTCTTTGAGGGAGGATCTGTTCAAATCCCTGAAGTCAACACAAATCTTGATTTCTCCATTTTTCTTCCTAACTGGGACCATATTTGCAACCCAACTTGAGTGTTTAATTGGAAATATGATGCTTGCCTCTATCAGCTTGTTCGATCCTTCTTCATCAGAGGCTCAATATGTGGGTTGACTGGTCTCTACTTCCACCTAATGGGCCAAGCAACTGGATCTAGTTCTATTGTGTGTTGTGCTAATTTTGGATTGAATCCTCTTAGGTCCTCATAACTCAAAGAAAACACATCAGGGAATTCTTGGCAAAGTTGTATGAATTCATACCTTTCTTGTTTGGTGGCCACTTTTCCAATTTGAAGTGTTTTATCTTCTCCAACTGGGATTGATCTGCATGTTAGCCTTCTCTTTTTGAACTGATCATTAGGATTGAAAATAAATTCCAGTGTCACTAAGACTTTGGGAAGCTTGTTTGTATGTAGTTGTACTATATGATTCCCATATTGCTGCTCTAGTTTGCTCTGGTTTATAGCTGAGAATTCAACTTCTTCTTGTAGAAATTTAATGATCTATTGATCATTCTCAAACACCTACCAACATGTATTATTATCTGCACTTGCTGGCCTCACAATCACATGGATATGCGGTTGTTCTCTGTCCCTCTTGATGTTGTCAACCACATCAAACATCGCTCCAACTGCTGCAAGTCTATGAACAACTTCATTCTCCTTCCTGGGTATGGACACAATACTGAAGGCCTCAAAATCCTCCATGAGATCCCATACCCTACTCTTGTAGTTTTTTAGCAGGTCATTTTTGATAGCATTTAGTCCTCTGACTTGATTGGCAACCATTTCACTGTCACCAAATACTTGCAAGTTCTTAATTCCTAGCTTCCTTGCCCAATGAAGACCTTGGACTAAAGCCTCATATTCAACAGTTTTATTTGAGCAAGCAAATTGGAATCTGAATGTTGAATAATATCTCATACCTCTGGGGGACATAATCATGGCTCCTCCTCCAGCTCCTTATTTACTCCTTGAACCATCAAAGAACAATTACCATACCTCGTTGTCATCTTTGCATTCTAGCTTGATTAGGTTAGGAAGAGGTTGGTTCTCTTCATGTAGGCAGTAGACACCTAGATCAGATTCTTCCATTTCCCTATAGGGGTCAAAAACATGAATTTTGTTGGCCCAATCATCAATTCAAGTCTGAGATACATCCCACCTTGGTATTTTCTTCAAAAGTTCTTAGGAGGTCCTCTTGATCAAAACCTGCACAATTAACATTGATCGGGCTAGGTACATAGGATTCAATATGATAATCAGCAATTGGTTTCGATCTGATTGTGGACTTCGCACCATACCTTGTCCTAAAGAGCATATGTGACCAATCAGTAGACAAGTAGCCTACAATTTTGGAAGTGAAGACCCTAGACAGACACAAAGAAAAATGTGGTGGTGAGTCTATAATTGACATGTTTGCAAAATAGTCACATTAGGGAAAGCATGTAGAGTGAGACTCAGATCCTTGATGATTCCCATAGTAGTCACTTTGCTGTCCCATCTATATGGACTACTCCTCTAGAGATGACCTCATATTGGAGACCCAACCGATTAGCTATTTGTGTGGGCATCACAGAACTACTAGCCACATAATCAATCATATAATTGTGCACCAATTTGTCTCCAATAATCAATGAGACATAGAAGGGAGGAGGTCTCAGGTTTTTACCTTGTTGTTCTCCATGGTTCCTCCTAGGATGAACTGTATTGGCAAACACTCTTTCTTGTTGGTTAGGGGGGTGATTTGAACTTGACCGATTCTGCATGGCAGTTTACAAGAGATCCCTCTACCTCGGAATGGCCAGTGACTCCTATAGAGAAATGTTCACACTTGTCTTTTTCATCTGCTCAATAATATTGAATGAGCCATCTTTTTGCTACCCCTTCCTAGACACATTTCTTTCTTGCACATGGGCTATTACAACCGTTGCTTGACTGGGTTTGGGAGGTAGTCTGGATTGGTTCAACATGTTGGGAGTTATACTTGGAGCACCAGGACCTTATGGAGTGATGGAAGGTTGAGGGTCACCTGAGCTCAGTGGCTAGTCCTCTCGAATATTTCTCTTTTTGGATCGTGTATTATCCGGTACACTTTGAGAAAGGAACTGATTCATCCCACATAAGTCTTCGGCCTGCCATTTTACTAGCATAGTTTCGTTTGGGGGTCCACCTTATTGAGCTCCTTATTGCTGATCTTCCTCTTGGTCAAATTCTTGTGGTGTCATACTGGTTTACACCATCAAGGCCTGATGTATAACACCATTAAAGCATGTTGATTGGTTATGTGACTATCTGCATGGAAAACACCAATCATATTCTTGTGCTATATTGTTTTGTGCAGGAACCAATGCCCTTGATGTTGAAGCTGTGTTAGGATCATACGCCCTGAAAGGTCTCACAGCTTGGGGTTGTCCTTGGTCATGGCTCTGATTCACAGTATGAGGGGGTGGCCTATTATGCTGATACTAGGGTTTGGCTTGATATTGAGCCTACGGCTGGTATGGCCTGAAACTTTGAGCTTGTTGTCTTTTAATGGTCACTAGCTCATTCCCAAAGTTCTTAAATTGCTTCATTACCGCTTCCTGAAACTCTTTATCGGTATTAGATGATGAAGTGGAAGAATCAGCTAAGCTTTGACTCCTAGGGGTGGGTATATGAGCTAATGTATGCACTTGGCTAGTATCTAGGCTTCCTAACTCAGGGTACAGAGGCATGGATGGCCTAGGAGCAATTTTTCCAACTTGAATCAAATGGTTCTCAGCCCCTATGGAGAGGCTATAAGCTACAAGTAATGTAGTGCCCCCCATTGACTAGATCATCAGAGAAATATCATAATTTAAAGCCCTAAGAAAGTATAAGAAGGCACCTTCATTAGTGGGCTTTACTGCTGTTGGAATCCTATCCCAGGTCCACTAGAATCTGAGGTTGAAATCTGTCAGCTACTCATTCGAGGCTCTCTTGATTGTTAGTTGCTCCAACCAAGATAAGTTATCACCTTTTTCCCCAAACTGATCGTGAAGATCCGTGCACAGTTGGTTCCAGTTCTAGATAGATCCTGCTATAAGAATCTTGAACCATTGTGAAACTTTCCCTTTGAATGAAGAGGCGAGCAACTTGACTGCAGTGTCCATCTCATGGATCTCGTGGATTGTATAGATATTTGTAATATCTTGGACATGGTCACCAGGAGAAGTTTGATTTTCCCCAGTGAAATGTGGGATGCTCTTTAGTGCTGCAATCGGGAATGGGTTTTGTGCAATCAAGGCGAGTGGACTACTGTCGGTGAAGTTGACATATGGATTTGGTTGTGCCATTCTGATTGGCCTAAGAACCCTTGCAGACTGAAAGAAAGGCCTTGCAGGTGGAGAAGTTGACAAGGTTCTTCTTGGTGGAGATGGAGACCTTTGAATTCTTCTTGGTGGAGATGGAGACCTCTGAATTCTTCTTGGTGGATATGGATACCTCTAAATTCTTCTTCCTCTCCTTTCTCTACCTAGGGATAGATGCAAGTATTCAAATATACCTTCTTTCCTTTCTCTAGACCAGGTTTTTATCATGAATCTCCCAAGCCTGGGCTGCTGAAACCAGTAGATTTGTTTCTTTTAGAGTCGCTAGATGTATAATTTTAAGGCTACTTAAAAGCCAGAATCACAACAAGTGTACATTAATTCCTATTGTAATAATATGGAGACTTCTTAGTCCCACCGAGCGTGCCAAATCTGTTAATGCAAAATCACAGCACCCCCAAATGAGTTCTAAAAATCTACTTTTCTAAGGCAGACTCATTTGGTGTGATTGCATGACATTGAACTTTCCCCAAGGTGTGGGACCTTGCAAAATGGGAAAGTTCTCCAAATTAAAGGTTGGTTCCTTATTCCTCTATTTAGGTGCATATGTAGAAACTTACAGAGGATCTATTCTTAATCATAATCTAAACTTTACCAAGGAGACAGGGGTAGAAGGAACACAAGAATTAAAACAAAGCTAAACTACAAGGTGATGCACCAAAGGAATGATGAACACTTGTTTTGCTAATAGACACAAACACACAAAAAATGCATACAATAAACAAGCACAAATAGCCAAATATGTAATGGGAGACCAGATGAAAGCAAAAGAGACAAGAGAGGATCTAAAATTGATCACAGACATGTTTTATTGCTCTGTAGATTGATACAGTCCATTACAAGGTAGCCAAGAGGCAGAAACGTATTACAATTTTAGTAGAAGGCCTGAACCTCATAGATTTCTTTGCTAGAAGGAAGAGGGAGCCTACAAAACAAAGAATGTCCAACCCTTAACAAATGAGCCAAAATTGGCATTTATCGATGAAGCAGAAAAGTTGAGGAGAGAGAAATGTGAGAAATTGATTTATAGGTCCAACCACCCAACAAGATCCATTAAAATGGAAAGGGCACCTTCGCAAATCCGTTTTCCAATGTATTCGACCATGCTGGAGAAAAATGGGTGCCATACCGCATTAAATTTCGGTGGTTAGATGTTTGTTATGTGTTTTTCCCGTGCCTGGGACTTTTCTTCATTTTTCTTCACCTAACCTCCTCAAAATTAAAGTTTTAGAACTCCGTGGCATGGGTGAGGCCAAGATATTTCCAACGGCATCAGATTTGTAATATCTTGAGCCCTGAGTCGAAAGATACGCCCCTTGAAGTTTGTATCGGGTCTGTATAGGAGGGCATGAAAACAACTCGAAAAATGGGTCCCCTTTCTGATATCGATACGTGGCAGCCAAATTGGAACAAAATCGGACCTACTGGTCCACAATTTATATTTTTCCCTTTCCTTCGATTCCCGCTTTGGATTTGACTCGGGCCCAGATGCTAACTTTTTCCTTGGACGGAGTTGCGGGCCATTTTGTAACTTTTACCCCTTGAATCAGCGCCATACTACACTTGGCATTCTCTACTTACACCTTTATACTTAATCAATTTTAAAGCCTTTTATGTCTGCCTTTTGACTCTGTTTTCTATTATGCGGGATCGTGGTCGATCCAATATTTAGCATGGAGGAAAAATATGGATAACAACACAAGCATGCAACAATCTTCCAAAAACTTCTTCAAAGTAAGATCTCCCAAAACAGCAAGGAATTTTCCCAAGAATGAAGTCTCCAGAATGAAGCAACCCCAAAACAAGGCAAGGAATTTGAATTTTATAGAAGAGGGATGGAAAGAGGATGAGGTGGGTCCATGTAGGATGTCACATCACACATCCTCAAGCCTAACCCAAAATTCAACTTCATTCTCCAATGCATAATAAATAGGTGGGTGAATAATATGATAGTTTACTTACACTCAAATCCAACCCATGCCCCAAAGGACTGAAATTAAATCATGTAAGAAAAGTGCAATTAAAACCTACAATTTACCTTCTCAAAAAGCATTATAAAAGTCTAATCTCAACTCTCCAACCGTAGGTATGGTTGGTAATTAAATTTAAGAGGTATGGGACAAGTTTAACTTGTCCCACAAGCCTCCAAAATCAACCTCCAAGGACAATTTCGAATTTCCAAGAAGGTGGAGTGTTTCACACTCAAAAGTTAACTTACACATCACTTACACATCCCTTACAACACTTTAATTCAAGGCCAAAACTCTATTAATTACTTTCTTATGACATATTTTAATTAATTAACTTAACAACATGATTACTCACAATATTACACACCATTTAATGAATAATGAAAGGGTAAACACATGCAAACATAAACAAAGGAACCAATAAATAAATACACATAACCCCTTGGTTACATTTAAAGGTGATCCCCATGGGAATCCCTAACACACACAAACACACATAAACAAATACTAGTTGCCATGGTGAAGCCTAGGGGTCTAGGTAGAAGAAAATGATTTTTTGAAAAAGTCTAAAGGTTCATAAACAGCTTATAAACTCATGAAACACTCCCTTAGCTCGTTATGAGAAGATGAAAATACATTTCTCTTTATTATGAAAAGTTAAGTGTCAAAGGACTCTTGAAATTACTTGGTGAATATGAAGAGACTAATGTAATGAAATTACTTGTATAATTCAGATTAAGAGTAACAATAGAACACCAAATAAAACAATATTTCACAATAATGATCTCAATATTCAATTAGAATAGCTTCACCACTTCAAGGGGGCAACCTCCAAACCATATAATAAGACTCAAATGCTCAAATGATAATGAAATACTATCTATAATCAACTATATATACTACTCATATGTTATGGCCATCACCAAGGCCAACCTATTAAGCATGAGAAAGTATAAATTATATGGTAAGCCACAAGTCGGCTACTTATATCCTAATACAAGCAATAGGTTAAGGGTGTAGCATGCCCTTCCCCTTCAAACCAACATTGTCCTCAACGTTGAATAATCCTAGAAGTTGCTGCAGAAACCCTTATTCCTCCCAGGTGGCATCTTCTATGCTCAAATTCTTCCACTTGATCAGATATTCCTTAATGTCTCTGTTTCTCAGCCTCTTAGTACGTGTTTGCAGAATATTCTTTGGCTCTAAAATGATTCTTCCTTCCTCGTCAAGTTCTGGTAACTCTATCTAGGCTTCAAATTTCTATCCAATAACCTTCTTCAGGCATGAAACATGCAATACTGGGTGTATGTGTGAAGATGGAGGCAACTCTAGTTTATAAGTAATACTACCAATTTTCTCTAGAACCTGATAAGGGCCATAATATTTAGGAGCAAGTTTGTTTTCCTTTTTATGTTGCTTTAGAGAATTTTTTTGTAGGGCTGGAGACGTACAAAAACCCAGTCACCAATTTCAAAATGTCTTTCACTATGGTGTTGATCTGCTTGTTGTTTCATCTTGTTTTGTGCTAATGCTAAATTCTCCTTCAAACTAGCCAAAACCTGTTGTTGATGTTGAATGTGTTCCTCAACATCTTTGACCTTAGTTTGCACCCTCAAGGAGGAAGTGATAGAAGGTGGATGGTATGCTAAAAATGGGGTCATTTGAGAAGAGGTATGAAAAGATGTGTTATAGCACCATTCTGCCAGTGGTAACCATTTAATCCACCTTTCCTGTTTATTTGATACAAAACAACGTAGATACCCCTCTAAGCATTTGTTGACCACTTCTATTTTCCCATCAGTTTGAGGATGATAAGATGAACTGTGATCTAGCTGAGTACCCAAACATGAAAATAATTCCGTCCAAAAATTACTTGTGAAAATAGGATCACGATCACTTACAATTATCTTTGGGGTTCCATGTAGCCTTTGAACTGTCTCCAAAAAATAATCTGCATCAGTATCAAGCTGCAATGGATGTGATAGGGCACAAAAATGGGCATATTTTGTGAGCCTATCCAAAATCACGAAAATAATATTCTTACCCTCTGAACAAGGCAATCTGGTGATGAAATCCATGGAGACCTCCTCCCATCTCTGGCTAGGAATTGGTAAGGGTTGCAATAGACCTGGTGTCTTAATTGTTTCCCCTTTGTTCTGTTGGCACACTAAACACTCTGATACAAACTTTTGTACATCCCCCTTGAGTCCTTCCCAAAAGAATTCTCTTTTTATTCTATGATATGTCTTCAAAAACCTAGAGTGTCCTCCAACAGGTGAGGCATGTAGCTCTGCAAGAATCTTATGCTTCAACTCAAAATCTTTACTCAAGTATAACCTATCCTTGTACCATAGGGCATTACCTTTCCACTCAAATTTGTTAGATGTCATAGATCCTTGCTTGATATTATGTATTAGAGATTGTGTATCCTTATCTTGATTCCATTCCAATCTTGCTTCATCCACCCAATCGCCATCAACATGGACATTCCACATAGTAAGGCATCTGCGGATGTATCCGCTTGGAAAACGCATCAGCTACTACATTTTCTTTGCCCTTTTTGTATATGATTTCAAAATCATAACCTAACATTTTTGTTACCCACTTTTGTTGTTCCTCGGATGATAAAATTTGCTCCAAAATGTCCCAAAACTCCATGAACATAGCTCCAAACCTGCAATGAACATTCGAACATGCACAAATACCGCAATGAAGAGAGGCAAGAAGAGAACAAGCAAAAACGAGGAAGGATGGATAGATGCATCACAAAACACGTTTTGTTGCTCCAGAAGTTTGCACAGAACATCATTCCATTAGTAAAAGGAAAAAAACGCCATTACAGAGCAAGGGAGGAGGTTCGAACTCCATTTTCAACCCTAGAGAAGAAAAGAAGGGAGGCGGAGCGCAGAAAGAATGAACCACTTTTTTCAAAATGAGCCAAATCTGGCTTTTACATTGCATGGGTCGAGCCCAGGGGACAGAAACGTAGGAAAACATGCAAGCCCATTCCTCATGACTGCAGGTGCATTAAATCAGCATGGGGGACCTTACAAACCCATACCCTGTTACCTTGACCGGATTACAGGAGAATGCGACCCATTCTGCATTAAATCTGGTCGCTGGAATGTCATTTCTGGCCATGAACACGCGTCAGAGCTGTTTCTCGATTTTCTCTCTTCAGACTGCACCAAAACTCGAGATTGATCCCAGAATCGTGTAGAGAATTTCACCAGCTTTCCGTTGATATAAAGAACATGCAAATCCGAGCTCTGGATCGAAAGTTATGGTGATATGAAGAATTAGGGCACGAAACAGTGAAAACGGATTTTGAAATATTTACCGCGCTCTGCCACCTGGATGACACGTGGCAGGCTCTGATTGGATGAGCAATTCTCTCTCCTCCATCTTTCGCGGGCTTTCCTTTGAAATTTCCTTGTGGGGCCCTTTACTTGGACACGTGGCGCCATTTCATTGGTTCGGTTCAGCGCTTCAAACCTTCCACTTTGACTTTTTGACTTTTCTCCTTGTGACACGTGGCGTGATTTCATTAGTTCTCGCCTGCCGCTCTTTCGTGCCCTTCGCATCTTTTCGTCTTGATGTCCCAAATGCTTAGTGCTCCTTGTGCTGATTTCATACAAATAGGCCGGTTCGCGTCCATTTATCCTAAATGTCCCGAATCTGTCTCTCTCAATAGATTAGCCAATTTTTCCTCTCGGTCGAACCGGCCCACCGCGTACTTTTGTCCCAGGTTGTCCCGCTATTTGGGCTGCCTAGAGGCTTTTCGGCCGATCCGCGCCTTTTTGTCCCAGATGTCCCAATTGCTACTAGGACTAGGACTTAGCCGATTTTCACAATTTTTCCTGGATCAACTTACTTGCCCTCTGCAACCTTTTTTCGCATTTTCTCAGAGCTTGCTCTTTTCAGCCTGGACAGGAGAGTTAGAAAATTTCCTGAAGGGACCCTAGAAACCTGATTTCTGCTCTGAACAATCAATTTGCTTGGGACTTGAATATTCTGATGCATGTTATCAAAATTACCAAGGGGGTGAATTTTGGATAAAAATTTGGCGACTCAGCGGGGTCATCACTCGCTAGATGAAAAGACCAATTATCTGAAGCAATCCATTGGGCATGGAGTCATGAGTAGTATCCTAGAAATTGATTTGAACTTTGAAAACTTCCCTCTGAGCCATTAGGAAACCCACCGGACATGGAGTTGTTCTCACCAAAAACCACTGAAAAGAACTGTGCAAGAGCAACACCAGCAACACCAAAAACTATGTACAAAACTGAAAATCATACATGTCCCAAAATGGAACATGCAGAGTGTGCACAAGCACTTCTTCTACTGAAAGCAAATCTACCTACTCTACTCTAGCTGGAAGCAAAGGCAAGCTAAACAAACCCTGCAACTGGTTGTGAGAAATAGCTTCCTTTCTTCAAAATTGGCAGCCATGCAATTGATTTGGCACTGATCATGGCTGTTTGGATGGATGGAAAATCAACAAGAAGCTGGTCTTCTATCCAAATCATCAAGGTATCAACTAAAAAATCCAATACCTCTTTTAGTTGCTCTGCATTTGGATTGGAGAGGTATGGCAGCTGATCCTTGGTACTTTGTAGCTCATCCTCATGCTCAGAAGCAAGCATGACTGGTTGTGGCTTCTCCTTTGGCTCCAATGAAGCCAAATACCTGATTGGGCAAGGTCTGATCAGTTTGATATGCCCATAGCTCTGATTTTCAACTCCAAGAATGGAGTTTTCTTGTAGACCCACCTGAATGGATGATGTGGAAGAAATGGTGGAATTCTTCTGTCCTTTCTCTTCCTCCGATGAAGAACATGGAAGATTTAAATCTTCCAATTTTGACTCCAAAGGGCTGCTATAAGATGCAGGCTGCTGCAAATGAAAGCTCTCCTTCATGGCAGCAGGCTCTGGTGTTTGGAATGTGGATGATGAAAGAGAGAAAGGTGAAAGCTCAACCGGCTCTTCTCCATCAAAACAGTCCTCCAAATCTGACAGGTAAACTACCTCATTGCTGTCCCGCTGCTCATGTTCAACTTCCTCCATGGTGTCCTCTTGATCTGCAACTTGACCACCATGGTTTCCTTCACTCTCCAATATTGAGTTTGAGAGATCAAACTCCTCTTCATACTAGAACTTGAGAGAGGTGAAGTAGAAAGAAGAACTGAAGGTTCTCCTGTAGCCTGCTTTGTGCTCAAAGCCCTTGGATCTGCACTTTTCTCCTCCATAGCTAGAATGTGCTCCTCTTCTTTTGGATTTGGAGCAGCTTCTCCTTCCTCCAATGTTTGAAGACAATCTTGCTCTTGATTGAACTCCTCCTCCAGCATGAAGTTTGTCAAGTCAAACTCTTCAATTTGCTGCTCTAGAGGACAAGTTGGGACTGCAAGATCTTCTTCTTCTGCTGCAACCAATTCAGTCCTAACCACCATTTGTTCAACCTTGGCCTCTTCTGTGGGCTTCCTCATCAAGGGGATCTTTTCAATTCCAAACTTAAGAGCCAAACTTACTATGCTCTTAATCATTTCTTCTTTTCCTGGCTCTTCCTCTTGCTGTCCTTGATGACTGATTTTTTCAATTTCTTCTTCCCCACATGGAATTGGGAATGCAAAAGGAGGGATAGGTTGAAACTCAACTGATTTGACAATTTTGTGTGGTGGTGGAGGTGGTGAAACCTCTTGTTTCTTTGGAGGAGGGGGTATTTCTATTAGCTCTTGTGGAGGGGATGACTGTTTGGAAGGGAAAAGGAAAGAAGAATCGAGATGGGGTGGAAGACTAGGGGATGGAGGGATGGATTCAACACATGGGATAGCAAATGGGGAGTTTAAATGAGATGATGCTGCTTGAGTAATGGAAAGAGAAAAACCAGATGATGGTGTAGAACTTACCCATTGACAAGGTTGTTCAACAACAAGTCTCAGAGGCCTCTATTTCTTCTGTCCATTGTGCAAGTTGGGCGAGAGCATCTTTATCATGAAGTCCAGCTTCTCCCGAGGGCTAAAGTGTCTTGGAAAAGGGCCTCCCCATGGACAAGGAGTCCTGTAACCGATTCCGAAAGCTCTCATTTGAGCTGTTGCTCTGGACTGCACCATCCCCACCTCCATCTTTTGGATTTTCTCCAACAGACCAGCATCTTGGATCTGATTGTCTTCATTGTATGCATACTCTTGCTCTTGGAAAGCTCCATAGCCAAACTGACTTTGCACTTTGCTATTCATATGGGTATGCATACTGATCTTGAATCTGCTCAAAATGCTGATTTGGAGGATTTGTAAAACGTGTTGGAGGTGGAATATATTGCTGTTGTTGATGTGAAATCCATGATGGAAATGAAGTCATGATTGCACAACTTCATGGAATGGAAAAGAATGAAAGGGATGGAAAGAAAGATGGATGAAAATGTATGGAAACGGGTCTACAAGCTCGTAGAGAAATGGGTTGCTTGATCAAATGGAGCCGGATGTGTTTGCAAGTGCCTCCAAAGGTTGAAATCTTCACAGGAACACACCAACCTGCAAAAGATGAAGTGAAAGACCTCTAAGGTCCCACCGGGCGTGCCAAAACTGTTATTGCAGACTCACAGCACCCCTGGATGCACATCAGGCTTCTAGGTTGATGTTTAGGTATCCAGTGTGATTGCACAACATGGAAACCTCTCTCCAAGCATGGGGACTTGTAAAACCGAGAGAGGAATCTCTAGAGAAGGCTGGTTCCTGCTCCTAAACTACCTGCCACAAGCTATTCCAGTGCAGGCAAGCTAATCTAATCCTAATCTAACAATGCCAAGGAGACAGAGAGAGAGAGAGAAAGGAAAAGAACAAAATCCTACACTAAAATGGTGATACACCAGAGAAGGAGGATGTTGAACATCTATCAAAACTGCCATGGGACAAAGAGAGGTGAGCAATGGGAAGGATGGACAGAAGCATCACAAACCCAAGGATAGATTTCACACAGAAAATGTCCCAAAACTCCATGAACACAGCTCCAAACCTGTAATGAACATTCGAACATGCACAAATACCTGCAATGAAGAGAGGCAAGAAGAGAACAAGCAAAAACGAGGAAGGATGGACAGATGCATCACAAAACACGTTTTGTTGCTCCGTGTTTACACAACATCATTCCATTAGTAAAAGGAAAAAAACCATTACAAAGCAAGGGAGGAGGTTCGAACTCCATTTTCAACCCTAGAGAAGAAAAGAAGGGAGGGCAGAGCAGAAAGAATGAACCACTTTTTTCAAAATGAGCCAAATCTGGCTTTTACATTGCATGGGTCGAGCCCAGGGGACAGAAACGTAGGAAAACGTGCAAGCCCATTCCTCATGACTGCAGGTGCATTAAATCAGCATGGGGGACCTTACAAACCCATACCCTGTTACCTTGACCGGATTACAGGAGAATGCGACCCATTCTGCATTAAATCTGGTCGCTGGAATGTCATTTCTGGCCATGAACACGCGTCAGATCCGTTTCTCAATTTTCTCTCTTCAGACTGCACCAAAACTCAAGATTGATCCTAGAATCGTGTAGAGAATTTCACCAGCTTTCCGTTGATATAAAGAACGTGCAAATCTGAGCTCTGGATCGAAAGTTATGGCGATCTGAAGAATTAGGGCACGAAACAGGCGAAAACAGATTTTGAAATATTTTCCGCGCTCTGCCACCTGGATGACACGTGGCAGGCTCTGATTGGATGAGCAATTCTCTCTCCTCCATCTTTCGCGGGCTTTCCTTTGAAATTTCCTTGTGGGGCCCTTTACTTGGACACGTGGCGCCATTTCATTGGTTCGGTTCAGCGCTTCAAACCTTCCACTTTGACTTTTTGACTTTTCTCCTTGTGACACGTGGCGTGATTTCATTGGTTCTCGGCCCTGCCGGCTCTTTCGCGCCCTTCGCGTCTTTTCATCCCGGATGTCCCAAATGCTTAGTGCTCCTTGTGCTGATTTCGCGCGAACCGGCCGGTTCGCGTCCATTTGTCCCAAATGTCCCGAACTGTCCCTCTCAGCAGTTAGCCAATTTTTCCTCTCGGTCGAACCGGCATTCCGCGCCCGCCGCGTACTTTTGTCCCAGTTGTCCCAGTTGCTATTTGGGCCGCCTAGAGGCTTTTCGGCCGATCCGCGCCTTTTTTTCCCAGATGTCCCAATTGCTACTAGGACTAGGACTTAGCCGATTTTCACAATTTTTCCTGGATCAACTTACTTGCCCTCTGCAACCTTTTTTTGCATTTTCTCAGAGCTTGCTCTTTTCAGCCTGGACAGAAGAGTTAGAAAATTTCCTGAAGGGACCCTAGAAACCTGATTTCTACTCTGAACAATCAATTTGCTTGGGACTTGAATATTCTGATGCATGTTATCAAAATTACCCGGGGGTGAATTTTGGATAACAAATAACTTTCCTTATGTTACAAAGAAAGATAGATTTCTTAGGGTTCGAGAGAAATACCATGTTTGCGGCATTGTATGAAAACCTCTTCCAGTTCGAAATGTGCATGCTTCGTCCTTGGAAAAGACTGTCAGATCATCAAGGTACACCACTATGCTTATATCTTTGAGATGAGCAAAAGCTAAATCCATAGCTCTTTGAAATGTAGCTCCAGCATTGATCAAACCAAATGGTATTTTCTGGTAAGCAAAAGTTCCCCAAGGTGTAATGAATGTTGTTTTGTATTGATCTTCTTCAGCTACCTTGACCTGATTGTAACCTGAAAAAACCATCAAGCATGGAAAGCATCTCAAATCCAGTGACCACCTGCGAAGTTTGATCCATGATGGGGATCGGGTAGTTATCTTTCAATGAGGCTTGATTGAGGTTGCGAAAATCTACGCACAACCTAATCTCGCCACTCTTCTTTCTCACAGGAACTATGTTGGCTAACCATTCGGAGTGATGTATGGGATAAATTATCTTTTCATCTAATAGCTTCTGGATCTCTGTGAAGATAGTTCCGGAAATGGTAGGATTATGCCGCCGCAGCTTCTTCTTGAAAGGCTTGTATTCTGGTTTTAATGGGATGTAGTGTTGAACTTCTGCAGGCTGATATGTTTTTAGATCTTGGTAGGACCAGGCACAAACATCCATGTATTTCTTAAGAAGCTATGTAAAAGCTTCTCTTTCTGCCTCTGAACAACACTTTCCCAGATTTACTAATTTAGGGTCATTGTTGACTCCTAAATTCAGTAACTGTGTATCGGAGGAAGAACCTTCCCCACTTTCTTCATTTTTTTAAGCATCTGATCATGTTTGTAGAACATTTCCTCAAGAGATACCAAGCCTTTGGGAATTTTATTTCCCTTGAGCTGGATAATCTCCTGACTTCCTGAGACGTCTGCATCCCTTTCTCCCACAATAGTTTGTCTCGGAGGTGAGTTGCTTCCCTCATAGTAGATCTCTTCGAAGTTGTCCTTTTGTTGGAGAAATGCAGCAATCTACTTGTCATCGTTAAAAACTTGCCATTGTTGGACGTTGTCAGGAACTTTCGGGTGAAAGACCATCTCAACTTTGTAATCCCCCTGTCTAAAAAATGTGGGAGGCTGATATGGATTTAACAAAGCTGCAATCACTGCAAGTGAATCAGCTCTAGAATTTTGTTCTCTCGAATGTAAGATACCAAGAAAGCTGAAAAATCCAGGATAGCAGAGTAGACTCGATCTCTATAATGCCGAAGTTTGTCCTTTTTTACTTGATAGAGACCTCTTATTTGCTTGACAATCAGCTCAACATCTCCCTTTGTGTGTAAGAGCTTGATTCCCATTGTTCTTGCCTGCTCCATACCTAACAACAATGCTTCATACTCTGCCATGTTGTTAGTATTTTCGAACATCAATTTGAAGGAATGTGCATGCACCTTTCCCTCAGGAGAGATAAGAACAACGCCTACACCGAAACCAAATGAACAACTGCCATCAAATTCCAAAGACCAAACCTTGTTGTCAAGTTGATGTGGTTCTTGAATCACAGGTTGAACTTCTTCTTTATCCATTTCTAGATAATAGACTCCGTGATCAGATTCCTGAAACAAGATCTGAGATCTAGGATCCTCATATTTTGATACTGTGTACTTAGATTTCTTCTCAGGTTCTAACTTCTGATTAACTCCTTTGATTGGTATGTGCACACAAGACCAATCCATCTTGACTTCTCCACCCAGCTCTTTACAGAAATTTCTACTCAACAACATGCCATAAGAGACTGGGATGTCTGCTACAAGAATAGTCATTTTCAGTCTTTTGTCTGGAAAAGAAGCAAGTACTGCCTGCGCATCTTTGATTTTCCCAACAAGAGGAACTTGCCTTTCCATTGAATAGCATCTTCCGATGGTTTTTGTCAATGTGAGACCCAAGGCATCAACTTTGGCAGGCATGACATTGTCAGAAGCTCCAGAGTCTAGGATGCAATTGCTTAATTTGTATCCATTGATAAGCAAAGATACATAGAATGGCTTGATCCTTTCCGATATAGCGGAGAAGAAGTAGAAGGAGAAGAACTTGCAGCCGCATTATTTGAAGGAGTAATCTTTGGACTTGACAAGATACCCCGTGAAGTATTGTTTGTTGGAGGGTTGGGACCATTACTTTGCACATACTTGACCAATCTATTTAGTTGATCAGGAAATGCCCTCAAATACTCAGCTTCTGACATTTGGACCTTGGTCTTCTTGATGTGGTCAATGATATCGAAAGGTTGACTTGCTTCAGCCGGATGTGTGTTGGCCCTCTGCTGCGAATTGAAAAAATTTGAATATTTATCTTTGAGCGCTAATGAAGAAGGAAGAGGGCTACCTCTTTTTAGGATAGTAACATCTGGCCCAAGATCTTCTCTTTCTCTTCTTTGGCCGCTTGTGGATGCTTCGGCATTTTGGCGTGTCTGGGACCTTGTGAACACCGCAAATGTGTGACCATTAGAATCTTCAAAAGATTCATAATAGCCATCGTCAGATTCGTAGTCCAGGTAACCAATATTGGAGTCGCTAGCGGGATCCACAAAGTCTTCATCATCGAATGATTCGTCAATGCCGAGATTTTCTTCATTAGTTTCCGAGTTATTCCTTGGAGCAGCTTCAATTGCCAACCGTTGTGGTGCAGCAACAAGTCTGTTTCGATTTTGATTTTGATTTTGACCATTAAAGGTCCGAGCAGGAGCTATTTTTGGAGGGTTCGCATTTCTTGCTTGAGAGATCTGCTTCTTGATTTGCAGCATGTCATTAGCCAACCTTTGCAGCAAAGGATCTGAAGTACTTGAAGAAGCTCCATCACCTTTGTGAGATGGTTGTTTGAGTTTTCCAACCATGATCAAATCATCTTCAACTTCTACGACAGTAGTTTTTGCTTCAAGTAAATTCACGGTCTTGCCCTTCTCGGTGATATCCAACTTCGGGCAACAGAGCGCTTTATAAAAAACGTTTTTTGATTTTCATCGCTCAATTTGACAGAAGTGTGGATTTTATATAAAATCCTTTGGAACCTTGCAATAAAGTCCCGCATGTTCTCACTTGGCACTTTCTTCAACTCACGGTTGAGTGATCAACGTCTTTAGCATCCTCTATAGGCTTGAATCTTTTCGAAATTGTCGACGCGATATAGTTGCCCAATTGGTTATGGTGTCGCAGCTAAATGATAGAACCATTTGCCAACCAAGTCATGTAGAGTCTCAATGAAGAGTCTGACCGAGACATCTTCATGCTCCACTGCAAGCACGCCACAAGATATGAAGAAGGTTGCCAAATTATCATCCGGGTTTTGCTTTCCATCTCCAAAGAATTTTGGAAAATTATTTTGGATCCTTTTGGCAGATCGTGCATAGGTGGAGCCAAGTTCAGTGGCCCAAAAGTTGCTCCCCATGGGACAAGTACTATTTGGTTTTGATTTGCCATGATGAGTGGGGCGCGTCTTCTCCTTATGTAGACTTGGTGAATAATTCCAGCTGCCAGATTGTGCTGAAGACGATCCGGACCTTGATGGGTGTGCACTATCCTTCCTAGTGAGAGACTAGATTTGCGGCTTCTAACTTGAGGAGGATGATTGAAATTGAATTGCTCCTGCAGTTTGAAGAAATGATCGAGTCCTTCCTTGCACCTTCACGGATTGGATGAATAGACGTTCGGCCGGAGTTGAGATTTGTATGGAAAACACTCGATCTTCAAAAGATAAGCTTTGATCTGCAAAGACAGTTGTTCCCAACGGAGTCACCAAAATCATTGGCTAGATTTTCTACATAGCATAAAACCTAGGCGGTCGAGATAAATCTCCTCATTTACTGGGGTGAGGCTCCCATGTCAGATTTGTCAATTAAAATATGCTAGTATCTATATGGGGTTTTACTTTAACTGTTCAGCTCATGAACCATAGTTGTACAATTCTGCAGCAAGTAAGCAGCTGTTTTAAGAAAGGAAATATTTATAGAGGAAGAAAATAGTAAAACACAGGGAAGAAATGGGGAAGATGTGCATCCCAATCAATAGATAACAGAGTTGATTGCATGCACATAGAAGAAACCAATAGATATCAACACAAAATTATAAGCAAAGGCAGCTCTAGATCTAGATCTAAAATAACACAAAGTTTATTCAAAGATCTAAGATAGAAAGCTAGAAACAAAATACACCGTGACACAAAGTTCTCCGGAAATCTGCTCCTATATATTCCTTTGCTTCAAGTGGCTCTCAAGGGTTTCAGCACAAAGTCTAGAACACAAGAATGTTGCTTACAAATTTTGATCCACTTCAAACCCTCTTTTTCCAAAAATGCGGCCAACCCAAAAGAAGCTTTTTGGTGCACGACTTCGTCTTTTCCAAGAGAACAAGACCTTCGATGGCGAATTCCTTCTGGCACAATGTGCATATGTGATCTCCAGATACTCCAGGCCAAGAATCAGGCCAAACCGGCAAAGGAATTGATCCAGAGAAATTTCACAGAAAACGAAACGGGAAAACAAAAAAACACAAAACGTTGCTAGAAGTTACAAATAAAATCCAGAATGCATTCCTGGTTAAAAACCCTACTAGTATATGGGAATAATGATATGTATGATCACAACAGGATTAAACCGGAGCACAAATTGCCTCAAACGAGGTTTAAAATAATTAAATACAAATTCCCCGCAAGCAAACCCCAACAATAGAATAAAACAATTTTGGGCATCTGGGTATTTGGCGAAAATGGCTACTATGGCTCTTTGGAAATATCTTGACACAATACAAGAACTTTCTGGCAATAAAAACACAAAACGACCCATTATTTTAAAAGTACGAAATTTTTTCGGATAGGGTAGTCTCAGATTTCAGGATGAAATTTGGGGACACCAATGGTGAAGGGCCCATATCGTAGTGGCTTGAGCTTTCGTGCTTGACCTTGTAGTCTCTCCTTGCTCAAGTAAAGCCAAACTCTATCTCCAACATGAAGCTTATGTTCCCTCCTATGTTGATCGTGCCTAGCTTTGTACTTGGCTTGAGATTTCTCTAGCTGTTCTTTGACTTTGAGATGGATTTGCCGGATCCTCTCAATGAATTTGTTTTCTCTAGTCACCTCTGTGTCTCGTGTCTCATCCTCATCCTACTGCCCAACTACTATGTCCAAATGGATTTGTAGGTAGATATCCCAAGCATGCTTCAAATGGTGACTTCACAGTGGATGTGTACTGCCCGGTTATAGGAATGTTGAATGTAGGCTAAGGAATCATCCCAAGTCCTTAGGTATTTGTTGTTATACCCTCTGATTAGTTGTACCAAATTCTTGTTCACTACCTCTATTTTTCCATTTGTCCGTGGATGGAAAGTTGTGCTCCTTTGTAACCTAGTATCCATCTTGTCTCACAAAGTAGTCCAAAACTTCCCCAAGAACCTGGAATCCCTGTCAGAAACAATAGACTTTGGCAAACCAAAATGCACACATACATTAGCAAAGAAAATATCTGCTACCTCATGTGTTTTTACTGTCTTTTTACATGCCATAAGAATACACATCTTACTGAATCTATCAACAACAACATAGAGATAGTTATGGCCATGTTTAGACATAGGTAATCCTCCTACAAAATCCATAGAAATGTCGTCCCACGGACGAGTAGGTACTAGCAAAGGCATATACAAACCCTCCTTCCTAGTCTTAGGCTTGCTAGTACAACAAAGTTTACATCCACATATAAATTTTGATACTTCTTCTTGCATATTGGGCCAATACACGTACCTTTGCAAGTGGGCTAGGTCTTACCAACACCGAAATGTCCCGCTACTTTCGAGGTATGTGCTTCCCTCATCAATAAAAGTCTTTCTTCTTTAGGCACACAAAGCTTCCCTCATCGGTAGAGCAGCCCGTCCTTGAGATAACAACCTTCAATCCAAGTCCTTTCGGTCACTTAGGACTACAACTGCTGAAATGTCACCCCAAAGTCTCTGTCCTGGGCATATGCCTCTCCGTATGCTTCCTTCGTGAAGGGTTTGATCTGAGAGATAGTGGCCAAACATGAAAACTCCTGCTGTGTGGGTGGCCTAGACAACATGTCTACCACCAAATTTGTACTACCCTTCTTGTATTTGATCACAAGATGAAACTATTGAAGGAACCCCATCCATTTGTAGTGCCTTGCCTGCTGCAATTTAGATTGTGCTTGCAAATACTGGAGAGGTTTGTGGTCAGTGTGCACAATAGTTTCTTTACTCAACAAATAATGCTTCCATTTTTAATTGCTGAACTAGTGCATACATTTCTTTATCATATACTGAATATCCTTTAACTGTTGAAGTGAAAGTTTCAGAATGATAGCATACGGGTTTACCTCCTTGAAGCAACACTACGCCCATAGCGTAATCATTGACATTTGTCTCTACTTCAAAAGGCTGCTGCAAATTAGGAAGAGCAAGTACTGGAGCATGACTAATCTTGTATTTTAATAACTCAAAGGATTTGTCTTGTTCCTTACCCTAGTCAAAACCCTTACTCTTTGCGACCCACTGTGTTTGTAGAGGTGTTGCAATCAGAGAAGCCCGAAATGAACTTCTACATGTACTGTATTGCTCCCACAAAACTCCTAGTCTATGTGGCTCCTGTTGGTGTTGGCCAATTAGTGATGGCTTCCACCTTCTTTGGATCCACTCGTAGCTCTCCTCCTCCAACCACGTGCCCAAGATAGACAAGTGATTGTTTGGAAAATTCACATTTCTTCATATTACAAAGCAATTGTTTCTCCCTGAGAACTTGCAAGACTTGTAAATGAGTTAGATGTTCTTCCCATGTGGCACTAAAAATCAAGATATCGTCTAGATATACAATGACACATGAATCTATGAAATCCGCAATACATCATTCATCAATCTCATAAATGTAGCGGGTGCATTGCATAAACCAAAAGGAAGTACTAACCATTCATACAAACCTTGTTTTGTTTTGAAGGTAGTCTTCCATATATCCTCCTTCATTCTGACTTGGTGATAACCTTGACTTGAGATCCAACTTGTGAAGAATTTGGCATGTGAAACTGGTCCAAGAGATCATCTATGTGGGAAAGTGGAATATGGTGATCTTGTTCAAAGCGCGGTAGTCGATGCACATTCTCCAAGAACCATCCTTCTTTGGCACCATCACAATAGGCGAACCGCATGGTGAGGTGCTTGGACGTATCACCCTTGGTCTAGTAGTTCCTGGAGTTGTTTCTTTACTTCAATACTCTCGAGCAAAGATTGCCTATACAACCCGATGTTCGGTAGAGGGGACTCTGGCAATAGCTAAATCTCATGCTCTACTTCCCGTTTTGGTGGTAACCCACTGGGAGCCTGAAATACTTCCTAAAAAGACTGAATAATACTATCCAAATCACGCTTTCCCTAGTTAGAAATCTCTGAAACTTCCACCCCATCTTGTTTATCCTTTAACAAAAGTAAACAAAACTGATTATGATTTGCCTGAATAAGTCGTTTTGCTTAGTTAGCACTCACTATAGTAACCCGTGTCTTACGCTGGTGTGCCCGGATGTTGTAGTTGATCCCATCCTTCACCCATCTGTACCGGTTCTCCCTTCTCATAAATATAGCATCCCTGATATACAAGTAAGGACTCCCAAATACAACATCAAAAGCATCAAGTGGAATAACGTGAGCTTCCAAAACATCAATATACTAGGATCAAACTTGACCTTACATCTTCTTGTTACCTGAATTTCAACACCCTTCTTCACCCAACCCAAAGGATAAGGGCGTGGATGCTCGTAAGTCTCAAGACCAAGATTCTTTACAACTGCTTCAGAAATCAAGTTAGACTGAGAACCAATATCAACCAAAGCATTTACCTTAGTTCTCTTGATCTAGATTTTGATCTGAATAGTCTACTCATCTCCTCTTCCTGGCTGTCCATGTTGGTGGCCGTGCATCCAAGCCTTTCGTCTACATCAAAGTCATCTTTGATTTCCACCTCCCCTCTGTTTTTACAGCTGTCATGGACTTCTTTGAGTCCTTGGTTCGGTTCTTCGGATGTAACTCCGGATGCAACTTCCAACATGTAGCATCAGTATGACCATTGATATCACAGTTCTTACAAAAATTATTGGGATCTTTACAAGTATTTAAAGTAGTGGCAACTTGTTTACCTTTCCCTTTCCACTTACCCTTGTTACTTGTTTGCCCATACCCTTTTTTCTACGTTGATTTGTCGATTGTTTTCCCTTGGCTTTGTTTCTCCTTGCTTCTTTTCATCATCTATGTAGTATGCCTGCACACATGCTTCATTGAGATCTTTGGGCTTTCTGGAGATGAATTTTCTTCGAAGGTGAGTGTGAAGTCCTCCCAAGTACTTAGTCAGAATATCCTCGTCCTCAAAGTCCATGTTTAGCAACATGGCCTACCTCCGAAACTACGTAGTATAGTCCTGCACAATTTGACCACTGCCTTGTCTAAAATATTGCCATTTAATCATTTGGTCAATCTTGTGGCCAATAGGATAAAAGTTAGCTCTAAGTAATTCTTTAAATTCTTGCCAAGATTTCATAATAGGACGCTTCTTCTTTTCACAAGTGGTTAGATGGGTTTCCCACCAAACCAGAGCGTGTCCCTCCATTTTGAGACATGCAAAGGTGATCCTCTATGCCTCAGTGACATTATGGACACTAAAGTAGACTTCTAACTGTTTTAACCATTTATCAAGCAACTCTGCATCTACTTGTCCTTCAAAGCTTTTAATCTCAACTTTCATCTCAACTTTAAAAGGAGTAGGATCAGATTTTACCTCTTCTCTTGCGTTTGAAGTCTCTTCTTCATCCTCTTCCCCACAATTTTCCTCATGGTGGCTCCTCCCTATGCCAAACTTTTCAACTAAGCCTCGAACCACCAAGTCCATGGAGTCTTGTTTGACAGAAGTTGTCTTCTGCAAATCTGCAAGTTCTTCTTGCCTTCTAAACATCCTATCCATCATGGTCTCCAGCATCTCGGTTCTACGGACCAAGTTCTCTTCCTCCATTTGTCCCCGAATTCTCTGTTTCCACTTCCTTGTAGAGATTTCGATCGCAAGGTAAAGCCTCTTCGCCTTTAGATCTCGTCACTTTGTCATACAAATCCAAGAATGATACCACAATCTGGATAATTGTTAGCTCGATACCAAAATGATATGTAAACTCTTCAACTTTGGAATTATCCACAAAATCACAAATTAACGATGGTGTTACTTTCTATTAGAAAATGATAGAGATAGCTAGTGAATGAATTTTGCTTATGCTTAGAATCCACAATCGGGAAAGGAAATAATATAAACTCATAAACACCAACAAGTTTTATCTCTGGAAACCTCCAGAGGAGGAAAAACTAGTCGGGAAGGGAAATTGCTCTTTCTTCCCAATTTTATTGGCCAATTCAAAACAATAAGTACAAAATTTACAATAAGTATGAAAGAGAAGTAGATAATATCTCACACTTCCTCCCAATTACTTGTTTTCTCTGTCTCAACACTCCTTTCTTCTACAAAACACAATTTGAACTAAGAACTTCTTGCTCACTTGCTTTCATGCTTCGATGATCTTATTCTCTTCTACAAACATGTATTTATAGCCTTTCTCATGTCCTCCCGTGCACTGGAGAATGGGAAAGGTCATGGAGGAGAAGACACATGAACAACCTTTCAAATTTTTGGGTTGGTCATTTCATATTTTTGTTTTCTGTCTGAAAGAGCCAAGACCACCGCCCAATGCAAACCGGTGGTCCCAGGACCGCCGCCCTGGTTGGGCGGCGGTTGTGTAACCGCTGCTCTAAGCGGCGGTCCTGTTACTAAAAAGATAGAACCTCCGTGTATTTATTTTCCTTCTTCGTGCTAACTGATCTGATGAAGTAGAGTCATTTTGGATCCCTATGGATCATTGAAAGCCATTTTTCACGCCAAGTTGGGTCAAGGAAGGAATGCAAGACTGTTGAGTTAAAGGCTAATATGTTTGTTTATTTCAAACATAGGCTTGTTGATCTTCATTTTCCAACCCATGTAAAACAAATTTCAGTCCCTATGCTACTCTTGAATTTGTTTTTTTCTAGATTGCCCAGAAATGCCAAGTACCCCCCCGTACCAAGCCTCATACGTACTGGGTACGAGTACGGGTACAGGTACGATGTGGGTACTTAACTACAAAACCTTGGGTATGCCTCGGGTACGGAAATCCATACTCAGGATGTACCCGAGGCCTATGGGTACGTACCCACAGCATCCCTACATGGTTTTTTTTAAGTGCAAAAAAATAAATAAAACTTCAGGGCTTTGACCGGAATTGAACCTTGGAAAGTTTGTGTGAGATTCAATATTGCCAATAGGCTCTGAAGGGTCAAGAGAGATGAAAAGGACTTCATTTGGTTGACTTACTATTTGGGGGCTTTCTTGTTACTTCTCATGGGTCCTTTATTCTTCAATCAATTTGGAAGGCATGGGAACAAGTGAAGCACTTGGTGTTTGGGCATCCTATCTTCTCTTCCTTTGACACTAAGTGCCAAGCCTACAAATTGATTTTGTCGAATCTGAAATATAATGACAAGATCCTTGCCTTGACATGAGGTTGTTCTACGCTCCTTTGGTTTGAGAAAGGAATTAAAATATTTCATGACTTGTATAGATTTGGGAAGTGGATGGAATGGACATACCTTAAAGCTTTTTATAAGCTTCCTCAATCTCAGTTCAGGATGTATACATTGCTCAGAAATGCTTTCACAAATCGTAGACATTGTAAATATTTGAATGTGAATATAAATTATGTACTAACGATGTTTTTGTAATCAATATTGAGCAATATTTATGTGAATTTGTGTATTGACGGATGGTTAAACATCATTTTTCTAATTGATCCTTTGTGGTTTCTTTGTGAACCAACCAAAATCATCAATAATAACATATTGACGATGTGGACATGTTTTATTTTAGTAAATTTTGATTTTGTATTGTGTTGTAAAAGGTGAAAGCATAGATTGCGTGTGAATTGTTATATAATGCTTCAAGATCCAATATTCTTCACTAAGACCATACAAATCTATATTTCTATGAATGAAATTAAAATAAACCCATTGTTTATTAGAATCAAAATCTTTTGTTGTGATATTAATTTTTATAATATATATACAATTACAACTTTATATTACAAGCCCATTGCATTGATAATTTTGATAAATATTTATGAAAAAATTCTATATTAATTATTTTCCACCATAAATTTATGCCTATCAGCCTTCCACAATCACCGATGGATGATGTTGCTAGTTTAACATACTACACAATAGTGATAATTTAGAACTAAGACAAATATCGTAACAAACCTAAAATATGTTATTCTTGCATATAATTATAGTTTTGCCAATGATAAATCAATAAAGCGCAATTACTGTTTTACGGTTAGATTGAGGAACCTAACTTATGCATTTGGACAGTGTGACAAAGTGCTTGAATTGTGCACAGAAGCGTATCAGGGTGTCATCTACCTATTCATAAAATATCTCGATTGCTTCAAGATAATGTTCCGCTTCTAAGAAGTTTGAGACGGACTCTACAAGCAAGTGAAGTTTGAACCTCCACTAACCTTCAATTGGAAAAAGATTGGGAGGATTGTAACAAGAGTGCACATAGAGATACAAACTACAAGAATAGAACTCTAGTTAAAGCTGTAACTATTGTGACTTAAGTGTGCGGTAGAGACTAAAATGAAGCCTTATCCAAACTTTCACAAAATCTTAAATACTGTACAAGAAAGACAACTATGATAGAGTGTTGCAGATGGTGAAGGTAAAAGAAAGAAACAGACTAACGGTAATTAAAATCTAAACCAAGAAATGAAATAAACAAACCCAAATCCTTTGAATATCAATCTCTCTATGACAAACCAAAGTCGGAAAAAAAAGGTGACTAAATGTCCTCAAGTGTAGCCTCCAAGATGTAGGTATCGTGCTACTATCTCGAGAAAGATTACAAATGCAATAGAACAAGCTCCAAAAATCTATCGAGAAAGATTACAAATGCAATAGAACAAGCTCCAAAAATCTAACTTACTGGAATGACAAAAACAACAATATAGTGGTTGTGTATCATAATATGGTTCAAGGGATTGCATTCATGATTTCCCCCATCCTTGGCAATGACATGGAGTTGCGCGTGTATGTAGTCAACTAGGATTCATTAAGCTTGTTGGGAGAATCTACAGCAGCCCAAAAGTGCAGGCTAAACAAAAAAGACGTGGAACAACTCTTCAGAACATGACCCTTCATTTACCCTTACAAGTAAGCCTCAACAAAATCCCAATATAAGAATTCGATCGCAAACAATACTAACAAGGATCTAGTTGCATAAAAACACACAACGATGTTGCAGATTAATTTGCCTTATCCATTAGAACGAGGAAATTGCATCAAAACCAATCAACCTTGTCTCCGTGATGAGCCAAATGTTTACAAGAGTTGTTAGGGAGATTTTGTCGCTAAGTTATTGCTAATGTGAAATCCCACTTTCATGTATTTTTAACAGTGCAAACATTATGTATGCAACAGTGTTAGAAATGGTTTGAAGCGTTGAAATAGTTAAGCAGAAGGCAGTTCGCACTTAGTACAGACATTCTTGTAAGTGATAAGCAATTTAGTATGCTCTTGTAAATGATCTGAATTTATTCATAATAAATCAGATCTCAGTTATATGGTCAGTTGTTGGATTTTGAGAAGGATGAGATGGATACACATTGAGTTGTACATGTTAATTCGTAAGTATAATCTACTGATCTTCTCCATCAACCCTGAAATCAAAGAATGTATGAATCCATGCATTGCTCGGTTTCCTTACATTGAGTTATGTACCATCTATTTTCTATAATATGAATCAATATGTCAAATCACTGTAGATGGAACATTGAATCTTTTCCTTTTTAAGCATTGAAAAAGAAATCGCTCCGTATGAATTGATCTAGACTACATGTTGAGCATTATTCTTCATTACAATGTACTATTCAACAAATAGCAGCTACTTCTTGCAAAGTTTAGCTAGGACCCTAAATAGAGGCAAGCTACATATTTACAAATGAACATTTGAGACACATAATTGTACAGTACAGAACTATGCAACTCAGATTTCAAAATAAATTGATGTAATAGGAAAATATTTGGAAATCAAAATTGGTATCATGCAATCCAACCAGGAGAACTCGAGGAAATTTAATGCTTCTGTACTACATTTCTTGGAATAGATTTTTTGTCCATCCGGCCTCATTATGAATATTGTGATTGATGATTTGAAAGAAACCCTCACTCTTTACTCCACAAACAAATCTATATCTGCAGTTAAATACCCTGAATAAAATTGCAGGGGTATAGTTGAGAAATTTTGAAATTTCCCATAATTAATTGAATATATTACAAATGGAAGGTAATTAAAAGTTCTCAGCACAAGAAGAAAAAGCCAGATGCTCTCGCAATTGGGATCAAACTGAACTTCCTTTAAAAGTTGTTAAAAAATGGCAATGTTCTATTTGATATATAAGAATTTTAGAACACAAGTTACAAACATGAAATAGCTGATTATTGTGGCCATTTGTGTTTAATTGCAGTAGGTACTCCATAACAGACAGGGGATGCTCCAATCAGGTATGGAAGCTTACATGTGCTACGGCCTTTGCCAATGCAAGACCCTGTTCGTACTGTGTCCATTGTACTTTTTATTCTTATGGATTTATCAAGTGCACTCTCAGGAAGTGACTGTTGGAATTGCTGAAATTTATCTTTATCACCCTTTCCTTTCTGCCTAGGTCGTAACACCTTTCTATCACTATTGTGACTACTTATTGTAAGGTTTTGAAGTTCATCCAGCACTTCCAGTTCACTGCAATATCTAGACTTTGCTTCAAGCCAACTGTGGAGCAGAACCTTGCTAAATCTATCAATATCACCATCTGTTACATCCCAAAGGTTGGCTATAATAGAAGGGCATCCAGCCATCAAATATGACAGTGGAACACCAACTAGTGTTGGTAAACGTGGACATCCATGTAGGCTTACCTAATCTCCCCTGCCCTTTGCTGTCAAAACACTCCACCCACCGCATTTAAATTCCTTCACCTAACTTCCTTCTTATGCATCTAGACACTTCTTTTTTAATCCGGAAGCTTCTGTGTTGTAAATAATAAAAACTCTGTTTATTTTTGCATTGTACAGGAAGGAATACTCTGTTTTTAAAAAGGAGAAGGAAGGCGTGTAAACAGAGAGCACAGGCAGCTCTGTTCTTTGGCAAATACAATCATTTCTTGTCTCACTGTATCAGATTTGTGAAATATAATACAAATCTGTTTCTCATGCTTTGTATTTTGTTGGACACCTCTGTTATGTAAGAGTAAAAGTAATTTCTGAATTTCTATTTTCTGTATTATCTTGTCTTTCTCCAGCAAATTGGTATCAGAGCAAGAAGTACTGGAACAGCAGTTAGCAGAGACAAAGCTTTGGAGGAATGGGAAGCACAAGTGGAAATATTGCACAACCTCAAATACCAACATTCAATGGCAAAAATTATGATTTTTGGAGCATAAAAATGAAAACTCTGTTTTGCTCCCAGGATGTTTGGGACTTGGTTGAGAATGGATTTAATGAACCAGCTGACCAGCAAGAATATCAAGCTCTTTCACAAGCAGAGAAGGACTTATTGAAGGAAAACAAAAAGAAAGATGCAAAGGCATTATTCTTCATTCAACAAGCAATGGAGGAATCAATCTTTCCAAGAGTAGCAGCTGCCACAAGATCAAAACAAGCATGGGATAGTCTGCAAACAGCATACCAAGGCACAAGCAAGGTAAAAACAGTGAAATTACAAATGCTTAGAAGGGATTTTGAAAATCTACAAATGAAGGATTCAGATTCAATAGATTCATTCTTCACTCATGCAATGACAATAGTTAATCAAATTAGATCTTATGGAGAAACTCTTGAAGATCAAAAAATTGTAGAGAAAATACTTAGAAGCTTGCCTATAAAATTTGATTCAGTTGTAGTAGCCATTGAGGAATCCAAGGATCTTACACAACTATCAGTAGATGAATTAATGGGATCACTCTTAGCACATGAGCAAAGATTAAATCGGTCAGGGGCATCATCATTGGAGAATGCATTCAAAGCTCAGCTTTCATTTGGCAGAACAAGAGGGAGATCAAATTACAGCAGAGGCAGAGGACGTTTTACACCAAGAGGAGGAAGAGAAAATACACAACTTGAAAGCAGAAGACTAGTATCAAGCCCACATACCCATTCTACACCAACAAGAGGAAGAGGCGGCAGCCACTCTCATAGCCATCATCAAGGAGAAAGGTATGATAAATCCAATATTCAATGTCATTATTGTAATAGATTTGGGCATTTTGCATCTGAATGTAGAAAAAGACAATATGACATGAATAAGCAAAAGGCACATTTCACAAATGAGGACCAGCCCAACACTAGTGAGCAAAACACCATGTTTATAACATGCAATGTAGCACAAGAGAGTTCCAAAGAGGTATGGTTCCTAGATAGCGGTTGTAGCAATCACATGAGTGGGAGTAAGGAGATGTTTGCAACAATTGATGAATCAGTAAAATCAGAGGTAAAATTGGGTAATGATCACCAAGTATCAGTCATGGGAAAAGGATCAATTAATATAAGAACCAAGCAAGGTGAGAAGAAGCATATCCCTGATGTATACTATGTTCCTGGATTGCAACACAATCTCATAAGCATTGGGAAACTAGTGCAAAAAGGATATAGAATATACTTTGAAAATGGTGAATGTGTGATTCTAGACAAGAAACCAAGCAATAGGCTGATTGCAAAAGTTGAAATGACAAAAAATAGGATGTTTCCACTTAGAATCCAAAGTGAACTATTCCTAGAGCCACACAAGTTGCAAAAGGTTGCTGAATTAGCCTTCAAAGCTTCTTACAAAAATGAATCTTGGCTATGGCATTTAAGATTTGGCCATTTAAATTTCAAAGGATTACAACTATTATATAAGAAAAGAATGGTTTATGGGTTGCCACCAATAGAACCACTTAAAACAACGTGTGAGAGTTGCATATTGGCAAAGCAACATAGACATAAATTTCCAGTTGGGGAATCTTATAGGGCAAAACATCCACTTGAGATAGTGCATTCAGATCTTTGTGGAGCGATGCAAACACCATCCATAAGTGGAAGTCTTTATTTCTTGACATTTATTGATGACTTCAGTAGGAAAGTTTGGGTTTATTTCTTAAAACACAAATCAGATGCATTTTCTGTTTTTAAAGAGTTCAAGGCAAAAGTTGAAAAGGAAAGTGGACATTATATCAAAGTATTGAGAACCGATAGAGGTGGTGAATATATATCAAATGATTTTCAGAATTTTTGTAAAGAAAATGGCATAAAGAAACAACTTACAACAAGATATACTCCTCAACAAAATGGAGTAGCTGAGAGAAAAAATAGAACAATTATGGAAATGGCACGAAGTATGATAAAAGAAAAACACCTACCAAATGAGTATTGGGCTGAAGCTGTTGCATGTTCGGTATACATATTAAATAGATGTCCAACAAAAGCAGTGATAAATAAAACACCAGAAGAAGCTTGGAGCAAAAGGAAGCATAATATAGCACATTTGAGAGTCTTTGGATGTGTGGCATACTCCTTGATACCTCAAGAGTTGAGAAAGAAACTAGATGATAGAGGAGAGAAGTGCATATTTGTAGGATATAGTGAACAATCGAAGGCATATAAGTTATATAATCCTATCACAAAGAAGGTCATAATAAGCCGTGATGTTAATTTTGTTGAAGAAGAAGCGTGGGATGGCAGTATAGACAAAACAACTACAATTGCAGCTAGTGTTCCACAAGAGAATGAGGAGAATGAAACTCAAGTTGTGACTTCTACTACTCAAGCAAATGTTCCTTCAACACCTTCTAAGGCACCCACCACTCCAAATCCAACTACTCCAGCAAGTAATAACAGCAGCGAATCTTCTAATCCAACACTTGCATCACTAAGATCAAGGTCTATAAACACTTCAAAGAAGTCACGTAGTCTAAGAGAGATTTATGATGAATTACAAGAGGCTGATTTTTATGCTCTAATTTTGCATTCTTAACACAAGCTGATCCAATTTATTTTGAGGATGCCATTAAAGATGACAATTGGATTGCAGCCATGAATGAAGAAATTCAATCAATTGAGAAAAATCAAACTTGGGATCTAGTAGAGCTTCCTAAAGGCAAGGATGTGATTGGAGTTAAGTGGGTTTACAAGACAAAGTATAATGCTGATGGAAAAGTAGAGAAACACAAGGCAAGACTAGTAGCTAAAGGCTTCACACAACTACCTGGCATAGACTACAATGAAACATTTGCACCAGTGGCAAGATTGGATACCATTAGGATGGTTTTATCCATAGCAGCTCAAAATAATTGGAAGGTTTACCAAATGGACGTCAAATCAGCATTCTTGAATGGCATTTTAGAAGAAGAAGTGTATATAAAACAGCCACCTGGTTATCAAATTTTGGGAGAAGAACATAAGGTATACAAACTGAAAAAGGCACTATATGGTTTGAAGCAAGCTCCTAGAGCTTGGTACTGCAGGATAGACTCTTACTTTGTAAACAATGGGTTTAGCAAGAGTGGCAATGAACCAACTTTATATGTCAAAGTGAATGATGAAGGAGAAATCTTGATAGTTTGCTTGTATGTAGATGATTTGATATTCACAGGTAACATGTCAATTAAATCATTCAAGGCAGCCATGGAAAGTGAATTTGATATGACTGATTTGGGGATCATGAGATACTTTCTTGGAATAGAGGTAAGTCAAAGTGATCAAGGCATTTTTATATGTCAAAGAAAATATGCTAGTGACTTGTTGAAAAGATTCAGGATGACAAATGTCAATGCAGCCCCTACACCAGTTGCACTGGGTTTAAAACTTAGTAAGGACGACAAAAGTCCTAGTGTTGATGCAACTTTATTTAAAAGATTAGTTGGCAGCCTTATATATCTAACCGCCACAAGACCGGATATCATGCATGGGGTTAGTCTTATTTCTAGATTCATGGACAAACCTAAGGAATCACATTGGAAGGCTGGAAAAAGAATTTTAAGGTATATAGCTGGAACAAAGAACTTTGGGATTTTGTATACAGCTTCAGATGACTACAAGCTGATTGGATATACGGATAGTGATTGGGGAGGTAGCTTGGATGATAGGAAGAGTACTTCCGGTAACATTTTCCATCTTGGATCAGGTGCTATCTCTTGGGCATCAAAGAAACAACCAATTGTGACACTCTCATCAGCTGAAGCGGAATATGTTGCAGCCACATCAGCAGCTTGCCAAGCAGTATGGATGAGAAGAGTACTTTCAGATTTGAAGCATCCACAAGAAGAACCTACAGAAATTTATTGTGATAATAATTCTGCAATTGCTTTATCTAAAAATCATGTCTTCCATAAACGCAGCAAGCATATTGACACAAGATATCATTTTATTCGAGAATTGGTGAACAATGGTGACATTCATCTTGAGTTTTGCAGGTCCAAAGAGCAACTAGCAGACATCTTCACAAAACCACTTGCAAAGCATGTCTTTGAGCATCTCCGGGAAGGAATTGGAATAGCAGACATATATGGCAGTGAAGATTAAAGGGGAGTGTTGGTAGACGTGGACATCCACGTAGGCTTACCTAATCTCCCCTGCCCTTTGCTGTCAAAACACTCCACCCACCGCATTTAAATTCCTTCACCTAACTTCCTTCGTATGCATCTAGACACTTCTTTTTTAATCCGGAAGCTTCTGTGTTGTAAATAATAAAAACTCTGTTTATTTTTGCATTGTACAAGAAGGAATACTCTGTTTTTTCAAAGAAAGAAGGAAGGCGTGTAAACAGAGAGCACAGGCAGCTCTGTTCTTTGGCAAATACAATCATTTCTTGTCTCACTGTATCAGATTTGTGAAATATAATACAAATCTGTTTCTCATGCTTTGTATTTTGTTTTTCTTCCTCTTATGGACACCTCTGTTATGTAAGAGTAAAAGTAATTTCTGAATTTCTATTTTCTGTATTATCTTGTCTTTCTCCAGCAACTGGTTCATAATCCCCTCTACAAGAAAGGCGGCCACTGCTACATCCCATTAGAACTGCAGCCGCACAATAATCTAGTCTTTTGATATTCCTCTCAGGAATATATTGTTCTCCTGGTCATAGGCAAATAGTTACAATGCGTCAGAAATGTGACGTCCACAGAAAAGGGAAATGCATGTACATTATTATTCAATGGCCAGATTTTTCTCAAAAATTCCAGAAACATGAAAGAGACTAAGAGGTCTCCATAACATTATTAGGAAAACAAAATTTCTATTTAGGAGGCTGCACTTTATAAATGTAAACTCACCCGCTTGGACTAAATCTATATGTTCTTTTTCTTACATAATACCAATTGATTAACAAGTGTATCAATACAACCTTCAAAAAGAGGGAGGATGGAAGAATAAATATATTGTTCTCCTGGTCATTTTTCTCAAGAAATTCCAGAAACATGAAAGAGACTAACACATTATTAGGAAAACAAAATCAAAGGAAACAGAATAGAGATCTACATGAGCTAGGAGGCTGCACTTTATAAATGTAAACTCACCCGCTTGGACTAATACCAATTGATTAACAAGTGTATCAATACCCTTCAACTAAATAACTATTAAAATGGCCCAACTACTGGGTATTTGGTAACTGTTATAGAAAAATAACTGTGTTAAGAATTAAGAGAATAATGAGTGATTAGAGGTGCAGGCATGATGCAGGTTTAGATGCATTGCAAGCAGAACTGAAAATACGCAATCAACCAGAACCAGCGGTCAATATAAAAGTCTCTCTACATTCTGTAAATGTAAATATTTGTATTACTTTTGGGAACTGTGTTTGACAAAATGCTATGACCTATTTTAGGCAACTACTATTATCTATGTTGGAATAATTAAGAAAAAACCCTCTTGATGTATGGTCTAAAGACTAAGGTCCCTATGGCCATTACATTTATTATTTATTCATTATCAACACTTGATCTCAGACAACAGCACCAAACAGATATATCAAGTATTATTTTATAAACATTCTACAAAAAAATTGTGTCTTTGACATTTGAAACAACCGACATGAATAAAGAATTTATAGGACCAAGAAAAACATATGGCCGCATTCACAGAAAGGAATAGAATGCTTAACGGGATGATAATAAGTAAATTTGTACATTTAAAACCAGACGCAGGTATGCAACAAAAGAAAACAAAGAATCCAAGCAGGGAGCATGTTGAAACAATTATGGCACAACAAAACATTGCAAAATGATCACAAAGTAGCTGCCAATCACGAGCAGACACAAAATCCTCATACAAGTACGAAAAACTAAGATTATTTTACAGAAGTCTAGAGGATTAATCTTAACAACAGAAATAACAGTACACTTCAATAGGAGAGGCAAAATGACTAGGTAAATTAATCATTAGAATAACTTAAAAGTATAAAGAAGAAGAAAAAAACAGGAGAAACTGAAAACAATAATTGCAAGGTAAATGAAGAATTAAAAATGGCATGGAACAAAATGTAAGACCGTGCTTCAAATAAGCACAGTTTACGACTATGGAACCAATTCAATTGCATAGAGATATTCAATGACAAACACTGGTGCCACGGAAGATTAAGAATTAGGATAGGAGATTAGAATTAAACCAATCAAATAATCTTATAAGAATTTCCCAATCACAAAAACCATAAATAGCATGCTTACCCAACATATTTAGAAGTAATTTTTGAATTTCTACGATACTAGCAAAAGAGCAAGAGAATGGATGAATTTAGAATAGGACAATATAAGGAAATAATGAGGTGTCCTCTCAATATTGTTTAGAGAAGGGCAGTTTGTAAGAAAAAGTGTGAAATTTCCTGTTGCAATAGCAAACGGAGCACAAAGCACCTAAAACATAAGTTATTAGTCACAGATGAAACAGCTCGAGTAGTTTATACACCCTAGCATGTAGTTCAATGTTCTTTGATTAAAACATAGACCACACTACAAAAGGCTATTGTGCTACATCGACTATGACATACAGAAAGCACTAAATGGAAAATATAAAAGTAAACCTGAAGCATACTAATTTATTCATATGACACAGAATGCAATGCTCATGAGAGTTTACATTACATCCTCACAATTCTATAAAATTGTTTATTACCGTGGTCATATGCCTGAACTGGTGTATTATTTTATCATGACCCTTCTATGGATCCCAAGACATATGTTGACCACAACAATTGTGGAAGAAATATTGTGTTGTGGTGACATGAACATGCAAATGGAAGGGGTGAGACCATCTAAGCTACCAAACAGAAATAAAATAGAACAGGCTGCACAGTGTAGAAATCCAAAACACAGAAATTAAGAATAGCTATTCATTCCCTGAGAATGAAAGAGTTCCATGCAAAGTATGCACACAGAGATGTAAGATGTCACACCACTGATCCAACAATAAAAAAACTCGGGAGTGAAACAAAGTTGTGTTAATCGTCCACAAATGATCAAAGTAGGTCAATGAGACTTGAAAGTATAACACGCTAGTATTATCAATACCCAGCTCAGTATGCTACATAAAGTAATTCATAACACTTCACATTTAGACCTCAATAATTGCGCCAAACTGCCATTGAAAAAACATATCCCAGACAATGTGTAATCCGAATAAAGACATCATTTGCATAAAAAGAGAAAATAGTCACGAGACGGATCATAAACAGTTTGGGTCTTGCCACCATAGTTACCAGGTTCGAAAATCCGATTAAGTTCGGAAGGGCAAAAAAATCCGAGAATTCGGAGTTCTCGAAAAAAATCCTAAAAAATCCGGAAAAATCCGGTTTGGAATATATATACTTATATTATTATATATTTATATTATTGTATACTTATATTATTATATATAGACAAATCATACAAAAAGTATTCATCTATCATCATCATCGACTCTCTTTAATTATTATTCCAAATTTATAAAAATGATGAAAAATAAAATAATCGACCTTCTCTAATTTTTATTATATTATTCACATTAAAAAAATAATTTCCTTGCAATATAAAGTAATTTAAAATTTTAAAAATTATTAAAAAAATATAAATTATATTAATAACTTCATAATATATTACATTATATTAAGTCGTCATTATATAACATTAATAACTAAAAAGTAAAAAAATAAATTTATAAATAAAAATATTATGTCATAAACTAAAGAACAATTTAATTATTTATTAAAATTATAAAATTAACTTCACAAATTAAATAAATAAATAAACCTCTTTTTACATAACTAAATAAACATAATTTAATTAATAATAATTGATTATAATAATAAATAATATTTTATTAATATTAATTTAATAAGTAAAGAGATTAATGATTAAATAAATACTATTTACTTATTAACATTTAATGTTAATAGTTAAATGGTATTTATTTAATTATTACTAATTATATTTTATCAACCTATAATATTAATAAATAATAACAAATATAATAAATATTAACAAACAATATAAATTTTAATAAGTTAACAATTATAAGTATAACTTATAAATATTTTATCATTTATAAATAAAGTTAACACTTAGTAGATATAAGTAAGGTATGGATAAATTTAAAAAGTTAAAAAGTAAGTAATTGTGTAATCGTATGCATAAAGGTACGCATAAATTTTAATAAGTTAATAACTAATTATCTAATCGTATGCTGCGAATAAACAAACCTAAAGAGCTGCGAATAGAGTCTCTACCATCATGCTAAAGAGTCTCCTCCTGCCGCCGCCAAAGAATCCAAAGAAAAAGCTACGAGTTTAGCAGAAAACACAAGTATCATAAGCTGCAGAAATTGCAGAAATTTGCAATATCATAAACTCCAGAAATCGCAGAAATTTGCTTTTTATGCAGAAATCGTCGGATTTGCAGTATTTTCTCCAAGTCTGCAGAGTCGTGTTTATAAAAGTTTTCAACTTTTTAGGGTTACGATTAGGGCTTTCGGATTTTACTTTTAGGGTTTTACGATTTTAGGTTTTTTATTATTATTAGAATATGGCGAACTGAACCGAATAAATTCGGATCCCTCAAAAAATGCGGTTCGAACCAGATTTTGTCTGAATCCGGCCGAACCTGGTAACTATACCTGCCACACTCCAAAATCAAAGATATTCTAACCATAAACCATTACTACAAACCTAGTCCAAACATAAGGAAGGAATGCAACTTGAAATATTATCTTTATCTGTGAGACTTGTCAAAGTAAGGTTCAAATGCTTGGGTTGCATACCGCTGCCATGTCCAAAATAGATGAAAAGGTCATGTTTTTGGAGAGCGAAAATACACTCCTCTGGAGTAGGAATCACTCCATCTTTACCCTGTAGAAAGTTAAAATCACAAGAAACATATTAGAAGAAGTTCAAAAGAAACTTAAGCTGCAGGAAGAATACGTGTATAAATTTAAAAACATACATGAAATCAGGAAAGATTGCTTAACATATCTTACCTCCCAGCCTTGTTGATTCTTGAACCAATCCTCAAATGCAGCTTGTGTGGTACTGAGGTCTCCACTTGGATTTAACAAATAGAATGCATTGTAAGGGTCCACAAATGGTAACTTAGATGCCTGTTCCAGAGCTACAGATTGTATATTTTTCTTGCAGACACTTCCTGCTTTGTATTGTTTTTCCCTTTCGATATTCTTTTTTCTTTTTCGTCAAACAAATCTACCATTTCTAGGTGGCCTCTGGATATCATAAGTGCTGAAATGCTGCCCACAGAAGGCATACGATAAACCTCTTGTTTCCTAAGTATTGGCAAACTCTCCCAAGGAAGGACCTGCACTACCAAAATATGCTATATTAATACTGTGTATCAGTGCTAATCAAAATTGGAAAGATATAGCTGTGCCGTCATTAATGAATTTACCTGTGAGTTGGCATCAAGTACAAGCACAACTGGTTCTCTTTGAATGCACATCATACTTGAATTTTCAAAATCATTTAACAAGTTGCAAGGAAAATAACTTTCGCATGACCTGCTTTCTGTACTATCTTCTTCTTTGAATTGTTTCTTCTTTTGCCTAGATGATTTTCTTGGTTCTTTATCACACATTTTATAATAGCCATTCTTCTTTAATGCTGCACTTTGAAATGCATTTGTAAGTTCTTTTGCAGCTTTGCCAATAATATTCTGACTTTCGGATCCTTCATAGATACTATGAGTTAAACAAGAATCCCGCATTGATTTTTTCCCGTTTTGCTTGGGACTGCAATCCACTGATGTTATCTGAGCCAATGATGGGCTCTGCAGATGCTTAAAAGTTTTCCACTGTAGCAAATAACATATGCCCTTCTCAATTTCATTACTTGATAAAGAAGAAACACCACTCAAAAGAGCTTTCAACAGGCCTGCATCAACAGGAAAGAAATCCTCCTTTCCTATATTTAGTGCTGTCGAATCAATCATTGTTTTGAGATCCTGCATATGTGTTTGTAAAGCATCACAGTAGGCTGCTTCTGAGGGTTCTCCCAATAAGAGACATTTCCATGGACCAAGCCAAGAATCTTCAATTCCCCTGTTATTACAAAGAAATACTATTAAAACCGCTTTGGTTTAGAAACAGATTGAAATGCTACAGGTAGCTAGCAGAAAATGCCACATTTCGGATATTATTATGCACCTTAAAAGATTGCCAAGCCGATTGTCAAGTTGCATTCTCCACTGCCACCATTTGTTTTTCTCCTCATTAGTAGCAACTGGCAGAGCATTAGAGGTGGAAAGGCGACTTTCCTCAAGCAACAAACTGAACTCTCCAGCAACTACATCCATCACCATTTGCAAGGAACTATCAGTCCACTTATTAACCTCCGAAGTGCTACTAAAATCATTACCTTCCAAATCATCAGCTTCCAGATTCACAGCTGTGTATGGACTGGATAGGTTGTTGCCCTCAGCATCTTTTCTTGTCCCTAACATTACAAATTTACAAATAAAAACTCCTTAGGCTCTTTCATACGAGCAAACATATTAACTACAACATCATGCATGGTACCATTAGAAAATTATTTAGCAGAGACATAATTGTTCACCCAAGTACGAAGTAAGAGAGTATGAAGTAAGAAAACTCGAACCTTCAAAAGTAGAATGGATGGGCAACAATAGGACTACAGGTGGTTCATTGGAATTAAATCGTGTGAGAAAAATCCATGCTGAAGAGGAATAAATGAATGGCTGCTCCACCAGTATGGATGCATATCTATGATCCAACAAACTTATACAGACTATTGTCGGAAGAGGTATGCTTTTAAAGAAATCCGCAACAAAGTGTTGAAGAGAATCCAGATTGTCTGGGGTCAGTCTGGACAACAAAATTAGAAAGTACTCAGAAAAGTGCTCAAACATAAGCCAGAAATGATATTGTTACAAAACTGTGCACATACACAAATTAATCACCTGAGGACTTGCTGTACTCTTTCTATCAAGTCCCTTGAATTAAGATGATGCAATTCCTGGCAGAACACAGGAAATTTAGAAAAAACTAACTCATGAAAACTCAAAATATTTTGATGACATCTGTGTCTCTAATATTTGAATGTTAAAAAAATTTACAAGACTACTGTAAGAGAAATTTATGTGATATGAGCAAGATAGAAATAAAAGTGAAAGGCAGTTCAAAAACATTTGCAAAGAACATGTTTTCCTTTCTAGGTTCTGATTTCAAATGTATTTCAGTGAGAATAAGCAAGGTTGTCAGGGTGTGCAGGTATGGGGGTATGCAAGATGCAGGTACACATCACCAGGCGCATATGAAATTAAGGGAAACACACCCAGTGCACCAGGGTGCATTAGTTTTTCTTGGCTGTGAATTTGGGTGTGGGTGCATCTCCAGTGCAGCCCAAATATGGTTGGGTCTGAGCACCCAGACAACCTTGGGTATAAGTAGTCTAGTGTTTTCTCTGTCAAATCCTATGTCACAAGGTATGCCGAATTTTATCGAAAAAGTTATAACTTTGCCAAATTTTATCCTTGCCGAGCATGAACTCAAACTTTATCCATTATTTTTCACGGGAAATTTCATATTTATGCATTTTTTTAGAAAATTAAAATGATAAAAATATATATATATATATTTTTTGTTCAAACTTAAAGACATTCCATTTTTGAACTTTATCCATTGGCGAACTTGAACTGAACTTTATTCTTGCTGAACATGAACTCGAACTCGAACCTTGTGACTTAGGTCAGATCATATGCACGAGTTGTACACATTCTGACACAGTTGATAACTATTATCATAAAAGTTCACAGATCATATTCCCGGCCTCCTGTCACCAACAAAACACTGATCTACTTTGAGACAACTTAATAAAATTACTACAAAATCAAACACCATATTAACTAAACCCAAATCGCGTTGAAAACACTTTTGTAAGGCATTGAAGTGCACAACACCGAAAAGCACATAAAATCTTCAAAAAACAGTAAGAATTATATTAATGAAATTATAATAGTACAATGCAACCAAGTAAACCTGGGAAAATAAAAGACAAAATTACATCCAGCATTCATGGAAACCCAAGACAACACTTAGAGAATGAGGAGATTCTTCTTAGATGACTAGAAAATGTAATATGCATCCACCAAGCAGGACATTGATTAGACTTTTTTTTTACTTAAGGTCATACCAGTTGCAGAAGTTGCTGAATTTTTCATCTTTTCCTATGGCTTTTCAATCAACAAACCTTGAGGCCTGCTAGTAACAACAAACAGGTTACAGAAGCAAAACAGAGAGAAAACTACAAAGTTTAGCAGACCTTGATGACTAACATGTGTCGGTTAAACGGGACATTGATTAGAAAATTTGATATGCATCTACCAAGCGGGGCATTGATTAAAACATTTTATTTCCTTAAGCTCATACCATTTGCAGAAGTTGCCGAATTGTTGATCTTTTCCTATGGTTTTCAGTCAACAAACCTTGAGGCCTCCTAGTAACACCCAACAGAAGCAAAATGGAGAGATATAACTATAAAGTTTAACAGACCACAGTGACTAATATGTGTAGGTTAAAAGTGAAACGAGAGTGGGAGCAGAAACATAGCCTATAAGAGATATGCAAAGCTTCCGACAAGATACAAACAGGTAGAGGAGGGCAAAACAATTCTGAATCCAATCCTAGGAATGGGAGTGTCATAACAAAAGAATATCTCCCCACACCCCAAACATTAAAAACACACTATCAAAATTATTAGAATTTAAATTAGAAAGGAAATTATGAATCTCTTAGGTATATGTCTCTCGAATAAGCTAAAAAACTAAGTTTGAATAAAGGATAGATCACGAACTATCACAATGGTAATGAAAATGAAATGTTTTAATGGTGATGCATCCATGTCTACTTGTACTCGCATAGATATGGCAAATATCTAAAGGAAATAGTACAAAGAAATAGGCACATAAACAAACAAAAAGGAATATGAGTAAAATATTAGAACAACCAAAAAAGGATTGTAACTCAAATCGAACGTGTTCAATCCTCTTCAGCTCTGTTACCAGGAAACACTTAGGGCCCCCGTTTCGTTTCCGAAACGTTTCTAAAATGGAAAGTCCTTCGAAACGCCCTAGTCTCCTAGAGATAAGTATACATGATAATAATGTATTATTTCAATGAATACAAAATATTTTGAGTGTTTTATCAGTTATACTTATCTCTTATGGTGTATGGAGTACAATTTTAAAATGAGTACTATGCACACACACACATATATTTTAATAATATATTGTGCATGATGATTCCCATAACGTTAATATCCAAGGTTTTTTCAAAATTGTCGCTTTCCGCATTTCGTACCCGTTTCCGTTTCCGTTTCCTGGCAACATAGCTCTTCAGCGAGCTGAACTGGATATGCCATCACCTTCTTACATTTGGTATGCACACTATCAATGTCATCCTAATCACATCCTATTAAATGACACAACCTATCCAAATTGTACACCAATGTGCTACACATCACCCCATGAAGAAATATCTTAATTTATAACCTAATATGCCCGTATCTTTTGGTGAACTCAACTCTTCTTTGTCTGCAAAGGAAGATTGTATTGATTGCATACAAACTTCTCCGCTCTTGAGAGGTTAGCAATTTGATCTTGACAAGATGGATGAAGTTGTAAGCGTAACAATTCCTCTCATGATTGAGGAAAGCAAAACTCTTATACTCGTGTCGATGAACTCGGGAATTTACTTTTCCATGCCCAACCTTGTTTTGCAATCATTGATTATATGCATTTCATTTGCTTTTCATTTAGTAACAATCATATGTAATGCATCTATCAGCTTGATGCTACAATCAAATTCTCTTGGGTTGCCCATGTTGCTACAAAACTGTTCCCAAAGAATGAGCTATTATAGTTTTGTCAAGTGAACTTTTGTGATAATCAGCCTTCCCATACCTCAATGAAAAAGAAAATTCCACCCATACTTGTTAACATGCAATGAAATTATTACATCCTAGAATAATCCTTCACTTCCCAAAGAGACCATTAACTACATTTTCAAGAAAATTGTAAGGTAATCCCAAGAGAGAAACCAAAAAAAAGAAATCTGGGTCAAAACACAAAGTGAAAGGATGACATCACCTCACATGTCAACCATTTGCTACATAATTAAACACATCTTCCCAATTATAAACAAGTCAAACTACACAAAGCCAAAAACTAATCTCAATCTCCTCATAAGCCTGCTTAAACTCCCTTGGTATGCATGCTAGAGTTTTCAACTCGTTATAATTTATAACTAGGGTGGACCTACATGATGTCAAGTTTCAACCCCATTAAACTTGCATTAAATTTATATAAACAGGTCAAATGGAAACACAATAGACCACCAATCCATAAAATTTCATTCCTCCAACTCTTCAGCACAGACCTGATAATTGACTTTTGAGGCAGCATTGACATTTGAGTATTTTAACCATTATAATTGTTATCTTTATTGCATTCACCAACTCAAATTGAGGACATGCTGTTGCATTGACATCCTAAACTTGTTTTGACCAGATTTTGCACTACTGACTCTACTGTACCAGTGTTGAGTTTTGTTGAAACAAGTTGACAGCTCAACAGATTTAATTTTCATCTTTAACTACTAAAAAAATATATTGAATGCAAAGATCTTTAATGTCATACTTTTGGACTTGACATTAATTGGAACATCTATTCGAATTCTTGACCAACAATACCGACAAAGATGGTATTGGCAAGGAATCTTTGGCCAACAGCTCCGTGGATGGTCATGTTTTTGAATCTTTAATAATAGCCCCATTGATGGTGGCATGATTGATGAAAAGAAAAAGACAAATAGACTTACGCAACGTAAGCATTGTAACTAAACCATTTGTAATGTCCCCTTTCCTTCACAGAGGGCCTAAGGGCCAAAATTTAGTCTTAGCCTTGGTCATACCCAAGGGGCTAAAGACTTTAGAGGCTATTGGGTATTCCACCTTGCTTATTTGTTATATTTTTGCATTGGCATGGGTGCTAAGTGGCTTGGTGGGGGCAAACGTTATGTTTTGTCGTTAAGGGGGTGACTAATAACACTTTAATGTTATATTCTTTTGTTGGGGTCACTTATGTCCCTATGGCGACTAGTGGCAAGAAAACTTAAATTACTTTATTTTTTGTGGTCCTCCCTATAAGAGGTCACCTTAGGGTTTTTGGGCCTCTTGTTGCTTGGGGGAAATTATAAAAGGCGATTGCGAGGAGAAAGAGAGGTCATTCTTGCATACACACGTATGATTTCCATTGAGCAACTACTGATTGTTTTTTCTAGCTTGTGGAGTAAGATCCCACAAGAACCCTAGCTTCGGTGGTGAGAGATCCATTCCTAGCTAGCAGGGCATTCTTCGGTGGTGGAAGATCCACCCTATGTAATGTCCCAAATGCACATAATTTGCTCCCAGTTGGATTCTTAGCAAATCTCAAACCCCAAATGCAAGTTATAAAAGATATAACACTAAATTTTTAGGCAAATCTGAATTTATAATGAAATACGACTAGGAAGATCTGAAATATCATGAAAATCAGCAAGAAACCAAAACCCTTTTCACTCCAAACTAAAATGCAAATTTTTTTGGTCCTAATCAGATCTGAAAACAACTTATAATTGGCTCAATAAACCCTAGAGTGAGGGTTTAATGGCCCAACTCAATAAACCCAATATGAAGGGTTTAATGGTTGTTAAATACTTCAAACAAATTGTATAAAAATAGATGGACATCAACAGCAATAAATAGATTGGGATCCATTTCAAATATCACCAAAAATAATTCTCAGTAAATTATTTAAAAACCTTGTCTGCAAAGATAACTTTGGATCTTGGGCCACAAAAATATGAAGAATAATATTCCAAAATTAGTTTTCGCACAACAAACATGAAACCCTAATTTTTCCCTAAAAAGTAGGTCGCCCAACACATTTAGGGCATCAAATCAGCTCCAAAAATTATGAAATTAATTTATTTCGATTCCCAAAAATCAGTACAATATATGGCTATAATATTTAGACCTGAAATGTCTTCTTTGCAACATAAACCAACCAACAAGTGGGTCACTCCACCTTGTACAATTAACAAAACACTGCTGCAATTATATTCTTCAAACCCTTACTGCAAATTACTCTTCATACAATTGTTGAAATAACAAAGATCTGTGTAAGCTCAATGGAAACCCTTGTGTAGAGAATCCTCACAAACTAGAGGAAGGGTTTTCGTCCTTCAACTAGGGCTCTTAGAGGGTTTTCGTCCTCTAGAGTGAATCTCTAAGGGTTTTCGTCCTTAGAAGATTGAAGATGCAAGCTAAAATGCTCCACATACAAATCTGAATTTAGAGGATAAAACAAGTGATCATCTCCTAAGCAAGTCGACTTGTTTATATAGAGAAAATGTCTCAACTAACCTCCCCATCATCCAATCAGCTTACAATGATTTTCCCTATGCATTCATTTAATATTTTCTCATATTAAATGTTTTTCCCAACAACTTTTTCCCTCCTAATGCAAGTCACATTTTTCTAGGGGAAATACATTTGTCCCATGAGCTTTTACATTTTCTTACCATTTTTTACTGCCCCTAAGGCAAGTCGCACTTCTCCTAAATAAATACAATTTATACCAAGTGCTTTATCATGTATTTGTCTTTTCTATATTTTATTTTATTATTAAGTTCATTAAATTATTATAAGTGCTTTTTATAATGTTTTCTTTATTTTTTAAGCACTTTATAATAAAGTAATAGAACTTAAGTCACCCTTATATTTTTCCTTTGGCCGTCGGGTTGACAAAATAGGCCAAAGGTCTTCGATCGGGAAGGGATATTACACCCTAGCTTGTCAATTTGGAACTAATTCGGGTTGATTTTCGAGTTTTCAGATGGGTTTTGGAGGAATTTTGGGCTTTTGTGGTGAAAAATCGAGGGTTCCCGGATCTGTTTATTGCAGCAATTAGAGCATGTTTTGGTGCCATTTCTTGAGGAATTTTTAAGGGTTTTTGGTCTCTTTTCGGTGGAGCGACCCATTTTGCGATTTTTTACAATGATTTTTGGTGGGTTTTCGAGTGTTTTTTCTAGGTCTAGCGATTGGGATTTCATTCATACTATTAATAGATGTTATTTCCAAAATTTCATGATTTTATCATAAGTATTTGAGAAGATTCGAATTTTTGAGGTTTTTCTAAGTTGCCTAGGATTTTTGTAATTTTCTGGCAATCATATGTGATTCGAAAAATTCAAAAAATATTGTTCTAGTGTTCTTTATTATCATAGAAAGCTTCCTACAAATTTTCATGTGTTTGGGCAAGTATTTTGAGAAATAAAAATAAAAATCAGTTTGCTGCCCTAGCTAGGTATTTACCGCAAAAATCGATTTTCTATTTGCTGCAATTTATCTATATTTTGTGTACTTTTGTGTGGTATACTACAAGGGATATTTCAAAGGGTATCGAGTGGTTGTTCCTCTAGCATGTTGGGTTGAAAGATTGGAGACAGAGGCATGGGTGTGAACTTGATGAAACAATTATTCACTAACATGGTGAAGCGAGAAGAAAAACTACTAATCTCTATTTAAGCCAACTCATAGAGAGATTAGCACAAGACAGACTTGAGACTCATACCGAGAGAGGGAAAACAGTAATAAAGGACACACGGCTCAAAGAGGTGAAAATGAAAACCAGTAGGTAGCAGTCTCCCCACTCTTCTCTACGAAACCGTTCATATCTAGAGAGGACAGAGATGAGTTTAGGCGAAAGAAATTATGGTTTGATTGCCACACACCTTGGGTTCCAAGACATGATTGCAGCAAAGTAGAGGGAAGGCCCAATTCATAGAGGTTTTCGAGGAGAGTGATGGTGATGAGGAGGATACTCGGGGATTGGAGGATGGAGACGGAGAGGCATTAGACAAGTGCGGGGGTGGAACAGGAGGATGAGACTTTCCCCGTGAGACTATTGCCCCTTTGTCTAGAACACCCAAAACAATATATGCCCCTCCCATAGAAATAGAAAACATATGTGAGTCTAATAGGTAGTCTCCCATGGAAATATTGATATTATGGCACTTTCATGTGCACTTGATTGTCCCACCATCTACAATCATAACTTGCATTTCTGGAGTTGGGTAAATAAAACAATTGAGGCGGGAAGCTAACTTACTATTTATGAAGTTATGAGTACTCCCCGAGTCAATCAACACCATAACCTTCTATTTTTTGAGGTATCCAATAACCTTGGGTGTTTGAGGATTACTAATACCTGACAATTCATGGCAAGAAATTGTAGGTTGGTGATCCTCTACTTCATCTTCTACTGGTTCCTCAGCCTCTCCTATAATTTCAGCTCCCTCATTATCCTCATTACCTCCGTTAATATAAAATAACTTCTTCTCAATACATTTGTGTCCCACCCATATTTTTGTCACGCTTAAAACATAATCCTTTTACTCTCTTTTCTTCCATTTATTGAGGAGTCGGTCTAATTGGCCTAGCAAATGAACGAGAAGATACTACGATCTCTCGTGTTAATGAAAGGCATCCTCCTACTACAAATAACTTTTTCCTCTTCTCAACGTGCCATGATAATAGAATCGAAATCTTGAGTGGATTAAACATACGTACCTCATGCTCGATGTGGTCCTTAAGACCCCAAGAAACAGGTCGTTTAGATTCTCTTCAAGAATATTCTCCACCCTTAATTAAAGGTTTTGGAATTGATGCACATAATCTTTGATTGATCTTATTTTTCGCAACTTTTATAATTGACTAAATTAGTTCTCTCAAACACTGGAACTATAGTGCAATTGCAACCCCTATTGATGGCGAATCACAACACCCCAGGACTCGCAACTCGATGGGTTGAGACTCTCAAAGTGCGATTGCATAACATGGAGCTTTTCCCAAGTGTGGACCTTGCGAAATCGGAAAAGCTCTCCGGATGAAGGCCGGTTCCTATTCCTCTGTTCAGATGCACACGTAAAAATGCAGAGGGTTTACTCAAAAACCTAATCTAACTTTCCAAGGAGACAGGTGAGAAGATGCATAAAATAAAACCTAAACTAATAGAGGTGATGCACCGAGGAATGAAGAAACAATTGTCCCGCCAACAAACACAAGCCATTAAAATGCAATGCAAGATCATACACAGAGATATGATTTGCAAAGTGAAAGATCGGAAGATGCAAATGAACATAGAGAGGGTTGAGAATCAGCCACGACATGCATTATTTGCTCCAAAGATTGATACAATACACCGCAAAACGCCAAGAGGCAAAGTTACATTACAGTTTTTAATGGAAGGTTTGATCTCCACAAATTCACCTACCAAAGAGAAGAAGGGAGGGGCAAAACAAGAATATCCAACCTTTAGAAATAAGCCCCTCCTTACAATATATAGGAAGAATGAGAGAGGGAAGAGAGATGAAATCCAAATCTACCCCAACCACCTCCAGATTGCATTTAATTCATTTCATTATGACGGTAGGTGAGAACCTTATCAAACCAAAAAAGTGGCAAACTGTATTTTGCATTTTTAAGAACTTGTTCCCACCCAATTAAATATATCCAGTCATAGTTGGACAGAGGACCTCGTAAGCTTTCCGAAAAGTCCAACCTTGCATGAATCCGAGCTCCGTGTGAAAAGTTATGGCCGTCTGAATATCTGGGTCAAGGTCTGCTTCTGTCAAGGATCAAAATGTTGCGCCTCCTGAAGACAAATTCAGTGATCAAAATGTTACTTGAAATGTTTCACAACTTTGGTAAAAATATATACCACCAATTATCTCCGGTTCACAATATATTGCGGAAACAAAAAAAAACTAGGGTTTTTGCCCTAATTTTGGCCCAGATCGCAGCTCAATACCACTTGTAATGAAATTACTTGTATAATTCAGATTATGAGCAGCAATAGAACACCAAATAACACAATATTTCAGAATAATAATCTCAATATGCAATTAGGATAGCTTTTCCACTTCGAGGGCAACCTCCAAACCATAAAATAGACTCAAATGCTCCAATGATGAATCATCTACTACCTACAATCCCCTATATATACTATTCCTATGTTATGGCCATCACCAAGGCCGACCTACTAAGCATGAGAAAGTATAAATGATATAATAAAATGATATGGTAAGCCACAAGTCGGCTACTCATATCCTAATACAAGCAATAGGTTAAGGGCGTAGCAGATCAGTTTTCTTTCCCCTTCCCGAGTTGGGGCATGGTTTTAGGGAACATTTCTTTCTTTGGAGAACCCTCTTCCCTTTGTAAAAGTACATCTCAAACACCTTTTTCATGTCAACATTAGGTTTATGAGATCTTTTTATCCATCTTTTCCTCTTGATCTTTGAAATGACTAACTATCGTTGGTTATCTCCTAACACTTTTTTGTCACATGTACCTTGTATTTCCCATCCCCTTCTTGTTTACCTCCAATGTAGTTGGAGGAATATTTTCGCCATTTTTTCCTTGATACTACGTAGTTTTTTTCACACCTATACATCGTCATTGTCATGTTACGTTCTATCCTTGATCCTATCGTATCCATCTCTCATCCCTATCCTTCTTTGTTACAACACATACCTTTCCTTATCTCAATTTTCCATATGTTATCCTTCTATCTTGAAACATATTTACTCCTAATTTTCATCATTTAATCACATTCATTCTCAAAAAAATTCATCACATCTTACCCATATACATTCCAATCATCATGATCAAATTTAAACACAAAACATATAGTCCTAATCCTCATTAACACATCACACATTTATATCATTGTTCTATTCATACACATACACATTTAAAATAACCATCTAATCATACATTTATTTCACCATCATCATCAAATATAAAACAAACATATAATCTAAAATCACCATCACATCTAATCTAAAATCCATCATCATGACATATAATACAAAATCATCATCATCACATCAAATTAAATACATCACATAATAATACATGAAAAAACCATATATCATATATCAAAAAGTGTATCAATACATCACATCCCTCTAGGGAAATGTCAAAGCGTAAATGCTATCAAAATTAGTAAACTACATGTCCATCGACACATTTAAATCCTCTCCTCCATGAGAAGGTACAACACCCGATCCCTACGCATCTCCCGCATCTTTGTGGCCTCCCTCTACTAATTTTGGTTGTGCCACACTCGTTGTGCTCCTATACGACCCCGATCCTCCTATTGTTGTCCTCTGTAGGTTCTCCTAGTAGTGCAGTGTCTTTGGAAGCTTCTTGAATAAGATCCCCTCGTAATATCTAGCCTTTGCAGCTAGTGCTTTATATCTATCCGTAGAAATCATGTTGGAAGGTGCTACCTGTCCCGACCCCTTTGGAGCTTCTTGGGAACTACTCACCGACTCTATCACTAAAATAGTAGTCAAATCACCAAAACAGCCTTGTAGGCCTCCCTCTATCATTAGTAGCGGTCCCTATCCTGGATAACTCAGTCTCACTCCTGTGTGACCGCATCATGTTGCTATAGAGTTGTGTCTCACTCTAAACATGTATGGTCTCTCTCCACCTTCATTTGATCTAACTCAACATGTAATCATGTCACCTGTGCATTATCTCCTGCTCCATCGCCTTCACCTCCTTCAGTAGCCATCTTGACATCAATCTCCATCTCCTTTATCTCCTCCTCTCCTCCCTTCTCGCCACACAAGCTGCCCTTGCTGTAGTATGCCAATCGGATTACCCCACTCCCACTCCTACATCGTCGTCATCATCCCATGGCACACCCTCCTCTTCTATTGGATTTTCCATAGTAGGTCTTGATGACTCTCTCGTCCAAAGATCTCCATCTTGTAAAAAATAGGATCATGACTCAATGTCTAGTTTTCTTGCTTAAGAATGATGCATATAATGACATACTAGAGGTGTAATGTAATAGTAAAAGTGCATAATTATGTGTTTGAATTTTGCCCCATTTTATGTTGGCAAATGAATATTCGGTAGCATAAAGTAGATACAAATACCATACCTTATGGAGAGCCAAAAAATATTATAACCAATAACGTGTCAAATGGAAATTTTAGGATGAGTATCGTTGATTCTAAGAGGGGGTAAGAATTCTAGGGGTAACTTGTGCATGTAGTGAAAAATATACCTACGTTTGTAGTCGAATATTGTCTTTTCCTGAGCATTTTGTGCTTCAGATTACTCCTTGTTCCATTTGTCTTTCCTTTTGTCAATATGAGGATGAACCTGTAAAAGAATCAAAGTGTAGTCAATGTTCACAGTATATGAAATTGAACTTTGACTTTGAAAAAATATAATTCTATGCATGGGAATGTATAAAATTAACTAGTGAATCAAGGGTAAAGTATACCTAAATGTCAAGAGATAGGATAGAATGTCCTTGTGTATTGTAGCCTTGGATAAATTTTCCTTAGACTTGGTAAGAGGGGTCGGGAGTGATCAATTCCTGAAATGATGTGAAAACTCTTAGAATTTAAGTATCATGCTACCAAAGGAAGAGTATTGGGAGAGCAACTATCTTTTCCCTCCGTCCATGACGCTTCTCTAAAACCCATGGATAAGTGCCTATACATATGGTCACCAACCCAATAGTAACTAGTCACGGATGACACTTTATTCCAGAAATATTATTGTCTCAGCATATGCCCTAGGTGTGACTCCTTATTTAGATACCAGTAGGAAAGTAGGAAAAATACAAACTGAGAAAGAAAAGCAGTTAGTTCCATTTCCAAAGTATGAAACATGTTACTGATTTTTTCCTTTGTTCCGGATAGTAAGATGAATCTGAATGTATGTTGCTCGATTATGTGCAAAGTTTCATTGAGAAATTGTGTCAACTGTCAAACTGCCTATTTTTTCTCCCTAGACAAAAACTATCATGTGGGATAATAGTTCCCAACATTAATGTTTGTTATGTGTGCTTATGTTCCTTTGTTATTTTTTAACTATTTTCTAAGTCTTTGTTCTGTCCAATTATGATATGTACCATTTTATCTCTGAATTCCGAACTACTAAGAAGGTGAAATAATCACCCGACAGTTTTCCCCTCATTTGGGGTGCGTGAGATGGATCAATGCGAGTGCGGCCCAAATGAGAGGATTTGAATCTGATGTGCACATATGAAGAAATATTCTTGCAAGGGGATTGAGTATGTGCATGGTAACAACCATGGCACAGCAACACAATGGAGAGAAAATCAAAAGAAGTGTTAGTGATAAACAATCATGGCATAGTGTAATAGAAACAAGTCAAACATGAAATATAACATCAAGAGGACAACATAGGAAATGGTGTAGAACATGGAATACCACTCAGGATGTCACAAGACATTCAAGGCTTGCAAATCCATACAAGAAAAAAAAAAGTCATAGGGCATATCCTATAAATAATGGAAAACAAGTCACAATCATAGAAGACAAGACATAAGAAAATAGTATAAGGAAATAAGCATGGTTGGAAGTAATCATGCAAGACAAATTCTACACATGAAGCACATGTTATCATGTTAGAATAATGAATAGTATGTCATGATGTATATATGAATGAATAAATGAAAGTAGAAGATATTACAATGATAGCACCTGAATGTGGAAAGGTAGGGAAGGTACATGCCCTCAGGAGCCTCAGATGGACTGGTAGAGAAATGTGTCGAGCATCATGCATGGTGTAATAACTTGTATATATCTTGCATTCACCACAAATTACCATACGAATGTGTATGTGTATATGTAAAAGGATGGAACATACTATGAATCAAGCTAACATGATAGGAAAAATGAAACATGGAATAATATAAGCAAGCAAAGATACATCCAACCAAGATCTAAGCTATTGTTTTTGTATTTTTGCAAATATATGAATGTTTTTTTATTATTATAATATGAGATACTATGACTAGGGAAGGTAAGTAAGGTTTCCCCGATGTGTATGTGTGCAAAGTGAGGTTCATGTATGTAATTGTGCCCTTAACAATTGTATGTAAACCTAGAACAAGAGTGTATCATCGGGTAGCAAGAGGGAATTAGATGCCCCCTAAACATGAATGTCATAGAAAGATAAGTTATATCATCAAAAGAGTCTTCTAAATCTGACTAATAACCAACGGGAATCTGCTTCGATACATAATATGCAAAATACTTAGGTTTATACGTAAATAATATCGTAATGCAAAATTCAATACATTCCCATGACATATTCTTATTTAGTAAAAGGTATACCAGGGTGCTTATGTGTATTCCATTATGTTGTATTTGGTGTGTGGTCAGGAAATGAAGCATTGTGAATATTAGTGCTCCTACAAGCCAATGGATAAGTAATAATAGTATTACGCATATCAATGATACCACCAATTTAGTCTAGCCAAGATTTCCCTAGTGTAAGTGGAGAATGGTGGGGGTCAAGTGCAACCCAAACTTGCATGTAAAACACCCTCATACCAAAATTTTCTAGGAGGAATGTGTGTCCTTGATAGTCACCAAGGGATTTAAGTAAAGGTATGATGTCAGCAAGGGTAAGTCCTAAGTGAGTTAGACCATCATATGTGCATATGTTTTCATGACATGTAGGATCAAAAGGCACATGTTTCTAATACTCTTGATTAATGTATAGTGTGCAAGTGAATTTATCAAAAGAAGTAAGTGGTACAAGAGAAGAACCAATAGTAGTAATAGACCCATTATCAGTAAGTGTAGGAATTGTTGTAGAAGGAGGAATAGAGTCAACGGTATGCATAGTATTATGATAAGGAACCATAGAAGTAGTAGTAGTATGTGTAGTATGAGATTTGAGTTGGTATTCACCAGGACTAATAGAAATGTAATGACTATGAAACAGAGAATCATCAAATTCCACAGGGAGTAAAATCCAAAGTACGTAAGTATTCATCAGTAAGTTAAATAGTATCAACATCATCTTCAGAATCAGTAGTCTCAACATTGAAATGCTATGTAGTAGTCTCTATGAGATTTTGAGTAGATGTGGAAGGTAGTGGAGAAGGAGATATGGTAGGAGAAATAAGATCAGTAGTGTTGGTCTAAATAGAGTAAGTAGGGGGGTGTTGAAATGTGTGTAGGGTTTCTAGGCTCCCCAATATCATATGTATCAAGAAAGTGCAAGGGAATTACTTGAGATGGTAGAATAATCATAGAAGTAGTAGAATTCATGCAACTATATTTGAATGGTTTAACACTACAACAAATGTGCTTTTTTACCACAATTATGCAACAATATTGCCACAATTTAGAAGAATTGTAGAATACTTGTAGCATCTCTATGAAAATTTTGTTTGGTCATTTCAAGTATTGTGGATATCCTACAATTTACATACAATGATAATAATTCATAGAAAAGTCACATATTGAGCCATTCTTCATAGAAACTACACATATTTTAGAAATAGAACTAAAATGGATTGTAAAATTATATTAATGGTAAAATTCAATATTACATAATTTTGAAATATATATATAGACACACACACACACAATTTTTTTTTATAGAAAATCAAAATTAAAATATGATGGAAATATAAATATATTAAAATATGTTAAAAAGAATAATATTTTTTTATCTTTATAATATTTTTTATTATTTTTGTAATCATAAATAATGTTTCAAATATAACCCATTCTTTGATAAATAATAAATGTATAATTAAAATTCTTGTTTTTATTATTCCTATTAATATGAATAATCTTTTTTTAAGAGAATTATTAATTGATTTATAAATAATAAATGTAGAATATATATGGTATTTCTATAATAAATCAAATTTTCCATTTTCAAATATTCTGGATTTTTGACAATTTTATGTAAGTCTTAATATTTTTTAGTTAATTTATATATACAACACTTTCTAATTGAAAATCCACAATATTATTCAATTTTCTAGTTTTAAATATTGTGAATGTTCTACAATTTTATACAAGTGTTACTATTTTGTAGCTAATTCACATCTACCACAAATTTATACAATTTAAAAAATAAAAAATAAAATACAAATCATATTTACACTCAAAAAATATTTGAAAAAAATAATATAATAATATTAAAACTACACTTTAAACAGTTTACATGTAACACATATCAAAATTTAATATTTTTACTAAAATCATTTAAAACTACAAGTATCTTTAAAATTTTAATTTTAATTCTTTTTTAGAGAATTCTCTATGTACTCAAAATGAATTCAAACATTTACAAATTTCATGCAGATTATATACTTACGGGTAGATAAGATTTAAATTATAAATTTAACCAACACTTCTGAAACCGTGGACACGTCTAACTCTCTCATTATTTTTAGGATCTCACTTGCATGTATAGAACGACCAATTCAAACAATTAGGTGTTCCACATGCATTTTTTGTGTGCCACATAGGCATGTAATACACGTGCAAATACCATCATAGCCAAAGAATTGTTCAAGTTGAAGCGATCAGATTTATATGAGATATTTCCGATCATCTTCAAATCCTTTTTCAATGAATACAAAAGTGCATTACAAAGATTTTTTCAAGTCAGGTGGCTTGTGTGAGGATAAATTTTCCAGGTAAGTATCCACTATTGTATATTTTCCCTCTTTGATTGACATATCAAGTATCCGTTTAATATTGATTCAAATCTTTACAGGGAGAAAAAATTGATTCAATCTACTTCGACGTATTTTGCAAAAATCCTAAAAAAGGTGTATCTAGATATTCCTAATTGCTTTGGTGTGGATGTGTCCGTGGAGCATATAATTAAATGTAATGGATCGTGATAATAAGATTGCAAAATTCAACATCTATGGCATGAGCGGGATCGGTAAAATTACCCTCCCCATGCTTGTTTACGAGCAATTTGATGTGTTTTGTTTTGTTTGGAGTATAAGAGAGAGATGCGAATTGGCAAATGGCCGCCTTGTAACACTACAGACCCAGATGCTCATGGATCTCTCGAAATTGACAGGTGAAGTAGACCATGTTGATCGAGGTAAGGATATGCTAGCGGTTCCTCTTTAAGTTAAAGAAATTTCTACTCCTCCTCGATGATATTCAAAGCTCAGAGCAGCTTGAAGCCCTGGTAGGAAATTACAAGGTCTTTACCCGAGGAATCCATATGATTCTTACACCCCGAGATCTGCACTTTATCGATGTGGTCAATTTTGAAAAAGCCTTCGAGGTATGGAGGATTCCTCACAAATGTTCTCTACAGTTCTTTAATTTCCAAGCATTCCCTAATTCCTCTTGTCCAACAACCTAAGTTGAAAAATCTTTGTAATTGAATTTTGTATTAGCGTTGTAAGAGTTGTCGTTGGCTAGAAGAAAGGTTTTATTTGCACCTGTTGGTGGTTCTACTAGAATATGATGTCCTTGAGATTTGAGAAAATACAAAGTGATGTTCATCATATTGATAACATAAGAACTTATTTGAAGATCCTGAAAGTGAATATCATGAGGATTGAAAGGTGAGGGCCGGATATGGTGATTTGACAGATATCAACTTTTGATTGGTAATTTGGTGATCATTTTCTAGGCCCAACAATCTGATTTATGTGTGGATCTGTGGCATACTGGTGCAACGACATGGGTAAAAGGTGGTGACAGCAGGAGGTAACCCCCTTGCTTGGTCTTGAAAGGTGTAAAGGAACCTTGTGCTTGCCATGCACTAATAACTCAGCCCTAGTCGATTGATGTAGAAGTGTGTTCAAAGGTTTTGCACACATATTTGATGACTCATAAGGTTCTTAGTATCTGCTGATCCTTCCAAGGAATAGATCTTTATTTCCATCCCTCATATGGGTCTTTTTGAATGCAATACCCATCCTGGAAAATTGTTCCATGATTGCAGCAGTTAAGGATACTGATTTATATGTGATTCCATCAGCTATTTGTCCTTGCTAACTGTCATAGAACTAAGAGCTGTCATATACCCTCTCAAGTGGTTTCTTCTTTTTTAGAAATGTTTTGTTGGTAATATGGGGATTGGTAGCAAGGATCTGATTGCTGCAATATAATTTCAGTTTATTATCAGTTTGCATATTTTATTTCACACATATTGGTTGCTTCTCAACTTGTTCTAAGAGGGGACATTATAGTCTCTGTCTCCCATCTTTCAACACAACAGGCTAGAGAAACAACCGCTCTAATACCACTGAAATATCCTTTGTGGTATACCACACAAAAGTACACAAAATATAGATAAATTGCAGCAAATAGAAAATCTGATTTTACGTAGTAAATACTTCACTAGGGCAGCGAACTGATTTTTATTTTTATTTCTCAAAATACTTGCCCGAACACATGAAAATTTGCAGGAAGCTTGCTATGATAATAAAGAACACTAGAACAATATTTTTTGAATTTTTTGAATCACATATGATTTCCAGAAAATTACAAAAAACCCTAGACATTAGAAAAACCTTAAAAATTCATATCTTCTCAAATACTTATGATAAAATTATGAAAATTTGGAAATAACATCTATTAATAATATGAATGAAATCCCAATTGCCAAACCTGGAAAAACACTCTGAAAACCCTCAAAAATCACTGTAAAATCCCAAAATGGGTCACTCCACCTGAAAAGAGACCAAAAACCCTCTAAAATTCCTCCATAAATGGCGCCAAAACCTACTCTAATCGCTGCAATAAAACAGATCTGAAACCCTCGATTTTTCACCACAAAAGCCCAAAATTCCTCCAAAACCCTTCTCTAAAAACTTTAAAATTGATCTCTGAAAATCAGCCCTGAATTAGTTCCAAATTGACAAGCTAGGGTGGATATTCCACCACCGAAGAATGCCCTAGTAGCTAGGAATGGATCTCTCACCACCGAAGCTAGGGTTCCTTACTCCATAAGCTAGAAAAAGCAATCAACAGTTGCTCAATGGAAATCATAAGTGTGTATGCAAGAATGACCTCTCTTTCTCCTCCTAATCTCCTTTTATAATTTTCCCCAAGCAACAATGACCCCAACGAAAGAATATAACATCAAAGTGTTATTAGTCACCCCCCTCAACAACAAAACATAATGTTTGCCCCCACTAAACCACTTAGCACCCATGCCAATGAAAAAATATAACAAATAAGCAAGGTGGAATAGCCAATAGCCTCTAAAGTCTTTAACCCCTTCGGTATGACCAAAGCTAAGACTAAATTTTGGCCCTTAGGCCCTCTGTGAAAGAAAGGGGACATTACAGTCCTCCCTTCTCGAAATTTGCTTTTACCCAAGCAAATGCAAACTAGGATGCTGTAAAATGTGTTCTCCCTCCTAAGTAACATCCTCAAGTGGCAATCCTCTCCACCATACCAAATACTCAATGATCACCCTGCTTGTGAGCCTCCTTTGTCTCACCTTAATAATAGATTCTGGTTCCAAGACCAACTTCCCCTCATCATCTAATGGTGGTAACTCCGGGGAGGGTACGATATGCTGTCCAAGTGCCCATTGAAGGCATGAAACGTGAAAGACATTATATATCTTAGTTTGCTCGAAAGCTCCAACTCATATGTAACTGCCCCAACTCGTCGTGCTACCTGATATAGACCATAGAATTGTGGTTTCAGCTTCTCTGGACCCTTTTGCTTCAGTGAGGATTGTCTGTATGGCTGCAAGCGTAGAAAGTCTAAATCCCCCACCTCAAAAGACCTCTCTACCCTGTGCCTATTTGCATATATTTTCTGCTGATTTTGTGCCTTCTGAAGGTTCTCTTTGAGAGCTTTAAGAATATCCTGGTTCTCCTGTAACCAATCACGAGATTTGGGAGCTCAGCTGTCTGACAATACCAAATTTGCAAATGACATAGCATCATACCCGTCTAAAGCTCGAGAAAGGAGTTATGCGAATGCTCATCTGATAGGTGGTATTGTAACAATACTCACCCATGTGCAACTACCTAATCCAAGCACGCTGATGACTTGTCACATAACTATGCAAATAGCCCTCTATCCACTTGTGAACTATTTTTGTTTGTCCATCATTCTATGGATGGTAGGTCGTGCCAAGGGTCAACTCAGTACCTACAAGCTTGAAGATCTCCTACCAAAAAGTGCTCGTGAAGACCTTATCCCTGTCACATTGACAATATTTTTAGGCAATCCATGAAGCCTAAAAACACCTACATAGAATACCTGAGCCACATATGGTGCATCATGCCCCTTGGGTAGAGAAAACAAATGAGCATACTTAGGCAACCGATCAACTACAACATATATGCAATCATGCCCATGTATCGATGGGAGTCCTATAATAAAATCCATGGATATACTCTCCCACTTTTGCTCGGGAATAGGAAGAGGATGAAGTAATTTTGCTGGAAAAGAATGCTCGGCCTTGGTTTGCTAGCAAACCACACACTCTCTGATATGATTAATGACATCATCCTTCATCCCCTTCCATGCAAATCTCTTTGATATACCTGTATGTCTTGAAGTATCTAGGATGCCTTGTTAATGGTGTATCGTGCACTTCCCGAAGGATCTTCTCCTTCATCTTGGATCCTGGTACAAGGACAATTCTATCCTTGTAGTATATGAGATCATCCAAGACTCTGTACCTGTCATCCTTTATAATACCATCCATGACCTCACATGCAAACTGATTTTTGGAATACTCAACAAGTATGTGAGCCTTCCAATCTGCTGAAATCTCAGACATAGAACTAAGCATAGAGGTAAGGTAAGGTCTCCTAGATAAAGCATCAACAACAACATTATTCTTACCTTTGGTGTACTCTATGTCGAAGTCGTAGGTTTGTACCTTGTTCACCCATCTCTGCTTTGGCGATCGTTGAGATCCTTTTGCCCTAGGAAGAACCTCAAACTGTTGTGATCCGTACGAACCACAAATTTGTTGCCCACAAGGTACTGTCTGAATTTGGCCAAAGCATGCATGATGGCCAACATCTCCTTGTTGTAAATTGAGTACCCTTTCTCCATAGGGCTCAATTTCCGACTCTCATAAGCAATGGGGTGCCTATCCTGCATAAGAACTGATCCAATACCCTCTCTTGATGCATCACACTCAAGTACAAATGGGTGAGAGAAATCTGGCAATGCAAGAACGAGACATGAGCTCATCACCTCCTTGAGGTGATCAAAAACCTACTGTACTAGCTTCGACCAAGCAAAATCCCCCTTCTTGGTCAAATTTGTCAATGGAGCAGTCAACGAGAGAAGTTCTTCACAAATCTCCTATAATATGTGCATAGTCCCAAGAACCCTCTCAATCGTGTCAATGTCCTGGGTGGCGGCCAATCCAAAATTGCTTGTATCTTCTCCCTATCAACCTTTACTACCCCTCCACCAATCACATATCCCAAATATGATAGCTCTGTCATGCCAAACTCACACTTAGAAGCTTTCGCATATAGCGAATTAGCTTCTAATATCCCAAGATCTCATCAAGGTGCCTCATGTGATCCTCCCAAGTCCTGTTGTAGACCAATATGTCGTCAAAGAAAACCAATACAAACTTCCGCAAGTGGCGGTTGAACACATGGTTCATATAAGATTGGAAAGTTGCTGGTGTATTGGACAACCCGAATGGCATCACTAGAAACTCAAAGTGATCATAATGGCTTCTAAAAGCTGTCTTATGCACAAACTGCTCTCTAACCTTGATCTGGTGATATATCCAAATTGCAAATCTATTTTAGAAAAATAGATTGCCCCCCTGTAGCTCATCTAGCAACTCATCAATGCGTGGCATAGGATACTTATTTTTTATTGTCTTCTTGTTCACGGGATGGTAATCTATGCACATCCGCATGGTTCCATCCTTCTTCTTCACCAACACCACTGAAGAAGCAAAAGGTATGGAACTAGGTCTGATATGCCCCATCTCGATGAGCTCATGTATAGTCCTCTCAATCTCATCCTCGATCACATGTGACGATAAGGAGTAGTAAACACGTCTAATAACCTCAAGCTCGATCACATGTTCAAATCCCCTATTTGGAGGTACACCTAGAGGTATGTCGCCAAAAACTACACTATGCCTATCCAATAGACCCTAGATATCCACTTGATACTTTGGCTGCCCATCCTCTGACTTCTTGGTTGAAACCAAGCACTATATTGCCCAATCAACCCCATTGTGCTTGTGAATCCTCTCAATCCTCTTAGCTGTAACAACCCTGGGTGCATCTGTAGATAAACCTCTCAAAGTCACATTCCTCCCTTCGGACTTAAACTTCAGCTCCATCATCTGAAAGTTAGTCTAGAATTCCCCAAGGGAATGGAGCCACTGCACTCCAAGCACAAGGTTGGTCTCTCCAATACCAACAATATAGAAATCATCGGTAACCGTATAGTTACCCATCATGATGCTCAACTGTGGAACTCGCTGTGTGCATCTCATAGACTCTCCATTGGCTACAACCACGTTGAAGCCCTCAAAATCCTCTACCTGTAATCCTCGCCTCTCCACCAATGATGCATCAATAAAGTTGTGGGTTGCCCCACTATCAATGAGTACCACTACTCGTTGACCCTATAAAACTCCCCTAACTCTGAATGCCTTGTACCTCGGGGTACTAGACAAAGTGGCAATAGTCTCCTGGGAAAGTCTCATCCTCCTGCTCCACCCCTACACTGTCCAATGCCTCTCCATCTCCATCCTCCAATCCCTGAGTATCCTCCTCATCACCATCACTCTCCTCAAAACCTCTATGAATTGGGCCTTCCCTCTACCTCTGCAATCATGTCTTGGAACCCAAGGTGTGCGGCAATCAAAACATAGTTTCTTTCACCTCAACTCATCTCTGTCCTCTCTAGATATGAACGGTTTCTTCATTGCATCTTGCCTAGGTGGAGGCACCTTTGGCTATGAGCCATCAGGTCTAGATGGAAGTACCTTAGGTTGTACTCAAGGTGGGAACCTTGACTTTGGAGTGGATAACTCCAAATCACGTGCTCTCCTAATAGCCTCATGCAAAGAAGAAGGCTCAAATGCCTTCACAAATCCAACATTCGTCAAACCTGCAATGAAAAGTGAGGTCAACCTCATCTTCGAAACATCGGGTACCATGATTGATAATCTCTAAAAATCTGCAATGTACTAATCTAAGGAACCTGTTTGTCTCAAGTGAGTCAACTCCCTAAAATACCATCAGGGTCCCTCCTATCAAATTTGCTCATCAGCCTCTGTGTGAACTCTGCATAAGTATCAATATGTATGTGCCTCTGTGTAATCAGTCCATGATGCCACCAGTCATGTACATCTCCCTCAAGATGTATGATGGCAAACTTAATTGCATCCCCCTCGCGCATGGGATTCAAGTCAAAGTAGGTCTTCAACTTCTGAATCTAGGACTACGCTGTACATTTCTTAGAACTATTGATGTGTGGAATGGAGATTTGTCCCAATCTCCTCTGTAACTCAAGTACTTGTAGTTGATCTCTCTTGGGTTTGCTACCAATCTTCATTCTGTGAAAGGCATATTATCCCTGACGCCCTCGATCAATGATTGGTACCTTTCCCAAAAAGACTCCTCATCCAAATCATCTGTTGGTTGCCTTACCTGTGAAACTTCTGGATCCTTTAAAAAAGAAGGTTCGTGGAGTCCCAGAGGTTTGGTAGAAGAGTGGGGAGACCGCTACCCTGGATTTTCATTTTCACCTCTTTGAGCCGTGTGTCCCCTATTACTGTTTTCCCCTCTCTCAGTATGAGTCTCAAGTCTGTCTTGTGCTAATCTCTTTGTGAGCTGGCTTAAATAGAGATTAGTAGTTTCTTGCTGCTTCACCATGTTAGTGAATAATTGTTTCCTCAAGTTCACACCCATGTCTCTGTCTCCAATCTTTCAACCCAACATGCTAGAGGAACAACCACTCTGATACCACTGAAATATCCCTTGTGGGATACCATGCGAAAGTACACAACATATAGATAAATTGTAGCAAATAGAAAATCTGATTTTCTGCAGTAAATACCCACTCGGGAAGCAAACTGATTTTTATTTATATTTCTCAAAATACTTGCACAAACACATGAAAATTTGCAAGAAACTTGCTATGATAATAAAGAACACTAGAACAATAATTTTTGAATTTTTCAAAATATATATCTCTGCCAAAAATCACAAAAAACCCTAGACAACTAGAAAAACCTCAAAAATTGAATCTTTTCAAATACTTATGATAAAATTATGAAATTTTGGAAATAACATCTATTAATAGTATGAATGAAATCCCAATCACCAAACCTAGAAAAAACACTCTGAAAACCCGCCAAAAATCATTGTAAAATTGCAAAATGGGTCACTTCACCTGAAAAGAGACCAAAAACCCTTCAAAATTCCTCAAGAAATGGCGCCAAAACATGCTCTAATTGCTGCAATAAAACAGACCTGGGAACCCTTGATTTTTCACCACAAAAAGCCCAAAATTCCTCCAAAACCCATCTCTAAAAACTCTGAAATTGATCTCTGAAAATCAGCCCTGAATTAGTTCCAAATTGACAAGCTAGGGTGTAATATCCCCTTCCCATTCGAAGACCTTTGGCCTATTTTGTCAACTTGATGGCCAAAGGAAAAATATAAGGGTGACTTAAGTTCTATTACTTTATTATAAAGTGCTTAAAAAATAAAGAAAATATTATAAAAAGCACTTATAATAATTTACTGAACTTAATAATAAAAGAAAATATAGAAAAGACAAATACATGATAAAGCACTTGGTATAAATTGTATTTATTTAGGAGAAGTGCGACTTGCCTTAGGGGCAATAAAAAATGGTTAGAAAATGTAAAAGCTCATGGGACAAATGTATTTCCCTAGAAAAATGCAACTTGCATTAGGAGGGAAAAAGTTGTGAAAAACATTTAATATGGGAAAATATTAAATGAATGTATAGGGAAAATCATTGTAAGCTGATTGGATGATGGGGGAGGTTAGTTGAGCCATTTTCTCTATATAAACAAGTAGACTTGCTTAGGAGAGGATCACTTGTTTTATCCTCTAAATTCAGATTTGTATGTGGAGCATTTTAGCTTTGCATCTTCAATCTTCTAAGGACGAAAACCCTTAAGAGTTTCACTCTAGAGGATGAAAACCCTTTAAGAGCCCTAGTTGAAGGACGAAAATCCTTCCTCTAGTTTGTGAGGATTCTCTACACAAGGGTTTCCATTGAGATTACACAGATCTTTGTTATTTCAGCAGTTGTATGAAGAGTAATTTGCAGTATGGGTTTGAAGAATATAATTGTAGTAGTGTTTTGTTAATTGTACAAGGTGGCGACCCACTTTTGGTTGGTTTATGTTGCAAAGCGAGACACTCAGTCCGAATATTCTAGCCATATATTGTACTGATTTTTGGGAATCGAAATAAATTAATTTCATAATTTTTGGAGCTGATTTGATGCCTCAAATGTGTTGGGCGACCTACTTTTTATGGAAAAACTAGGGTTTCATGTTTGCTGTGTCAAGAAAACTAATTTTGGAATATTATTCTTCATATTTTTGTGGCCCCAGATCCAAAGTTATGTTGCAGACAAGGTTTTTAAATAATTTACAGAATTATTTTTGGTGATATTTGAAATGGATCTCAGTCTATTTATTGTTGTTGTTGTCCATCTATTTTTATACAATTTATTTGAAGTATTTAACAACCATTAAACCCTTCATATTGGGTTTATTGAGTTGGGCCATTAAACCCTCACTCTAGGGTTTATTGAGCCAATTATAAGTTGTTTTCAGATCTCGATTAGGACCAAAAATTTGCATTTTATTTTGGAGTGAAAAGGGTTTTGGTTTCTTGCTTATTTTCATGATATTTCAGATCTTCCTAGTCGCATTTCATTATAAATTTAGATTTGCCTAAAAAAATTAGTGTTATATCTTTTATAACTTGCATTTGGGGTTCGAGATTTGCTAAGAATCCAACTGGGAGCAAATTATGTGCATTTGGGACATTACATAGGGTGGATCTTCCACCACCGAAGAATGCCCTACCAACTAGGAATGGATCTCTCACCACCGAAGCTAGGGTTCTTGTGGGATCTTACTTCACAAGCTAGAAAAAACAATCAGTAGTTGCTCAATAGAAACCATAAGTGTGTATGCAAGAATGACCTCTCTTTCTCCTCGCAATCGCCTTTTATAATTTCCCCCAAGCAACAAGAGGCCCAAAAACCCTAAGGTGACCTCTTATAGGGAGGACCACAAAAAATAAAGTAATTTAAGTTTTCTTCCCACTAGTCGCCATAGGGACATAAGTGACCCCAACAAAAGAATATAACATTAAAGTGTTATTAGTCACCCCCTTAACGATAAAACATAACGTTTGCCCCCACCAAGCCACTTAACACCCATGCCAATGCAAAAATATAACAAATAAGCAAGGTGGAATACCCAATAGCCTCTAAAGTCTTTAGCCCCTTGGGTATGACCAAGGCTAAGACTAAATTTTGGCCCTTAGGCCCTTTGTGAAGGAAAGGGAACATTACAAATGGTTCAATTACAATGCTTATCGTGTGTAAGTCTATTTGTCTTTTTCTCTATATCAATCATGCCACCATCAATGGGGCTATTAGTAAAGATTCAAAAACATGACCATCCACGGAGTCATTGGCCAAAGATTCATTGCCAATACCATCTTTGTCGGTATTGTTGGTCAAGAACTCGGAATAGATGTTCCAGTTAATGTCAAGTCCAAAAGCATGACATTAAAGATCTTTGCATTCAATATATTTTTTTAGTGGTTAAAGATGAAAATTAAATCTGCTGAAATACAAAAAATTGTTTCAACAAAACTCAACACCGGTACATGGAGGGTCGATAGTGCAAAATCTGGCCAAAACAAGTTTAGGATGTCAATGCAACAAAGATGTCCTCAATTTGAGTTGGTGAATGCAATAAAGATAACAATTATAATGGTTAAAATACTCAAATGTCAATGCTTTTGCCTCAAAAGTCAATTATCGTGTCCATCTTTGAAGAGTTGGAGGAATGAAATTTTATGGATTGGTGGTCTATTGTGTTTCCATTTGACTGTTTATATACATTTAATGCAAGTTTAATGGGGTTGAATCTTGACATCATGTAGGTCCACCCTAGTTATAAATTATAATGAGTTGAAAACTCTAGCATGCATACCAAGGGAGTTTAAGCAGGCTTATGAGGAGATTGAGATTAGTTTATGGCTTTGTGTAGTTTGACTTGTTTATAATTGGGAAGATGTGTTTAATTATGTAGCAAAAGGTTAACATGTGAGGTGATGTCATCCTGTCACTTTGTGTTTTGACCCAGATTTCTTTTTCTTGGTTTCTCTCTTGGGATTACCTTACAATTTTCTTGAAAATGTAGTTAATGGTCTCTTTGGGAAGTGAAGGATTATTCTAGGATGTAATAATTTCATTGCATGTTAACAAATATGGGTGGAATTTTCTTTTTTCATCGAGGTATGGGAAGGCTGATTGTCACAAAAGTTCACTTGACAAAACTATAATAGCTCATTCTTTGGGAACAGTTTTGTAGCAACATGGGCAACCCAGGAGAATTTGATTGTAGCATCAACTGATACATGCATTGCATATGATTGTTACTAAATGAAAAGCATATAATCAATGATTGCAAAACAAGGTTGGGCATGGAAAAGTAAATTCCCAGTTCATCGATTACCGAGTATAAGAGTTTTGCTTTCCTCAATCATGAGAGGAATTGTTCTGCTTACAACTTCATCCATCTTGTCAAGAGCAAATTGCTAACCTCTCAAGAGCGGAGAAGTTTGTATGCAATCAATACAATCTTCCTTTGCAGACAAAGAAGAGTTGAGTTCACCAAAAGATACGGGCATATTAGGTTATAAATTAAGATATTTCTTCACGGGGTGATGTGTAGCACATTGGTGTGCAATTCGGATAGGTTGTGTCATTTAATAGGATGTGATTAGGATGACATTGATAGTGTGCATACCAAATGTAAGAAGGTGATGGCATATCCAGTTCAGCTCATTTGAAGAGCTATGTTGCCGTGAAACGGAAATGGAAACGGAAACGTGGAAACGACAATTTTTAAAAAACCTTGGATATTGAACATTACGGGAATCGTCTCATGCAATATATTATTAAAATATATGTGTGTGTATGTGTGTGTGTGTGTGTGCGCATAGTACTCATTTTAAAATTGTACTCCATACACCATAAGAGATGAGTAAAAGCGATAAAACACTCAAAATATTTTGTATTCATTGAAATAATACATTATTATCATGTATACTTATCTCTAGGAGACTAGGGCATTTCAAGGACTTTCCATTTTGGAAACATTTCGGAAACGAAACAGGGGGGCCCTAAGCATTTCCTGGGAACAGAGCTGAAGAGGATTGAACACGTTCGATTTGAGTTACAATCCTTTTTTGGTTGTTCTAATATTTTACTCATATTCCTTTTTGTTTGTTTATGTGCCTATTTCTTTGTACTATTTCCTTTAGATATTTGCCATATCTATGAAAGTACGAGTAGACATGGATGCATCACCATTAAAACATAATTTATTTTTCATTTTCATTACCATTGAGATGGTTCGCGATCTATCCTTTATTCAAACTTAGTTTTTTAGCTTATTCGAGAGACATATACCTAAGAGATTCATAATTGCCTCTTTAATTTAAATTCTAATAATTTTGATAGTGTGTTTTTAATGTTTGGGGTGCGGGAGATCTTCTTTTGTTATTACACTCCCATTCCTAGGATTGGATTCAGAATTGTTTTTCCCTCCTCTACCTGTTTGTATTTTGTCGGAAGCTTTGCATATCTCTTATAGGCTATGTTTCTGCTCCCACTCTCGTTTCACTTTTAATCTACACATATTAGTCACTGTGGTCTGTTAAACTTTATAGTTATATCTCTCCATTTTGCTTCTGTTGGGTGTTACTAGGAGGCCTCAAGGTTTGTTGACTGAAAACCATAGGAAAAGATCAACAATTCGGCAACTTCTGCAAATGGTATGAGCTTAAGGAAATAAAATGTTTTAATCAATGCCCCGCTTGGTAGATGCATATCAAATTTTCTAATCAATGTCCTGTTTAACCGACACATGTTAGTCATCAAGGTCTGCTAAACTTTGTAGTTTTCTCTCTGTTTTGCTTCTATAACCTGTTTGTTGTTACTAGCAGGCCTCAAGGTTTGTTGAATGAAAAGCCACAGGAAAAGATGAAAAATTCGGCAACTTCTGCAACTGGTATGACCTTAAGTAAAAAAAAAGTCTAATCAATGTCCTGCTTGGTGGATGCATATTACATTTTCTAGTCATCTGAGAAGAATCTCCTCATTCTCTAATTGTTGTCTTGGGTTTCCATGAATTCTGGATGTAATTTTGTCTTTTATTTTCCCAGGTTTACTTGGTTGCATTGTACTATTATAATTTCATTAATATAATTCTTACAGAATCTTACTGTTTTTGAAGATTTTATGTGCTTTTCAGTGCGGTGCACTTCAATGCCTTACAAAAGTGTTTTCAACACGATTTGGGTTTAGTTAATATGGTGTTTGATTTTGTAGTAATTTTATTAAGTTGTCTCAAAGTAGATCAGTGTTTTGTTGGTGACAGGAGGCTGGGAATATGATCTGTGAACTTTTATGATAATAGTTATCAACTTTGTCTGAATGTGTACAACTTGTGCATATGATCTGACCTAAGTCACAAGGTTCGAGTTCGAGTTCATGTTCAGCAATAATAAAGTTCAGTTCAAGTTCGCCAATGGATAAAGTTCGAAAATGGAATGTCTTTAAGTTTGAACAAAATATATATATTTTTTTATCATTTTAATTTTCTAAAAATGCATAAATATGATCAAGGATAGAACGTAACATGACAATGACGATGTATAGGTGTGAAAAAAACTACGTAGTATCAAGGAAAAAATGACAAAAATATTCCTCCAACTACATTGGAGGTAAACAAGAAGGGGATCTGGGAAATACAAGGTACATGTGACCAAAAAAAGTGTTAGGAGATAACCAACGATAGTTAGTCATTTCAAAGATCAAGAGGAAAAGATGGATAAAAAGAACTCATAAACCTAATGTTGACATGAAAAAAGGGGTTTGAGATGTACTTTTACAAAGGGAAGAGGGTTCTCCGAAAGAAATGTTCCCTAAGACCATGCCCCACCTGCGGGAAGGGGAAAGAAAACTGATCTGCTACGCCCTTAACCTATTGCTTGTATTAGGATATGAGTAGCCGACTTGTGGCTTACCATATCATTTATACTTTCTCATGCTTAGTAGGTCGGCCTTGGTGATGGCCATAACATAGGAATAGTATATATAGGGGATTATAGGTAGTAGATCATTCATCATTGGAGCATTTGAGTCTATTTTATGGTTTGGAGGTTGCCCCCTCGAAGTGGAAAAGCTATCCTAATTGCATATTGAGATCATTATTCTGAAATATTGTGTTATTTGGTGTTCTATTGTTGCTCATAATCTGAATTATACAAGTAATTTCATTACAAGTGGTATTAGAGCTGCGATCTGGGCCAAAATTAGGGCAAAAACCCTAATTTTTTTTTTTCCGCAATATATTGTGAACCGGAGATAATTGGTGGTATATATTTTTACCAAAGTTGTGAAACATTTCAAGTAACATTTTGATCGGCCGACAGAGCGGACCTTGACCCGATATTCAGACGGCCATAACTTTTCACACGGAGCTCGGATTCATGCAAGGTTGGACTTTTCGGAAAGCTTACGAGGTCCTCTATCCAACTACGACTGGATATATTTTATTGGGTGGGAACAAGTTCTTAAAAATTCAGAATACAGTTTGCCACTTTTTTGGTTTGATAAGGTTCTCACCTACCGTCATAATGAAATGAATTAAATGCAATCTCGAGGTGGTTGGGGTAGATTTGGATTTCATCTCTCTTCCCTCTCTCATTCTTCCTATATATTGTAAGGAGGGGTTTATTTCTAAAGGTTGGATATTCTTGTTTTGCCCTCCCTTCTTCTCTTTGGCGAGTGAATTTGTGGAGATCAAACCTTCCATTAAAAATCGTAATGTAACTTTGCCTCTTGGCGTTTTGCGGTGTATTGTATCAATCTTTGGAGAAAATAATGCATGTCTCGTGGCTGATTCTCAACCCTCTCTATGTTCATTTGCATCTTCCCGATCTTTCACCGCAAATCATTATCTATCTCATGTATGATCTTGCATTGCATTTTAATGGCTTGTGTTTGTTGGCGGACAATTGTTTCTTCATTCCTCGGTGCATCACCTCTATTAGTTTAGGTTTTATTTTATGCATCTTCTTACCCTGTCTCCTTGGAAAGTTAGATTAGGTTTTGAGTAAACCCTCTGCATTTTTACGTGTGCATCTGAACAGAGGAATAGGAACCGGCCTTCATCTGGAGAGATTTTCCGATTTCGCAAGGTCCCACACTTGGGAAAAGCTCCATGTTATGCAATCGCACTGAGAGTCTCAACCCATCGAGTTGTAGAGTCCCAGGGGTCTTGTGATTCGCCATCAACAGGGGTTGCAATTGCACTATAGTTCCAGTGTTTCGAGAACTAATTTAGTCAATTATAAAAGTTGTGAAAAATAAGATCAATCAAAGATTATGTGCATCAATTCCAAAACCTTTAATTAAGGGTGGAGAATATTCTTGAAGAGAATCTAAACGACTGCTTTCTTGGGGTCTTAAGGACCACATCGAGCATGAGGTACGTATGTTTAATCCACTCAAGATTTCTGATTCTATTATCATGGCACGTTGAGAAGAGGAAAAAGTTATTTGTAGTAGGAGGATGCCTTTCATTAACACCGAGAGATCGTAGTATCTCTTCTCATTCATTCTAGGCCAATTAGACCGACTCCTCAATAAATGGAAGAAAAGAGAGTAAAAGGATTATGTTTTAACTGTGACAAAAATATGGACTGGGACACAAATGTACCGAGAAGAAGTTATTTTATATTAACGGAGGTAATGAGGATAATGAGGAAGCTGAAATTATAGGAGAGGTGAGGAACCAATAGAAGATGAAGTAGAGGATCACCAACCTACGATTTCTTGCCATGAATTGTCAGTGTATTAGTAACCATCAAACACCCAAGGTTATTAGATACCTCAAAAAATAGAAGGTTATGGTGTTGATTGACTCGGGAGTACTCATAACTTCATAAATAGTAAGTTAGCTTCCGCCTCAATTGTTTTATTTACCCAACTCCAAATGCAAGTTATGATTGCGGATGGTGGGACAAGCAAGTACACATGAAAGTGCCATAATATCAATATTTCCATGGGAGACTACCTGTTAGACTCACATATGTTTTATATTTCTATGGGAGGGGCATATATTGTTTTGGGTGTTACTTAGACAAAGGGGCAATAGTCTCCTGGGGAAAGTCTCATCCTCCTATTCCACCCCCGCACTTTGCCTAATGCCTCTCCGTCTCCATCCTCCAATCCCCGAGTATCCTCCTCATCACCATCACTCTCCTCGAAAACCTCTATGAATTGGGCCTTCCTCTACCGCTGCAATCATGTCTTGGAACCCACAAAGTGTGTGGCAATCAAACCATAATTTCTTTCGCCTAAACTCATCTCTGTCCTCTCTAGATATGAACGGTTTCGTAGAAGAGTGGGGAGACTGCTACCCTGGTTTTTCATTTTCACCTCTTTGAGCCGTGTGTCCCCTATTGCTGTTTTCCCCTCTCTCAGTATGAGTCTCAAGTCTGTCTTGTGCTAATCTCTCTGTGAGCTGGCTTAAATAGAGATTAGTAGTTTCTTGCTGCTTCACCATGTTAGTGAATAATTGTTTCATCAAGTTCACACACATGCCTCTGTCTCCAATCTTTCAACCCAACATGCTAGAGGAACAACCACTCTGATACCACTGAAATATCCCTTGTAGGATACCACACAAAAGTACACAAAATATAGATAAATTGCAGCAAATAGAAAATCTGATTTTCTACAATAAATACCCAGCTAGGGCAGCGAACTAATTTTTATTTATATTTCTCAAAATACTTGCCCAAACACATGAAAATTTGTAGGAAGCTTGCTATGATAATAAAGAACACTAGAACAATATTTTTGGAATTTTTCGAATCATATATGACTGCCAGAAAATTACAAAAACCCTAGACAGCTAGAAAACCTCAAAAATTCATATCTTCTCAAATACTTATGATAAAATTATGAAATTTTGGAAATAACATCTATTAATAATATGAATGAAATCCCAATCGCTAAACCTAGAAAAAACACTCTGAAAACCCTCCAAAAATCATTGTAAAATCCCAAAATGGGTCGCTCCACCTGAAAAGAGACCAAAAACCCTTCAAAATTCCTCAAGAAATGGCACCAAAACATGCTCTAATTGCTGCAATAAAACAGATCTGGGAACCCTCGATTTTTCACCACAAAAAGCCCAAAATTCCTCCAAAACCCATCTCTGAAAACTCTGAAAATCAACCCTGAATTAGTTCCAAATTGACAAGCTAGGGTGTAATATCCCCTTCCCAATCGAAGACCTTTGGCCTATTTTGTCAACTTGATGGCCAAAGGAAAAATATATGGGTGACTTAAGTTCTATTACTTTATTATAAAGTGCTTAAAAAAATAAAGAAAATGTTTTAAAAAACACTTCTAATAATTTAATGAACTTAATAATAAAATAAAATATAGAAAAGACAAATACATGATAAAGCACTTGGTATAAATTGTATTTATTTAGAAGAAGTACGACTTGCCTTAGGGCATAAAAATGGTTAGAAAATGTAAAAGCTCATGGGACAAATGTATTTCCCCTAGAAAAATGCGACTTGCATTAGGAGGGAAAAAGTTGTTGGGAAAAAAATTTAATATGAGAAAATATTAAATGAATGCATAGGGAAAATCATTGTAAGCTGATTGGATGATGGGGGAGGTTAGTTGAGCCATTTTCTCTATATAAACAAGTCGACTTGCTTAGGAGAGGATCACTTGTTTTATCCTCTAAATTCAGATTTGTATGTGGAGCATTTTAGCTTTGCATCTTCAATCTTCTAAGGACGAAAACCCTTAGAGTTTCACTCTAGAGGATGATAACCCTTTAAGAGCCCTAGTTGAAGGACGAAAAGCCTTCCTCTAGTTTGTGAGGATTCTCTACACAAGGGTTTGCATTGAGCTTACATAGATCTTTGTTATTTCAACAGTTGTATGAAGAGTAATTCGCAGTATGGGTTTGAAGAATATAATTGTAGCAGTGTTTTGTTAATTGTACAAGGTGGAGCGACCCACTTTTTGGTTGGTTTATGTTGCAAAGAAGACACTCAAGTCTGAATATTCTAGCCATATATTGTACTGATTTTTGGGAATTGAAATAAATTAATTTCATAATTTTTGGAGCTGATTTGATGCCCTAAATGTGTTGGGCGACCTACTTTTTATGGAAAAACTAGGGTTTCATGTTTGCTTTGTGAAAACTAATTTTGGAATATTATTCTTCATATTTTTGTGGCCCAAGATCCAAAGTTATGCTGCAGACAAGGTTTTTAAATAATTTACAGAATTATTTTTGGTGATATTTGAAATGGATCCCAATCTATTTATTGTTGTTGATGTCCATCTATTTTTATACAATTTGTTTGAAGTATTTAACAACCATTAAACCCTTCATATTGGGTTTATTGAGTTGGGCCATTAAACCCTCACTCTAGGGTTTATTGAGCCAATTATAAGTTGTTTTCAGATCGATTAGGACCAAAAAAATTTGCATTTTAGTTTGGAGTGAAAAGGGTTTTGGTTTCTTGCTGATTTTCATGATATTTCAGATCTTCCTAGTCGTATTTCATTATAAATTCAGATTTGCCTAAAAAAATTAGTGTTATATCTTTTATAACTTGCATTTGGGGTTTGAGATTTGCTAAGAATCCAACCGGGAGAAAATTATGTGCATTTGGGACATTACATAGGGTGGATCTTCCACCACCGAAGAATGCCCTGCTAGCTAGGAATGGATCTCTCACCACCGAAGCTAGGGTTCTTGTGGGATCTTACTCCACAAGCTAGAAAAAACAATCAGCAGTTGCTCAATGGAAATCATAAGTGTGTATGCAAGAATGACCTCTCTTTCTCCTCCCAATCTCCTTTTATAATTTCCCCCAAGCAACAAGAGGCCCAAAAACCCTAAGTCGACCTCTTATAGGAGGACCACAAAATAATAAAGTAACTTAAGTTACTTTTCTTCCCCCTAGTCGCCATAGGGACATAAGTGACCCCAACAAAAGAATATAACATTAAAGTGTTATTAGTCACCCCCCTTAACGACAAAACATAACTTTTGCCCCCACCAAGCCCCTTAGCACCCATGCCAATGCAAAAATATAACAAGTAAGCAAGGTGGAATACCCAATAGCCTCTAAAGTCTTTAGCCCCTTAGGTATGACCAAGGCTAAGACTAAATTTTGGCCCTTAGGCCCTCTGTGAAGGAAAGGGGACATTACAAATGGTTTAGTTACAATGCTTATCGTGCGTAAGTCTATTTGTCTTTTTCTTTTCATCAATCATGCCACCATCAATGGGGCTATTATTAAAGATTCAAAAACATGACCATCCACGGAGCTGTTGGCCAAAGATTCCTTGCCAATACCATCTTTGTCGGTATTGTTGGTCAAGAACTCAGAATAGATGTTCCAATTAATGTCAAGTCCAAAAGTATGACATTAAAGATCTTTGCATTCAATATATTTTTTTAGTAGTTAAAGATGAAAATTAAATCTATTGAGTCATCAACTTGTTTCAACAAAACTCAACACTGGTACAAAGAGAGTCGATGAGTGCAAAATCTGGTCAAAACAAGTTTAGGATGTCAATGCAACAAAGATGTCCTCAATTTGAGTTGGTGAATGCAATAAAGATAAAAATTATAATGGTTAAAATACTCAAATGTCAATGCCCTCAAAAGTCAATTATCGTGCCGTGTCTTTGAAGAGTTGGAGGAATGACATTTTATGGATTGGTGGTCTATTGTGTTTCCATTTGACTGTTTATATACATTTAATGCAAGTTTAATGGGGTTGAAACTTGACATCATGTAGGTCCACCCTAGTTATAAATTATAACGAGTTGAAAACTCTAGCATGCATACCAAGGAGTTTAAGCGGGCTTATGAGGAGATTGAGATTAGTTTTTGGCTTTGTGTAGTTTGACTTGTTTATAATTGGGAAGATGTGTTTAATTATGTAGCAAATGGTTGACATGTGAGGTGATGTCATCCTTTCACTTTGTGTTTTGACCCATTTCTTTTTTTTGGTTTCTCTCTTGGGATTACCTTACAATTTTCTTGAAAATGTAGTTAATGGTCTCTTTGGGAAGTGAAGGATTATTCTAGGATGTAATAATTTCATTGCATGTTAACAAGTACGGGTGGAATTTTCTTTTTCATTGAGGTATGGGAAGGCTGATTATCACAAAAGTTCACTTGACAAAACTATAATAGCTCATTCTTTGGGAGCACAGCTTTTGTAGCAACATGGGCAACCCAAGAGAATTTGATTGTAGCATCAACTGATAGATGCATTACATATGATTGTTACTAAATGAAAAGCAAATGAAATGCATATAATCAATGATTGCAAAACAAGGTTGGGCATGGAAAAGTAAATTCCCAGTTCATCGATTACCGAGTATAAGAGTTTTGCTTTCCTCAATCATGAGAGGAATTGTTCTGCTTACAACTTCATCCATCTTGTCAAGAGCAAATTGCTAACCTCTCAAGAGCGGAGAAGTTTGTATGCAATCAATACAATCTTCCTTTGCAGACAAAGAAGAGTTGAGTTCACCAAAAGATACGGGCATATTAGGTTATAAATTAAGATATTTCTTCATGGGGTGATGTGTAGCACATTGGTGTACAATTTGGATAGGTTGTGTCATTTAATAGGATGTGATTAGGATGACATTGATAGTGTGCATACCAAATGTAAGAAGGTGATGGCATATCCAGTTCAGCTCGAAGAGCTATGTTGCCGAAAGCGGAAACGGAAACGGGTACGAAATGCGGAAACGACAATTTTCAAAAAACCTTGGATATTAACGTTATGGGAATCATCTGCATACATATATTATTAAAATATATGTGTGTGTGTGTGCATAGTACTCATTTTAAAATTGTACTCCATACACCATAAGAGATAAGTATAACTGATAAAACACTCAAAATATTTTGTATTCATTGAAATAATACATTATTATCATGTATACTTATCTCTAGGAGACTAGGGCGTTTGAAGGACTTTCCATTTTAGAAACGTTTGGAAACGAAACGGAGGGGCCCTAAGTGTTTCCTGTATTAGAGCTGAAGAGGATTGAACACGTTCGATTTGAGTTACAATCCTTTTTGGTTGTTCTAATATTTTACTCATATTCCTTTTTGTTTGTTTATGTGCCTATTTCTTTGTACTATTTCCTTTAGATATTTGCCATATCTATGCGAGTACAAGTAGACATGGATGCATCACCATTAAAACATTTCATTTTCATTACCATTGTGATAGTTCGTGATCTATCCTTTATTCAAACTTAGTTTTTAGCTTATTCGAGACATATACCTAAGAGATTCATAATTTCCTTTCTAATTTAAATTCTAATAATTTTGATAGTGTGTTTTTAATGTTTGGGGTGTGGGAGATATTCTTTTGTTATGACACTCCCATTCCTAGGATTGGATTCGAAATTGTTTTGCCCTCCTCTACTGTTTGTATCTTGTCGGAAGCTTTGCATATCTCTTATAGGCTATGTTTCTGCTCCCACTCTCGCTTTCACTTTTAACCTACACATATTAGTCAACGTGGTCCATTAAACTTTATAGTTATATCTCTCCATTTTGCTTCATTGGGTGTTACTTAGGAGGCCTCAAGGTTTGTTGATTTGAAAACCATAGGAAAAGATCAACAATTCGGCAACTTCTGCAAATGGTATGAGCTTAAGGAAATAAAATGTTTTAATCAATGCCCCGCTTGGTAGATGCATATCAAATTTTCTAATCAATGTCCCGTTTAACCGACACATGTTAGTCATCAAGGTCTGCTAAACTTTGTAGTTTTCTCTCGTTTTGCTTCGTAACTTTGTTTGTTGTTACTAGCGAGGCCTCAAGGTTTGTTGATTGAAAAGCCATAGGAAAAGATGAAAAATTCAAGCAACTTCTGAATTGGTATGACCTTAAGTAAAAAAAAGTCTAATCAATGTCCCGCTTGGTGGATGCATATTACATTTTCTAGTCATCCGAGAAGAATCTCCTCATTCTCTAAAAGCGCTATTGTCTTGGGTTTCCATGAATCTTTGGATGTAATTTTGTCTTTTATTTTCCTGTGTTTACTTGGTTGCATTGTATTATTATAATTTCATTAATATAATTCTTCTGTTTTTGAAGATTTTATGTGCTTTTCGGTGTGTTTGCACTTGATGCCTTACAAAAGTGTTTTCAACGCGATTTGGGTTTAGTTAATATGGTGTTTGATTTTGTAGTAATTTTATTAAGTTGTCTCAAAGTAGATCGGTGTTTTGTTGGTGACAGGAGGCCGGGAATATGATTTGTGAACTTTTATGATAATAGTTATCAACCGTATCATGACGACGCAAAAAAAAAAAAAAAAAAAAGACAACAACGCCGAAGATGACGGCGCGCCAACCATGCAACCCAAAAATGTGACAATTTTTTTTTTGTTTTGCGAATTATTTACCTTCGCGTTGCTTCCACTTGGCTCGATGAGTTATTAATTACATCGGGCGAGTTCAAAAAAAAAAGCTTGAAAACCACCACGATTACGATGACGCTTGAGGTTAAGGATATTTAAATTCATCTTGTTCAACGTTTCACTAAAGATAAGTAGGGTCGTCATACGAGATAATTTGTCTAATGTCCGGGAAAATCGTGATAACAATATATCTGAAAGGTAACCCAAGAGGATGATATAATTTAATTTGAATTGAATACACTAACCACTTCGATTTTTATTCTTACTTTATTATTCGGTTATATTGCGTTATTTCAAAATTTAATACATTATAATATACATATACATACATACATATATATATATATATATATATATATATATATATATATATATATATATTATCATCATTCGGTTATATTACGTTATTTCAAAATTTAATACATTATAATTAACGTACATATATAGATATATTAACAATTTTAAATACAATCAGTCTACATGCTATTCATACATTTGAAATTAAGTCCATGCATGAACTGCTATCCTAAACTCATGCAACAACCTGCTAACGAAAAGACTAAATAGAGTTTATCATCCCGACCAATATAACAATAGACTCTACGTGATCTTTAAGAGGCGACCTAAACTAAACTTAAGTAGCATGCTGCATCAACACTTATTATTTATTTAATAATTCAACTGAATGAGAGTCAAATTGGGGGAGTTTTTTTCAACCATGCTTAAATTTGTTGGTTGGGACGGTGGGTATTCATTCCAACCACCTGTCCACCACAAGACCCCCTTCTTGCGTGCAGACAAATCCCCTTGCCGCCTAATTCTCTTTCAAATTATTTCACTTTGAAAAGAAATGCAAAGTTTAAACTCCACACAGCCGCGTGGCTTAAAGAGGCAAATGAATGCAAACCTAACTCGGGACAGGCGTTTTCAACCATCCTCGGGCCGCATAAACAAACACTTTATTTAGATTTCACAATTTCCTCGCTGTACAGTCGTCCTCTTGCTGTCCCAGCCGCGTGAAGGCAAGGGTGGTTGAAAGTGAAGACACGGATCAGAGGGAGGGCGAGAGATCATGTTGAATCGGCTCTTGGCCGCGCAAGCAGATAAGGAGGAAGCGAAAGACGATGCAGGCAAGGAGGAGGCGAGTTACCTCCACTGTAAATGGCACTGAAGGGTGCGTTCTGGTCCGAATCCATGGCCGCGGCCTGAGACAGAGGTCGACCAGGCAGGGACAGTCAACGGCAAAAGAAAACTATTTGGTTCCTGGGCTGTTTTCCAGTCATATTTTCTCTCTTGCATCGTGATAACTAAAAGATGTCGCTGCGAATGCAAAATATGTATTGGGAGACTGGTCGATTATTAATTTGGCTCTGATTGGTGGGAATCGCCACTGCAATATGCCCTCCTGAGAGCTGTGGATCAACGAATCTGAGTTACCCTTTTTGGATTCACGATGTTAATTGTGGATACCCTGGTTTTCAGATTAAATGCATGGAAAATTCTACTGGGTGGCTCACTCCGTTTCTTCCTGCGTCTGTAGAGCATAATAGTGGTGATATGAATAATGATTTTGAGATTTTGCAGATCGATTATACAGGCTCTCTCATCATAAATTCGACTTCTCTCAAAGCCATGTCATGCAACGGAACGGATGATGCCTTTGTGCTGTTAACGTTACCTCCAGATGGCCCCTTCACCATTTCCTCCGTCAATAAATTCGTGGTAAATGGTTGCAATTCAATCGGTTCTTTTACAGTAGATAATATTGACCAGTGGAGCGCAGGGTCCTGTACATCTACATGCCTAAATCAATACGATCCAAAGTACTACAACATGTATGGCTGTTGTGAAGCAGGGATTCCAGGAAATAAGAGGATGATAAATTTCACTGGCGGTGGAATCAGTTATCAATTCTTTCCGGAATGCGGGTTCTCAACTATACTAGACCCTGATACCTGGAGCTTACCCCAAAACCAGGGAGGATTCTTTGCCAGAGGTCATTACGGTTTCCGGCTTGATTTGAGCATTGGGCGATCAAATTGCGCAACAGCGAAGGGAACATCCAACTATTCCTGCGCCGAGCAAGTTTATTGCAAAAGCTAAACACCAGGGCATGTTTGCAAATGTCTTCCTGGATATGAAGGAAATGGGTACTCTAATGGAACGGGTTGCGCAAGTCACTTCAGCAAACTTATGAAAATTAGAATCTTTTACTAGTTAAAAGAATGTTTTAGCTTTAGATTTTTCCATATTTCTAATGCTTTGATGGATGTTCGAAGGGATTCGATTTCTTTTTCTTTGTTAGTTTGCAATGGGTTTTACAATAAATTCATGAATGAATAAAAATAAAATAAAAGAACTAGAACATACAATGTTTCATTATCATACTAAAAGCCATTTGAAAACTTAAGTTCTTCAATCAAGTATAAAAGAAGAGGTGATGCACTATTTTTCCAATCTTTCCAACACATTACTTTCAAGTATCCAAACAAAATTTTAATATATTTCCTTTTGTAATTTCTTTCCAATATTCCACCAAAGAATTCAACAACATTCTCAATAAATTTTAGAGCAAGAAATACTATCATATCAATGCAACATTTCCTTCAAATCTTATTACAACATACCCTACTTCATGTGGAACAAATTTACAATAATGGAAGCTAGAGAAAACAAGGCGATATTACATTTCTTTCTCCACTCAAGGTGGGTAATTACATGATGTTTTAACATTGTCAACAACAAGGTTCTTGTGCTCCAAGTGTTCTTCATCCATGCTCCAAGTTCCAAGTAGCTCAAGTCACAACCAAGATAGGGGGAGAGGTAACACTCTCCTCCCAACCAAAACTCAATGGAGAAGAGAAGCAATCTCCTCCATTGACCCCCGAGCCCCAAACACAACACAATGAAGGGTGGTCTCCAACTCAAGGCAACAATACTTGCTTCCACAATACAATTTTCTTCACAACATTCAAGGTAAAAGAGGAAACAAGGAAACACAAATAACACAATACTTGCACAACAAGCTTTCATCCAAGCCAACAAGAGAAGGAACTATGGGAATGTTTTCATTATGCCTCCCAATTGAGATGAGATGCCCATCCAAAACCCTCCACAATAAAACTCAAGCCCCTATGACTCTTATGCCTCCCTCAAGTACCCCTTTTTCCTCCCATACTCTTATGCCTCCCTCCTCTTATGGCTCCCTCAAGAACAAGGTAAGAATGTAAACATTCTCACCCAAGATGGGCATCCCTCTCAAACTCCCTCCACAATATCCTAATCTACTCTTATGCCTCCCTCATGAGTATTCCCATAGACCTCTCCTATACTACACAATAAGCATTCTATCCATTTTCACAATACAATATACCTATTATCCAAAATTCACCCCCTGGGTAATTTTGATAACATGCATCGAATAGTCAAGTCCTGTGCACTTTGATTGATTCGAGCAAACATCATGTTTCGACGTTCTCTCGAGATATTTTCTAACTCCTCTGCCGAAAAGAAAGGAGCAAGCTCGAGAAATGTGAAAAAGTTGCAGGAAGGCAAGTAGGTTGATCCAGGAAAAATCGTGAAAATTGGCTAAGTCCTGCTCAAGGTAGCCTTTGGGACAATTGGAACGAATGTACGCGAAAGGCGCGGATCGGCCGAAAAGCCTTCAGGCGGCCCAAACGGTTTGGGACGTGTGGGACAAAAAGACCCGAACCGCCGATTCAGTCCGAAATGGGAACAAGCGGCCCGCTAAGCATTTGGGACAAATGGGACAAAAAAATACGCGGTGGCGCGAAGCCGCCGTCCGGCCGAAAGAGGAAGAAAAGCGACTAATCTTTGAGTGGGACAGGTTTGGGACAAGGTACACGAAGGACCCAAACCGGCCGAACCGGGCGAAATGGGAACAGACGGTCCAAAAGCAAATGGGACATCTGGGCCGCGAGGACCCAAATCGGCCGAATCGGCGAAATGAACACAAAGAGTCCAAAAGCAAATGGGACATCTTGGACAAAGTGCGCGAACCGGCCGGATCGCAGAAATGAGTCCAGACGTCCAAGGCAAATGGGACATTTGGGCCGCGAGTCTGTGAACCGGCCGAATCGGCCGAAATGAGCACAAGGAGTCCAAAAGCAATTGGGACATCCGGGACATAAAGACACAAAGGACCCGAAAGAGCCGGCAGACCCGTCGACCAATCAACGCACGCCACGTGTCACGGGGAGAAAAGTCAAAAAGTCAAAGGGTGAGTTTTCGAGCACTGATCCGAGCTAATGAGAAGCTGCCACGTGTCCTCACCAAGAAATGTGCCTAAGGAAGGAAAGGAAAACCTGACAAACAAAGAGGCATGTCGGAGGGTTTAGAAAACCCGACATCAAAGACATGTCGGAAGGGTTGGAAAACCCGACATCAAAGGCAAATCGGGTTTCGGAGGTGGAAAAGCAAGTCGCAGAAGCATGTCGAAGGAGCGGATAAACCCGAAATCAAAGAACATGTCGGAAAGGTTGGAAAACCCGACACAAAGGGAAAGCGGGTTTTGAAGTTGGGTAAACAAGTCGGAAAAGCATGGGGTGAAAACATGTTGCGCCACCCTCCAAATCTGATGCATAAGCAAGTCATACCTCCGAACCCGAAAACAAAGAAAACTTGGAGATACCGGCGGAAGCGGGTTTTGGGAAAACACGAGCATCAAGCATATGTCGAGCCACCTCCCAAACCCGATGAAAATGCAGAGGAGAATCCCGAACCCGACAGGCTGAAGACCTTGCTCATCCAATCAACACATGACACGTGTCGTCCAGGTGGCGAAGCGCGGGAAAAGCTTTTCAAATCCATTTTCACCTGTTTTCTTCAGATCGACATATCTTTTGATCCAGAACTCGGATTTGCATGTTCCTTATATCAACGGAAAGCTTTTGAAATGCTCTACATGATCCTGAGATCAATCTTCCATTTTAGTGAAGTATGGAGAGAAAAATCAAGAAACGGCTCGGCGCGATAATGCCGAGTGGCGACGCTTCAACAACCACTTTAATGCACAGATGACCCGCCGCCGTTTTGCCAGGATCCGCGGCTTCTACCATGATGAGATGAATTGAATACAACCTGGAGGTGGTTGGGGTAGATTTGGCTTTCCCTCCTCTCTTTCCTCTCTCATTCTTCCTATATATTGTAAAGAGGGGCAAAGAGATAAAAAGTGTGGTTCATTCTTTCGGCTCTGCCCTCCCTTCTTTTCTTCTCTAGGGTTGAAAATGGAGTTCGGACCTCCTCCCTTTCTCTGTAATGGCGTTTTTGCCTTTTACTATTGAAATGATGTTCTGTGCAAACTTCTGGAGCAACAAAACGTGTTTTGTGATGCATCTGTCCATCCTTCCTCGTTTTTGCTTGTTCTCTTCTTGCCTCTCTTCATTGCGGTATTTGTATATGTTTGAACGTTCATTGCAGGTGCAGGAGCTGTGTTCATGGAGTTTTGGGACATTTTCGTGTGAAATCTATCCTTGGGCTGTGATGCATATGTCCATCCTTCCCATTGCTCACCTCTTCTTGTCCCATGGCATGCTTTTGATAGATGTCCAACATTCTCCTTCTCTGGTGTATCACCGTTTTAGTGTAGGCTTTTGTTCTTTTCCTCTCTCTCTCTCTCTCTCTCTCTGTCTCCTTGGCATGGTTAGATTAGGATTAGATTAGCTTGCCTGCACTGGAATAGCTTGTGGCAGGTAGTTTAGGAGCAGGAACCAGCCTTCTCTGGAGATTCCTCTCTCGGTTTCACAAGTCCCACGCTTGGAGAGAGGTTTCCATGTTGTGCAATCACACTGGATGCCTGAACATCAACCTAGAAGCCTGATGTGCGTCCAGGGGTGCTGTGATTTTGCATCAACAATACCAAAGTAAACATGCATTATTCACAATTTTAGCATAGAAGCAACAATAATATGAAAGCAAAACAAAGGAGAAGGTTTCCTACCTCTCCATTGGAGAAGCCTAAACCAAGAAATTTGTCCAAGCTCCCTCCCAAAACAATCCAAGCATGCAAGTCCAAGCACTCTCTTTTTCTCTTTCTCTCAATTCTTTTCTCTCCCAAAATAACAAAAGAGAACTCTTCAACAAAACAAAAACAAAACTCCAACCCCCTCAACAAGAGAGGAAATTTCCATAAATAGACAAGAGGAAGAGTGAGGGTGATGTGGCTCCTTGTAGGATGCCACATCACACATCCTCAAGACCACCTCCCTTTAGTCAACTCAAATCCCAAAACACCATAAATGGGTGGTTGGGTTGAATGACATCTTTAATCCAAATCCATCCCTTCCCCATGTGTCCTAAGGCACAATTAAATGCAAAAGAAGACAAGTGCACTCCAAAGTCATATTTCCCTTCCCAAAACAATAAATAATCCCCTTTTTGGATTCCCAACCCATAGATATGGTTGGTAAGGGGTTTTGGGAAGTGTGGGACAAGTTCAACTTGTCCCACAAGTCCCAAAATTGCCCTAAATCTCAAATTCGAGATTCAAGGGATTTGGAGTGGTCAACACTCAAAACCAAGCATTCAATACATGAGGAAACACAAGGCTCAAGGAGCCAACCATCAAAATTAATTACACCCACTTGACTTCCCTCCAAAACTTAAAAATTAAAACAAGATATTACATTAATCTAAACACACTTAGCAAAGTAATTTTTAAAAAGATATCACAAATAAAAACACCTACTAAAGTAAGTTAAAACAAGTAATAAAAAAATTCCTACCCCTTGGTCACATTAGAAAATTTCCCCCTCATGGAAATTTTTCTCAACACATACAAGAACAAAGGTAACACAATACAATTTACTAGTTGCCTTGACGACCAATTGTTGTAACCACCCGACATTCTGTTGTGTTTGGTTCCCAATCCCCCTCATGGTTGTGATCATGCTGTGTTTCCTGCAAAATACAAAATACCTCCTTCGGCCTTGTGGCCATGTCAAAATATCCAAAATAACCATATGCATGAAATTTATTAACATCTATACGTAATTCAATTATCCATTATTCTAGGTCTAAATCACAACTTGATTCTCGCATTTCATCATTATCCAAAAATTATAGTAATGTAAATTCAACAACTACATTCTACTCATCATGGCGAAGAAATCCAATGTTAGAACACATGCAATATATCCATATAAAAATAATATCAGTATCCAATAGTCTATCCATGAGTCAGTGTAGATCATACTGAAGACAAAATCCAATCCTAATCCAAATGAATCTAGTCAAAAAACATCATGCTAATCAACATAAGTATAAGTCATGTCCATATCCAAAGTTTGCATAACTCAAAATGGTAATCAACTAGGTGTCGTAGGGAAGTGGGCATTACATCCCCCTCCCCTTAGACTAGACTTCCTCCCGGAAGTCACTGAAATAAGTGTGGAAATTGAGCTCGCAATGATGTAGCATCCTCCTAAGTAGCAACAGTCTCATCGTACCTATCCCATTGGACCCGAACCTGATCAATCTCTCTGCCGAAGGCCCAGGGTCCTGCGATCTAAAATGCACACGGGCTCCACCATCACACCCTCGATCTTGCACTGCCAATGCACCCAATCTAGCACATGAGAAGGATCGAAACATATCTCCTAAGCACGAAACGTGAAATACATCATGCACACGCGATAAGCTAGGTGGCAGTCTTGCAAGGCTGACGATAGGCTAAGGGGCCGAGGCGCTCCAAGATCTCAAAGGGACCCACAAATCTAGGAGCAAGCTTAGAACCTTTTCCATAACAGATAGGGATCTTATGAGGTCTGACACGAAGAAACACCTTCGTGCCTACCTCAAAATCTGCGATCTGTCCTATCTTTGTCTCGTATACTTCTTCCGTCTATCCTGCGCCTCCTGCAATCTCTCTGCCTCGATCAAGGTAACTTTGCTGCTCCATATCCTGTAATAAAGCTGGCCCAAGGGAAACCCTATCCTCAATCCTGTCCCAACTAAGAGGTGTCCTACACTCTCTGCCATATAATGCCTGAAAAGGAGCCATGCCTATAGAACTCTGGAAGCTATTATTATAAGTGAATTCTACCAAATACAGATACTCCTCCCATCTCGACTGATGATCCATCACGTACATCCTGAGCATGTCCTCCAAAATCTGATTCACCCTCTCTGTCTCGTCCATCTGTCTCTCGGGGTGATAAGTCATGCTGAAATTAATCCTCGTCCCGGGGCATACTGCATGGTGGTCCGTAAATGGGAAGTGTATAAAGGGTCGCGATCGCAAATGATCTTCCGTAGAATCCCATGTAGTCCGACAATCTCATCAAGGTATACTCGTGCCACCGCACTCGCAGATATAGGTGGTCTTCACCGGAGAAAAGTGAGCTACCTTCGTCAATTTATCCATCGTGACCATGATGGCGTCGTGATGGTATCTTGACGCGTCGCAACCCAACAATGAAATCCATAGATATGGTGTCCCACTTCCACTCCGGTATGGCATGAGGATAGAGAAGGCCAGCTGGATGCTGATGCTTGGCCTTCACCCTTTGGCACTCTAAACAAATGGGATACAAATGAAGCTATGTCTCTCCGAAGTCCTCTCCAAAAATACAACTGTCTCAAGAGTGGCGTGCATCTTCTTCACCCAGGATGGACCGAATAAGTGCACGATGAGCCTCTGTCAAAATATCATGCCTCAAGCCTCCATCTCTAGGAACATAAATCCAGCCTCTGTGCCTGAGAAGACCATCTGCCTCTAATGAAAATCCATCAAATCTCCCCTCAAGGGGTCTCTAAGACTCAATCTCTGCTTGCTCTGGCTGCGCACGGAAACTATCCCGAGGAAGGCTGCTGCAAGATCCTACTCCGCAATCTGTGCCCACTGAGGTGGCCATAGCCACATGTCTCCGTCTACTCAAGGCATCTACCACCACATTCTCCTTTCCCTTCACATGCTCTATCTCCATGTCATATTCACAAAGTAACTCCATCCAACGTCGCTGACGAGCGTTGAGATTGGGCTACGTGAAGAGGTGGCGAAGGCTCAAGTGATCGATCCTAAGCTCTTCGGATATGCGTTAACATCCGCATGCCCCAATAGCCCCGTGTCCTTTGTTTTCCCCTTTTTCCCTCTTTTCTTGCCCCTTTTGATCTTGATGTGAAACCCCACTTAGCCCCGCCTTTGGCGGCGTGTCTTTTTTTGCCGCCACCTTTGAGCTTTTCGGCGGTCTGCCGCCCCTGCGGGCGGCGGCGTCTGGCGCGTTTTCCAGAACGCCCTTTTGGCGCGACCCGCGTGAAATATCACGTTTCACCAGCTTTTCTTTGCCGACTTGAGCATGCATTAATGTTTTTGGTCCCCTGGAACAGTGTTTTTCCTTTGTTTATTGTTTAGGAGTTCAATTTGGTTTTGATTCTTGGGTGTTTGAATTCCTATAAATGCATGGTTTGTGTACATGCAAATGGTCTGATTTTGGTCTGAATTTTGGCTGAGTTTGTGTGAAGAATTTGAGCTGGAGTTTTGATCACCATTTTTCCTTGTTAGAGTCTTCTGGTTTTTAGTATTTTGGTTAGCTTGCTTAGGATTGATAGCATAGTTTACTTCATACTTGGTTTAGCATTGCTCAGCTGTTGGTAAGCCACAGACCCATCTTGTGCAGGCAGTGTTGTTGCTCCATCCAATCCGGTTAGAAGCTTGCCTCTGAATTCCTTTTCTTTGTAAATTTGTTTCTTTGTGACTTAGAGTTCTTAGTTCATTCATTGTATACAGTTAGCTTTATTCGGTTGTTGGTAAGCCACATATCCAACTTGTGCAAGCGTGTCTTTATTTTGGAACAAAATAGCTTAGGAAGCCATTAAAGTTGCGGGTTTTGCTCTTCGTATAGGATAGTCAAAGGTTACGGTCGCTTCACGTTGCATGACTCGCGGTAAAATCCCGCTAGGAATCGCATAAGCCAAGCTCTGTACTCTTGCGCTATCCCTCTCCTACTCGCATTCTCGATGCTGCGTTACAGAGCTGTCCTTGTCCCAAAATCTACTCCTATCGGTGCTTTAGCATTACACGCTTTTACGGATCCAGTGAACACGAAAGAACGAGAAGATCATGCGAGGGCGAGATCACATACACCATCGGATTCGCCAGCTTTGTTACTGCGAAGTCCAGGTTTTAAATTTCAAAGTTCTAGTCAGATTTATATCAAATAGAGTAGTTAATCGCTTTATTTCATTTCATTCTATTCTCGATATTGCCAGGGAAGCTGTGGGGATTGATAGTTTACGAGAAACTATGATTCCTCCTCACTTACGAGGTAGGATCGAGAATCTTGCGAGTAGATTAGACAGGCTATCTTATTTATTTAGAATAATTCTACAAATTGCACGGGCGAAATAACCACACTCGGTTATCTTATGCATTTTAAATTATTGTTTAGTTATTATTTCTAGATACGCTTAAAATAGTTTGTTTTCCTTAGAATTGTTAGAATATTTCTTAGAAAGATAAAGGTTATATATGTTAGATTTATTTCACATAGTTAGAATTTATTTCATTACGGTTAGATTACATTTTGTTTTGTATGACAATCACGGGACCTCGAGAGCCCGGGAATATATATTTGAGCCAATCGTGCCTCGGCCAAACCTAGCCACAGCAATAGTTGACATAGACCAAAATCTCGGGATACTGAGTATTCCAAACAACCGCCACGAGATCTCAAGCCCCATCGGCTCACGGTTAAGAGGATTAAACATAGAAGACGACCAAGCACATGCGTTTTGGTCAAGTCGGCCAAACTACTGATTACCTAGAAAATATCCACATGGTATTGTAGAAGGGCTCGAAAGAGAACAAACATTCGAGTGTGATCCTTTAGTTCCATGACCCAGATTTGAGAGACACCCTCGTAGATATAGATACCGACTTAAGAATCCGGGTTGCGAGAACACTGTAAGGTATTACGAGAAGATCACACAACTATTGGTTCTAAACGTAGAAGCTGAAAAAGCGTACGATTCTTGGATACTAGGGATTAGAACTTGATCTCGCGTATGACCATAACGGGACCGCAACAACCAAGAGTCTATGGTTGTGATCCACAGTCCCATGACCCAGCGAATCCACAAGTCGATTAGATATAGACAACTTTGCCTACGCACACTAGTATTTGAGTCCACCCCACTTCCACCTATCATCGTCGAACAATTGTCCTTACTAGATATAGCGGCTAACGAAAGCTAGGGAATTGGACTAGGCGAGAAAATCATCCATAGAATCAACTATATTCATCCCCTATATGACCTTATCGGAGATATACACGAAACAATCCCGGTCATTTTCCACGTATTCCATGACCCATAGATCGAATCACGCGAGCTCGATATTGATTGGAGCCTTCGAGCAGTCATCCTCGCTGATCGATCTATCACACCAGTCCAAGTTAGAAGGGCCTTCTTAGCCTTAGATTCACAAATTCCACTAGTGCGTGTCGAAGACATTAGATTGCCTAACTAGTTTGTCTGCATATTCTACCCCCACCGGCTGTCTCGGCACGACCTCGGGAGGTCGGGTACGCGGAAGAGTTACTTGTTGATTCTCACGCTCGCCTGTCACTTTTCCGACGTACAAAATTGGTGAACCCGACGTGAATCAAACAATTATTTCACCTTCTCTTTGAGAAGTTTCATCTTCTCTCTTTCACCTTCGCTCTTTCCCATTATTACGCGGTATTCATATACCCCAGAATATGTCGGGATTCGATGCATATGGCGAGACCCCTCACAGGGTCTTGAGGCATACTACGCCCAGCGAGAATAGGGAATCATCACCCTCGCTCTCGGTATGGGGTGACAACTATTCAACTAATCGGTTGTCAACTCAAACCCCAAGAACCGAGATATAGTTTGTCTCTTGAAGCCGAGGAGTTAGATCGGCCCCTCGAACCCAACAAACGAGAACCTTGAGGTTCCAACAATATGAGCGTTTACTGGAGAATCTGGTTCATCTCCTCAAATGTTACTCGGACCACATATTAGTAGACAATCGGATCCATACACTGGTCTTAGACGATGGACAATCAATACCTTATCCTAGGAGTGAACAACGCTCCCGGGGTATGTACCCACCTATAGGAGGTTTACAAGTCTGACCCAGAGACCCATTTTCAAGAAAATACCTCTACGAAATATTCTTGGAGAAACTTGGCAAGATAGCAATCGAGTTCATGACGAGGCTATCACATGCCTATCTGACACCGGGGTACACAACAAACGCCGCTCAGGCAAAGTACCATGACTTCACCAAATGAAGTCATTTCAACGTTAGTAGAAAGAGTGAGAGGGTTAGAACTTGCTCAAGCAAATCAAAATTCTCCGTTCATGCAAGCGGGGAGTTCGATCCTCCATACCACTCGGCCAGTAGATCTCCTCACGGGAGTAGGCACGTTAGGCATGCCTCCTCAATTTCCTCAACAAGTGCCAACTAGACCCACTATCTCTAACACTTTTTCCTCCCGGGTCTAGTGTCGAGCAATCCATTCTGGATAATACCCCTTCTATTTAAACATGTATTCAAAATCCCCACAAGGAGATATGTTCTCCTCTCCGGCATGTTTGCTCCAACGCGAGGACCTCCTATGCCCCTGCCAGCGCGTATGTTATGCCATATCAACAACCCATTCCCACCATTGCTCCCTCGGACCACCATCGATGGTCGAAAGCTATGCACATAGGGACATATTCGAGAATATCTAAAGGAACCCTTAGATTTCACCATACGAAGCGTCATGCTTCCAAGACCTCTCCACTGATTTGCCCAAGTTCAAGGGTGAGGGAGATCAAACGCAGCACATCACATCAAAGCTTACGCTACTGACCATACGAGAATTACTCCCTTGGGATGGGGTTGTTGCTAAAAATATTCCCAAAACCTTGGAAGGCATCGCTCTCGATTGGTATTATAGAATACACAGAGGCTTCCATACATTCATTTAAACAACTCGTGTCGAGTTCATCAAAGCCTTCGACATGAACAAACTACTGAGAATAGGAATCAGGGAATTCTTGCATATCAAACAAGAACACAATGAATCTATCGCTCATTTCATCCAGAGGTGGCGTACAGTTCTTTATTCATCAGCAAGTGCTCCAAACATGGATCGAGATGGAACTATGTGATTTATTCCTTCATTCTCTCGTGAGAGAAGTGAAGGAAGAAGTCGAAGTTCCCACTAAGGACTTATGATGAGGTACTTGAGAGCGCTCTGCGAATTGATCAAGCGGCGATAGATAGTGGTCGTAAGACTTACGGAGCAAATGGGAGGTTAATCACCTCCACTCAAAATACTACAACTACCACAAATGTCAATCAGGACCCAAAATCCTTAACAAAAATCGTGGGGTAACAACGGATGGGGTAACAGACCAGACCCAAGAGAGGGTAAATGTTGTTAATACTCCGTCACAAACAAACAACAGTGAAACAACAACTTTACCCCAGCGGTCAATACGGTGGATTTTAACCATCACACAACAACAACAACAACGGTGAAATCCCATACAGGGCCAAGCCAAAACTCATTTGGTTACCAAAACCAAAGTCAAAACCAAAAACAACAATTCCAAAACTTTGGTCCTAATAGGCAACAGTTTGATCGGAATTTTAGGCCACAATACACACCAAACCAACAAAACGGGAATTATAATCCCAATTCTTATTGTGGTTTCCATAAAATTCATGGTCACGACACTAGAACGTGCCGTGACTACTGATAAATTTATGCAACGTTTGCGAAAGAACAAAGACAGTTCTTCACGAGACTTGTTTTTGGCGAGATCCGTCTCATCATCACCAAATACTCTCGCAGGGGCAGTTTCCCCTCAGAATGCTCCCCTCAGGATCTTTAACGATCCGCTCCCAAATCATGATAGCAATAGGCTGAATCCAACGGAACAAACAAAGGTGCAATAACGGAAACAATGATCATGAAGCTTGACTTCATTAAATCCGTCGATTGCGCCACGGTTGGGAGCTCAACCAAGACCTAAGATAGTTAGTTTGGTAGAATTAGGCGTTGAACTACCTATCGAAGCTATAACAAGAACACGAGAGTATTTCTCTCAACCAGAGCCCAAGTCATCTGCGAGAGATAGATAGGAGTCAACAAATAATTGAAAAACCCATCGGTGCACTATGATTTAATTAGTGACCTAACAAAGACCTTTTTCACACATTTCATTCTTGGACTTGCTAAAGAACTCTCCCCCTCACAGAGCTTTGCTCTTTTAGAAGCATTAGGTCTAGGCCATCTAATTAACATCACTCCACCTCCTGAAACACAAGTAAATCACGTAGATTTTGATATCCATCCTCAGGGGCAGCGGACAGGATGTCGAATTCATCTTGAAATAAGTAAAATGCCCACAGAATCTTTGAGATCGCACGCCGAGGTGACCCGGCCTTACACTTGCAAGTGTGGGTTTATAATAACTATGTAAAATGGGGCGATGGTTGTGCGGGGGCCGCGATTAACATAGTCCCTTTCTCTTTCCTCCAAAAACTTGGATATGGAGAAACAATGTTCTACTACACGAAATACCTTGAGAGGCTATGATAGCCTTAAAGCCACTTGATAGGAACTATAATATTGCCGGTCACCTTAGGGCCCAAAACCATCTTGACTGAATTCTATATTATAGATCGGGAAACTAACTATAATATGATCCTCGGCCGACCTTGGATACATCGAATGAAGGCAATCCCTTCCACGCTATTTCAAGAAGTAAGATTCTTGCATCTGGGAAAGGTATTCGTAGCCAAAGGCGATCCAAAACCTTTCGATTTGCACCTAGCTGATTTAAAGAAAAGACCAGGGGTGCACTCAGAATTTGAACTTCCAACAAACCAACTTAATAAACCCTCTGACCCAAAGCCAGAGGAAAAGTTGATACCTACGACGGATCTCGAAACTACCAGCATAGCCAAAACAACTCCAACCCCTAAAGGTAAAACTAAAGAAACAGTATCATTAGGGACTACTGCGAAGATCGTTGAGTTGATAGAACAAGATTCACCAATGTTCTTACCATTCGATTCAGTAGGCATGGGATTTTCCCTAGGTGTTGGTTCCTTGCCAGTAGAAGATCTCTGTATGGTAGAAGTAGAGTGTGTGCAACATGATGATACCCCTACATCTATACTCCCGGCTAAGTATTGGACTCTCCATTTCGATGGAGCTAAATGCCGTTATGGAGCGGGGCCAGGTATAATTCTTACCTCGCCCGAGGAGAAGGTCCTCCCATTCTCTTTTAAGTTAAACTTTGAATGCACAAATAACGGCTTTGAGTCGAAGCTCTCCTCCTTGGCCTTACCTTAGCCAAAAGAATTGGTATTGATAACATCGAGTCCTCGGAGACTCGCATGATTAGTAACAAACCAAGTTTAAAATATATGAAACTAAAGCCGAACATTTACAACTCTACAAAATGTTGTATTAGATTTAAGCAAGGCGTTTAACTTCATATCCATTGAAGCGATCCCGAGAAAAAATCTTCTCGCCGATTCAATAGCAACCTCGGCATCACGCTTCACTCCAAGCATGAGCTAGAAGATACTCACTTCACGGTATCCATTAATAACGAACCATTGATAAAAACAATGACAAATCCTCTTTCAAGCAGTGAATCTACCATCTAGACCATGTTGGAAATGATGCGGCTACTTTGGATTACTTAAATGCCTATGCGGCACTACATCTCTCTTATCACATGCTAGATTTATCTACGATTCCGCATTCATCTTCCTACTTGGAAATCCCGTAACAGGATCTTCCCTCACAAAGGAACCTAGCATATCTGTGATAGAAAATGGGGATGATATAGATTTACCTCCGGCACCACGAGTTCGAAGAGGGTAACGCCTCTTTAATCGAAGAAACAATCGATGTCAACATTGGGACGCGGAAGATGAACCAAAGATATTGAAACTAGGTTCTTCATTAACCCCGAAAAGTAGAAATACATACTCGGGTTCTCGAAAAGAACATCAAAAGGCATTTGCATTTAATTACTGAAAGAGATGACGGGTCGCGCCCCACATTGCGGTGCACAACCTCGTCACTAGATCGAGATCTGCAAAGCCATTAAACAAAAATCAAGACCCATGAAGCCCAAAGTAGCTCTCATGGTAAAGAGGAGGTAATAAAACTCCTTGGTAGGATTCATCAAGCCGAGTTGACTACTCCCATGGGTATCTAATATCGTTCCGTTCTCAAAAAGAATGGAAAGATACGCATCTGCGTAGATTTTCGAGACATCAACAAAGCGTGTCCTAAAGGCGATTTCCCATTACCATCCATAGGCGTTATTGTTGATGCAACACTGGTTTTGAACTCTTGTCTCTCATGGATGGATTCTCGGGATACAATCAAATCAGAATATCTGAGCAAGATCAAGCTAAAACCACCTTTATAACTCCTTGGGGAACCTATTGCTACGCTGTTATGCCATTCGGTCTCAAGAACGCCGGTGCTACGTACCAGCGGGCTATGACTTATATATTTCACGATTTAATTCATAAGATCATGGAATCCTACGTAGATGACTTGTTGGCTAAGGCCAAGAAGCGTTGTGACCATCCCGAAGTACTCCGCGTCATTCTTTCACGTTTAATAGAATACGGAGTTACGCTAAATCCGGAGAAATGCGTCTTTGGTGTAACAGGAGGAAAACTCCTAGTTACATCATATCGTCACGAGGATCGATGTTGATCGACCAAAATTCGGGCTGTCCTCGAAATGGTCCCACCCTCGAGTGAATGCGGAATCGAGATCATTTCTCGGAAAGGCTGGGTGCAATCAGGAGATTTATCCGGATCTAAGCTTCATCGTTCATCCATCAACAATTTACTCAAGAAGGACTATAGCATTGATTGGGTGAAGATTGCAATGAAGCTTTTGATGCGATTAAGCGTTTCTGTTATCACCACCCACGCTAATGCCACCTAAGTTAGATCACCGTTAATTCTATACTCACGGGCTACCGATGTCTCGGCTTGCTTTGTATGTTGGCCCGGAAGGCGATGACAAGAGAGAGCGTGTAATTTATTTCATTAGCGAACATTGCTCGACTATGAAACACGCTATACACAAGCAGAGCGAGAATGTCTTGCCATAGTCTTTGCTACTAAACGTCTAAGACATTACATGCTGAATCAAGAAACAAAGGTCATGGTAAAGACGGACCATTTACGGACTTTTCTCACACAAGGGTCCTTGTCCAAAAAAGCTGGACGTTTTATAACCTTAATGGGAGAGTTCGAATTAACGTTTGTAAACCAGAAGTCAGTTAAAGGACAAATCATCGCAGATTGGTTAGCTGACAACCCATTAGACGGAGGCGATTTAGTAGATTTAGACTTTCCAGATGAATGCGTATACTACATCGAAACTCGACCTGCTATCTCTGAGTGCCCTTGGTACACTGATATCATTAATTATATCATGGACCATACGTACCCGGAGGCAGTTACACCGCAACAAAGAAGGCGGTTACGCATAATCGTATCTAAATATGTCATCATAGAGCAGGTGCTCTATCGAAAAGCATTCGATGGAATGCTCTTAAGATGTGTCGACACAGAAGAGTCCAAGAGGATTCTCCATGAATCCCACAGCGGTATATGTGGAGGCCACTTCGGTGGCCATGCCACTGCTCGAAAAATACATCGAATGGGCTATTTCTGGCCCACTCTAGAACATGTGCGATAGAGTTTGCACGCGGTGTCATAAGTGCCAAGAATTCTCTCACGAGATCCACATGCCGGCCACGAGGCTCTGCTGACCAATCGCTACTCCATGGCCCTTTTCTACATGGGGCCTAGACTTAATAGGGAAATTCTCTCCCTCATCCACAGACGGCCACCACAATTTTATAATCACGGCCCTTTGAGTATTTTACCAAATGGGTAGAGGCTATGCCTCTTACTACAAATACTGGCTCGGTGATCGCTAAGTTCATCTTGAATCAAATCATTTGTAGAGTACGGTATCCATAAATCATTATCTCGACGATAATGGAACTTCTTTCAAAAATGAAGAAGTTCGCGAACTATGCGGTAAGTTCAAAATAAGCCATCATCTGGCTTCCTTGTATTATCCCAAGCTAATGGACGGTGAAGCAACAACAAACAAAATCAGCTGAAAGCCATTCTCCTTAAAACAGTGAAAAGAAAACAAGCGGGATTGGCATTTGAAGTTATATCCGGCCTTGTGGGCCCACCGAACCTCAATAAGAACACCCAGCGGGAGCAACTCCTTTCTCGCTAGTATTTGGGGCGACGAGCGGTTCTCCCGCTTGAGGTCGAAATACCCGATCTCCGCATTTCACTACAGGATTACGGATGAAGATGCTTACGAGAGAAGCACGTCTCTCCCAACTAGAAAGCCTAGATGAAACTAGGTTAGATCTTTGAAACAGCGGCATAGAGCTTATGCTGACCGAATGTGCCGGCAGTATAACAAGAAGGTCTATGAACGCGACATATATGAAGGTGATCTAGTTCTAAGACTAGACAGCCGGATCGACAAGAAGACCGGCGAAGGAAGGAAATTCCGGCCCAAATGGTTGGGCCCATACCGAGTCATGAAGGACTACGGGAATGGTGCTTATCTCTTATGTACGTTAGAAGGTGAGGAATTTGGCGAAACAGTCAATTCCCTGCACCTCAAGCGTTTCTACGCATAAGCAGCTAGCACTACCTATATAACTATCTACATTGCATTTTCATATAAATTAGGATCATTTTGTCCACTTGTTCTTACACAAATTGTGATCAAGGAATCTATTCTCAAAGTAATTCATTACAAACTCATGATGTTGTTGGCATAAAAACTTTCTAATCATACCTCTCCATCTTCGTATCATCAAGTCATCTTGGAATCTTTTATCAAATAAAATCAAACATGACGAAGTCCTAACGGTAACCATACCAAGATCTGCAAGTTTGTTCTCGCTTTGATTTCTTCTTAGGATAGGTGTCTTGCCTATGGTCTGTTCTAGAAGCTTCATGGTGTCACATCTATCCCATATACACATCTCTTTGGAAACAAGCATATCTTGACATTTTACTCAAAAAGACAAGTCAAAAGTGATTAAACAGAAAATTTTATTTTTACACATTTCCTTGCCCCACCAACCTTCGGTGATGAGCTTGCGTCTCTTACTAGTGACGTAGGGTTGGGAAAGGATGGAAATGCCCTTACTACTTTATGCCTTGCCCACGGTGATAAACCCACGCTTCTTACTAGTAGCATGGGGCAAAGTGTAGGGGTCCTCTAGAAACAATGCAAATGTTAAAGGTCATAAACAAACTATTCAAACTTTGAGTCAAAAGCGAATGAATCGGATGCTCAAAATTCCAAGAGAGTTAAAAATCCTAAAACCCAGATTTTGTCTACTATGTGGCCATCTACGGGTCTAAGTCTGGATAAACCGCATGAAAGCAAGTTGCACCCAAAACTATGAAGTCATTCGGGTAGAGTAAGCTTGTAGCTTTCAATTTGGTTCCACCAAAGCTTAAATCTGTCTTTCATCACTATCATTTCACCATATTTCATAACTTGCCCTTCTTGGCTCTTGGTGATGAGCCCTCGCATCTTACTTGGTTGCGTGGAGTTAGGAGTGGGGCAAGTTAATCTATTCATCATCTTGGTTATTTTCATCACTTTGCCAAAACAAACATGAGGTATCCAAATTGCTAACAAAAGCTAAGATTTAAGATCACAATATATCTCTGATATCATGTATCGACATCATGAAACACAAAAGAAAGCAAACATTTGCATCATCATTTTCCATTGCATACATTCTAGAAAGCATATAAAACATACATCGTAGTATACACGAAAAGCTTGGAAATAGAAAGGAAAACACAAGTGACAAAGTTTTGATCCAAAAATCGAATGCATATATATAAATAATCAATGTTTATATCTGATGCCATCATGCTCTAGGCATGGTCAAAACGCTCAAAGAGCCCGTGATATACAAAAGAATCTATAATACAAAAGTGCATAGGGCCAAGTGGCCTCTCGGCCCCTACGCGATCCCTCAAGGTGCGCGCCCTCGCTTTAGGACTCGGCTACGCCGGCGCTCACGAATGGACGGAGGGCTCGGGGTCTCGAGGAGCAGCCGTGGTCTCACCACGAGAATGGCTCCTCATAAGGCGCTCGGCTGTCCTATAGCCCGACTCTGTGCGAGAGTCGACACCATCCTAGCCACGTGCCAAACGGGAGCGAAGACGTCGGTATGCCTGCTGCCAGGCTGCTTGAGGGCTCCCGGCATCTACGAGATAGCTCCATGCGGGTCTTATCCATAGGGATCATCGGAGAATCGGTGCATACCCTACGGATTAGATCCATGCTCGTCGACGAGTCTCTGCAAAACAAAGAAGAAAAAGACGAATTAGAAACTAGGCAAGAGGCTAAAATATACAAGATACAAATATAAGGAGAGATAGCGGTTAAAACAAGTCCTAAATCAAACTAACACTTTGAAAGGGAGAGGGATGACTTACTCGGATCACCGGGCCTCCAAGATGGGTCACTTTAGGGCCGGCGCCGCTGCGATGCTTGCCTTGCCGTGTGGGCTGCTCTGTGGCAGGGGCAACATGTCGCCCCACAACAGACTCGTCCTCTCCACCACGGCCATGAGAGAGTGGCTCCTCTGAAACTAGAGTCTCTCTCTCTGCACTCTGCTCCTCCCTCTCTCTGCTGCTGCATATCATCAGTGTCATGCCACTCAGGATCGCTATCATCCGTCTGCTCCTCTGACCCTCCCTCTGTGGACTCCTCAGAATCGGAGTCAATATCTATAGGGTCATCGCTGCTATGAGCAGGACCCGATAATCCAAAGTAAAGGTGCCGAGGCGCACCCGCTCTCCCTCTGCCCGAACAATCCCCCAGGCTGCAATAGGAATACCGGGGTGACCAGCTTTGTCCCGACCCGGCCTCTAGGCCCCCTCAAGCCTCCCGGGTGATCTATAGGCGGGTGCCCTTTGGAGGAAGCATGCCCACATATGGGAGGCCGAGGCTGGCGAGGACCTGCCGAAAAGGATGTACCTCCACCCCCCCACACGGTCGATAAGCTGCCTGTGGTGGAGCGAGATCAATGTGAGAGCCTCCTCTCCCCCAATGCCGGCCATGAGTGAGTGCGGTGTGGCCTCCATGCTCTGTGTGGTGAGGGAAGCTCTTGGGCTGGTGAGGTGCTCTAAGCACCGACATGTCGACCATCTGGCTGCCCTCACGGCCCAGGATCTGCCACCTCCACGCCTCTGCCATAGGGAATGAAGCGCTCATACACCCACTCATAACTAGAGTAGGGTGGCTCAAAGACTGTCCTGTAAATGGACCACCACTGTATAAGTCATGATAAGTGGTCCCCAAAATATCTGCGCCCCCAGGGCGTATATCCGACCATGCCCCTCTATCACGTGCGATGATGGGGGCCCAGCGATATAACAATGTATCCCCTCCCTTGTCCCCGATCGGTCTCGAGGCGAGGATCCCCATGATGGCACAGTCGAAATACGGGGATGGGCAAAGAAGGAATGGATCTAACTCTCACTCCCTTCTTGGCCCCAGTGGAATATAGCTGCATCCCCATATAACTTTGCCCACTTTGTGCAATCGTATGCTGCTCTGGACCCATTGTCTCCGGTGTGAGCCTCCTCCCGATGATCGGGACCCCGGGATACGGTAAACATCCTCCAGTGATGGTCCACTCACCGCGGACCCACAGGCGGTCGGAAAGTGTTCGATCTGCATCCCAATATGAAAATAAGTCACAAAGGATGTGACTAGATGGCGTGACATGGGGCACGCGCGATATACGCAATATCTGGGCCCTCTGCAACGTGTCCTCCTCATCGTGCGAAAAGGGCATCCATACCCAGGGCAACCAATCACACTCTCTCTCCGGCTCCATCTAATGTACTCCTCCCTCGCTGCATACACCCAAAAACACACAAAACAGAGCAAGTTAGTATCTAATCAATGCGGGAGAGTCATAAAAACGTATAGAAATGCGATAAAAATATAAGTATAAGTCTCAAAACAAGCTCTTTTGCATTACATGCAAAACCGCCGCCACTGAGCGGGGCGGTTTTGTAACCGCCCAAAAGGCGGCGGTCTCATGCTTGCCACCACCTGATCGGGCGGCGGTCGTCTGCTGCCATGCCAGGCCGGGGCGGCGTCGTGATCCGAAAACCCGCGCGGGTTTTAACCTAAAAAGTCCAAAAATGCAAAAATTGACCATTTTAGCTAAAAAAAGAGCCTACCCAGTAGGCGCCCCCCCTAGATGGACCTTTTGAACCAAACATTTTCAAAAATAACCCCCCCATTACAAATAATTTGCCATTTCAAATTTGAAGGGGGAAAAATGCAAAATTGAAGAAAACCAACCTGTGATCTCGCGGGGTGGCGTTCCGCACGTGGAGGCATGATCACGATCTCACTGCGGACGTTTCGACTATACTCACGCGAGAAACCGTCACCGTGGGTCCCAGAGCTCAAAATCGATCAAATCAACTCGCGCAAATGAATAGGAAAATGGGCCCACTTTCATATATATATTGTTCTATTTCGTCTTAAAATGACTTTTCGCGAGTTTGGAGCGCGCGGAGGTAAGTTCCTATCCCTGCACAAATGGTACGTCCTCTTTCCCTGTTATTTTAGCGTTTATTTTCAAATTATTGTATCTATCTGCACTTGAGATCTCTTTTCATTTTGCAGGTAGCGGGAATTTTGGATGGCGTCATTTCGACACACGGACGTGTAAGGTATAACTTCTAAACCCCCCATTTCGGGACTGCCATACTCGGACCCACCGTTTTATGCCCTTTCATGGCTAAAACGCTTCTCCGAGGGGGCAATATGTACGTACCCAAAATTGTAAGTCTTGTCTTTGCGAGCAGTGTAATAAATGCCCCATGATGATACTGAGTCTCCTCGCATGAGTGTTCGGGATCGAGAAAAGCTCTTCGGATATGCGTTAACATCCGCATACCCCACTTAGCCCCGTGTCCTTTGTTTTCCCCTTTTTCCCTCTTTTCTTGCCCCTTTTGATCTTTGATGGCGAAACCGCCGCCTGCCCCCAGGAGGCGGTCTCTGACCGCCCCCACGGTCTGGGCCCCGCTGCCTTCCGCTGGCGGCGGCGGTCTGGCAGCGTTTTCCGAGAACACCCTTTTGGCGCGACCCGCGTGAAATATCACGTTTCCACTTTCTTTTTGACTTGACTTGAGCATGCATTAATGTTTTTGGTCCCACAGAGCAGTGTTTTCCTTTGTTTATTGTTTAGGAGTTCAATTTGGTTTTGATTCTTGGGTGTTTGAATTCCTATAAATGCATGGTTTGTGTACATGCAAATGGTCTGATTTTGGTTTGAATTTTGGCTGAGTTTGTGTGAAGAATTTGAGCTGGAGTTTTGATCACCATTTTTCCTTGTTAGAGTCTTACGGTTTTTAGTATTTTGGTTAGCTTGCTTAGGATTGATAGCATAGTTTACTTCATACTTGGTTTAGCATTGCTCAGCTGTTGGTAAGCCACAGACCCATCTTGTGCAGGCGTGCTTTGTTGCTCCATCCAATCCGGTTAGAAGCTTGCCTCTGAATTCCTTTTCTTTGTAAATTTGTTTTTCTTTGTGACTTAGAGTTCTTAGTTCATTCATTGTATACAGTTAGCTTTATTCAGCTGTTGGTAAGCCACATATCCAACTTGTGCAAGCAGTGTCTTTATTTTGGAACAAAATAGCTTAGGAAGCCATTAAAGTTGCAGGTTTTGCTCTTCGTATAGGATAGTCAAAGGTTCTGGTCGCTTCACGTTGCATGACTCGCAGTAAAATCCCGCTAGGAATCGCATAAGCCAAGCTCTGTACTCTTGCGCTATCCCTCTCCTACTCGCATTCTCGGTGCATTACAGGCTGTCCTTGTCCCAAAATCTACTCCTATCGGTGCTTTAGCATTACACGCTTTTACGGATCCAGTGAACACGAAAGAACGAGAAGATCATCTTGAGGGGCGAGATCACATACACCATCGGATTCGCCACTTTGTTACTGCGAAGTCCGGTTTTAAATTTCAAAGTTCTAGTCGATTTATATCAAATAGAGTAGTTAATCGCTTTATTTCATTTCATTCTATTCTCGATATTGCCGGGAAGGCTGTGGGGATTGATAGTTTACGAGAAACTATGATTCCTCCTCACTTCGAGGTAGGATCGAGAATCTTGCGAGTAGATTAGACAGGGCTATCTTATTTATTTAGAATAATTCTACAAATTGCACGGAAATAACCACACTCGGTTATCTTATGCATTTTAAATTATTGTTTAGTTATTATTTCTAGATACGCTTAAAATAGTTTGTTTTCCTTAGAATTGTTAGAATATTTCTTAGAAAGATAAAGGTTATATATGTTAGATTTATTTCACATAGTTAGAATTTATTTCATTACGGTTAGATTACATTTTGTTTTGTATGACAATCACGGGACCTCGAGCCCGGGAATATATATTTGAGCCAATCGTGCCTCAACCAAACCTAGCCACAGCAATAGTTGACATAGACCAAAATCTCGGGATACAGTATTCCAAACAACAACGAGATCTCTCAGATGATCACTCACGGTTAAGAGGATTAAACATAGAAGACGACCAGCACATGCGTTTTGGTCAAGTCGGCCAAACTACTGATTACCTAGAAAATATCCCACATGGTGTAGAAGGGCTCGAAAGAGAACAAACATTCGAGTGTGATCCTTTAGTTCCACGACCAGACCATGGAGACACCCTCGTAGATATAGATACCGACTTAAGAATCCGGGTTGCGAAACACTGTAAGGTATTACGAGAAGATCACACAACTGTTGGTTCTAAACGTAGAAGGCTGAAAGGCGTACGATTCTTGGATCTTAGGGATTAGAACTTGATCTCGCGTATGACCATAACGGGACCGCAACAACCAAGAGTCTATGGTTGTGATCCACAGTCCCACCCCCAACGAATCCACAAGTCGAGTTAGATATAGACAGCTTTGGCCTACGCACACTAGTATTTCAGTCCACTCCACTTCCACCTATCATCGTCGAACAATTATCCTTACTAGATATAGCATTACTAACGAAGCTAGGGAATTACTGGACTAGGCGAGAAAAATCATCCATAGAATCAATTATTCATCATCCTATATGACCTTATCGGAGATATACACGAAACAATCCGGGTCATTTTCCACGTATTCCATGACCCATAGATCGAATCACGCGAGCTCGATATTGATTGGAGCCTTGAGCGATCATCCTCGATCGATCTATCACACCATCCAGTTAGAAGGGCCTTCTTAGCCTTAGATTCACAAATTCCACTAGTGCGTGTCGAAGACATTAGATTGCCTAACTAGTTTGTCTGCATATTCTACCCCCACCGGTCTCTCGGCACGACCTCGGGAGCTCCTCACGTGTGCGTGAGTAAATCGAGAATGTCATCAAGGAAGATAAGCACGAAGTGATCAAGGAAGGTCCTGAATACCCCATTCATCAAACTCATAAACAATGCGGGGCATTCGTCAAACCGAAAGGTACCACTTTGTGTACTCGTAGTGGCCATATCTCGTGCGGAAAGGCTGTCTTGTGAATGTCTGTCTCCATGATCTTGAGCTGATGGTATCGACTTAAGATCTATCTTAGAAAAACGTAGCCCCTTCATCTGATCAAATAAATCATCAATGCGTGGAAGGGGGTAACGATTCTTGATCGTTACTTTATTCAACTGACGGTAGTCAATGCACAACCAAAGAGATCCATCCTTCTTCTTTACGAAGATCACTGGTGCACCCCAGGGGGATACACTAGGATGGATTAGGCCTTTCTCCAGAAGGCCTTCAAGCTGCAACTTGAGCTCACACAACTCAGGAGTAGTCATCCGATAGGGTGCTCGTGAGATAGGCTCTACGCCCGGAACTAGATCTATATGGAAGTCAATCTCACGTGGGGAGGTAACCCCGTAGCTCCCCGGAACACATCAACTCGATAAGATGGGATGATCATCGAGGGAAGGTCCCCCTGACTCATCCTTTGATCTGTCACTAACTGTAACAACATACAACTGGCAACCCCGTCGCACACACCGCTTAAGCTGCATAGCGAGAGATGGTGCGAATAGAAACGGGTCTCTTAACCCCTGATATCACTAACTCCGCCCCAAGATCATCAATGCAAGCAATAGTCTTATGGTAACAATCCACTCTAGCTCTGTGGGCAGACAACCAATCCATGCCTAAGATGATGCCATAAGATCCTAATGGAAGGATCCTAAGATCAGAAGTAGTGGTGAAGGGTCCCAAATCCACTACACACTCCTTGACTAAGGAGTCTATAGAAATCTTGGCTCCTGAAGCCATCTCAACATCCCAACTACGGCCCTGCCTAACTGCCACCAGCCTACAACGCTCTACTAAGGATGGTGCAATGAAGGAATCAGAAGAACCAGATCAATAATATAGAGGTGGAAATACCACCAATACTACCTTTCGTCTCAATCACGGTACTCGATGCTCACTGGCGGTTCTCGACTCTGCGTAGATCCGATGACTCCGTGCCATATCTCCAACAGTAGGCTTTGAGCTCTGCGTCTTACCCTTGGTAGGGTTATGCGGGCAATCTCTCCAAATATGTCCAACAACTCCGCAACCATAACAGCTTCCTGGTCCTCTCCAGTGGGAAGCAGCTCCAGCTGGTACTATAGATGACTGAGATACAGATCCTGATGATCCAGCTATGGAATGCTGAGGTCTCTGCTGACGAGCTCCTACTGACTGAGCTCTCGGTGCACCCTGTGTCCTGATGGGACCCCTAGGAGGAGGCCCCATACTACGTCCTCTCTCGTGCATCGAATCTCGAGGAGGTCGATGTAAGGTGGGCGAGTCTCTTCTGCTGCTTGCCTGCTTGTGGTGGCCTAAATGAAGCTTGCCCTAAACTCTGTCCACCCCGTGGAGGAGGAACTGACCCCTTCGACCTATTATCCTGCATCTTCTGAATACGGATCCGAACTCTATCTCTAGCCTGCTGTGTCTTTCCTCGTGTCTCCTCTGCAATATAGGCCTTCTCCACGGCCTCTGCTAATGTCTGTGGGCAGTGAATGCGCACTGCGCCAGCTAAATCCAAGTTCAGGCCCCAAATGAACCTGTGAATCATGCACCTACACATCCTGCATATAGTCGACGTACTGAAGTAGGTCCAGAAATCGACTCTCATACTCAGCTACTGTCATCGATCCCTGACGGAGGTCATGAAACTCATCTATACGCTGCTGAATAAACCTCCTAGGTAAATACCTGCTCCTGAACCGCTCCTCAAACAGCTCCCAGGTAATCGTCTCTGAGTCAACATGGAGCTTCTGCTCCTCGGTCCCGCACTGCACTCCCGGTCCATCCCTCGGAAGGTGGATCGTAACACGAGCTTTCATGTTACTACTACAAGGACGAGCTTGAAGCATCCGCTCAAGCTCACCAACCGTGCCTCTACCTGAAAACCGCTTTGTATCTCCTGAATACTGAGATGGTCGTAGCTTCAGGATCTCCCTGATATGGTCTGCAGCTGATGTATGATGAATCCTAGGTCTCTCTGTATGCTCCTCCCTCTGTCTAGGGCTCCGAGACCTGTCTCTATGTCCTGAGATCCTGTCCCCATGTCCTCTCTGTGGTGACTCTGCCTAGCCGACTCTGCATGGAAATTCTCTCGCTCTATGCTCCTCGCTGTGTTGAGGGATGCCTGGCATCTACTGATGGCTCCAAACTATGCCTAGCAAGTCGTCCTCCCAAGGGCTCTCCGCGTATAGCGGCATTGACATCCTGGAGTGTCTGCAAAATCTGAGGTAGAAGGGCTGCTGCTATGGCTGCTCGGCGGTGGTATATCTAGGTCTATGTGAAGAGACCCCTCGCCCAATCCGCGCCTCCTACACAGATCAAGGCGAGAGTTAGTTCATTGTACTAGGTCTTGTGCTAGTTTCCAAAATTTGCTGTTTACTATAGTTATCAACATTATGGCTTTATATTTTAAAAGTGTTAGTTCTGTACTAAGTTGAAAGTTCCTATTCTACATTTTCAGCGTGGGCCCGAGGGTCCCAGCTTCGAACCCTTGGCTCTGATACCAAAATGTGATGACCAAAAAAAAAAAAAACGACAACGCCAAGATGACGGCGCGCCACAACCATGCAACCCGAAAATGCGACAATTTTTTTTTTTTTGTTTTGCAAATTATTTACCTTCGAGTTGCTTCCACATGGCTCGATGAGTTATTAATTACATCGGGCGAGTTAAAAAAAAGCTTGAAAACCACCACGGTTATGATGATGCTTCAAGGTTAAGGATATTTAAATTCATCTTGTTCGACGTTTCACTAAAGATAAGTAGGGTCGTCATACGAGATAATTTGTCTAATGTCCGGGAAAATCGTGATAACAATATATCTCGAAGGTAACCCAAGAGGATGATATAATTTATTTTGAATTGAATACATTAACCACTTCAATTTTTATTCTTACTTTATTATTCGGTTATATTGCGTTATTTCAAAATTTAATACATTATAATATACATATACATATATATATATATATATATATATATATATATATATATACTTTATCATTCGGTTATATTATGTTATTTCAAAATTTAATACATTATAATTAACGTATATATATAGATATATTAACAATTTTAAATACAATCAGTCTACATGCTATTCATACATTTGAAATTAAGTCCACGCATGAACTATGCTATCCTAAAATCATGCCACAACCTCGCTAACGAAAGACTACATAAAGTTTATCATCCCGACCAATATAACAATAGACTCTACGTGATCTTTAAGAGGCGACCTAACTAAACTTAAGTAGCATGCTGCATCAACACTTATTATTTATTTAATAATTCAACCGAATGAGAGTCAAATTGGGGGAGTTTTTTTCAACCATGCTTAAATCATTGGTTGGGATGGTGGGTATTCATTCCAACCACATGTCCACCACAAGACCCCCTTCTTGCGTGCGAGAAAATCCCCTTGCCGCCTAATTCTCTTTCAAATTATTTCACTTTGAAAAGAAATGCAAAGTTTAAACTCCACACACTGACAGCGTGGCTTAAAGAGGCAAATGAATGCAAACCTAACTCGGACAAAGCGTTTTCAACCATCCTCGAGCCGCATAAACAAACACTTTATTTAGATTTCACAATTTCCTCACTGTACATGATCGTCCTCTTGCTATCCCACCGCGTGAAGGCAAGGGTGGTTGAAAATGAAGACACGAGATCGGAGGGAGGGCGAGAGATCATGCCGAATCGGCTCTTTGTCGCGCCTTGAGCGATAAGGAGGAAGCGAAAGACGATGCGAGGTAAGGAGGAGGCGAGTTACCTCCACTTTGTAAATGGCAATTGAAGGGTGCGTTACGGTCCGAATCCGTGGCCGCGGCCCGAGACAGAGGTAGACCAGCGCAGGGACAAATCAACGGCAAAAGAAAACTATTTGGTTCTGGCTGTTTTCCACCATAATTTCTCTCTTGCATCGTGATAACTAAAAGATGTCGCTGCGAATGCAAAATATGTATTGACGACGGTCGATTATTAATGTGGCTCGATTGGTGGGAATCTCCACGCAGTATGCGCTCCGTGAGTGTGGATCAACGAATCTGAGTTACCCTTTTTGGATTCACGATGTTAATTGCGGATACCCTAGTTTTCGGATTAAAAGCATGGAAATTTCTCTTTAGGGGCTCACTCCGTTTCTTCCTGCGTCTGGAGAGCATAATAGTGGTGTTATGAATAATGATTTTGAGATTTTACTGATTGATTATACAGGCTCTCTCATCATAAATTCGACTTCTCTCAAAGCCATGTCATGCAACGGAACGGATGATGCCTTTGTCTTCGCTAACGCGTTACCTCCAGATGGCCCCTTCACCATGCCTCCGTCAATAAAATCGTGGTATATGGTTGCAATTCAAACGGTTCTTTTATAGAAGATAATATTGACTAGTGGAGCGCAGGTCCTGGACATCTACATGCCTAAATCAATACGATCCAAAGTACTTTGCCCACGTATGGTCATGTGAAGCGGGGATTCCAGAAATAAGAGGATGATAAATTTCACCGGTGTTGGAATCAGTCATCAATTCTTTCCGGAATGCGGGTTCTCAACTATACTAGACCTTGATACCGGAGCTTACCCCAAAACCAGGGGAGGATTCTTTGCGCGAGGTCATTACGGTTTCCGGCTTGATTTGAGCATTGGGCGATCACATTGCGCAACAATGAAGGGAACATCCAACTATTCCTGCGCTTTAGAGCAAGTTTATTGCAAAAAGCTAAACACCAGGGCATGTTTGCAAATGTCTTCCTGGATATGAAGGAAATGGGTACTCTAATGGCACGGGTTGCGCAAGTCAATTCAGCAAACTTTTGAAAATTAGAATCTTTACTAGTTAGAAGAATGTTTTAGCTTTAGATTTTTCCATATTTCTAATGCTTTGATGGATGTTCGAAGGGATTCGATTTCTTTTTCTTTGTTAGTTTGCAATGGGTTTTACAATAAATTCATGAATGAATAAAAATAAAATAAAAGAACTAGAACATATAATGTTTCATTATCATACTAAAATCCATTTGAAAACATAAGTTCTTCAATCGAGTATAAAAGAAGAGGTGATGCAATATTTTTCCAATCTTTCCAACACATTACTTTCAAGTATCCAAACAAAATTTTAATATATTTCCTTTTGTAATTTCTTTCCAATATTTCACCAAAGAATTCAACAACATTCTCAATAAATTTTAGAGCAAGAAATACTATCATATCAATGCAACATTTCCTTCAAATCTTATTGCAACATACCCTACTTCATGTGGAACAAATTTACAATAATGGAAGCTAGAGAAAACAAGGCGATATTACATTTCTTTCTCCACTCAAGGTGGGTAATTACATGATGTTTTAACATTGTCAACAACAAGGTTCTTGTGCTCCAAGTGTTCTTCATCCATGCTCCAAGTTCCAAGTAGCTCAAGTCACAACCAAGATAGGGGGAGAGGCAACACTCTCCTCCCAACCAAAACTCAATGGAGAAGAGAAGCAATCTCCTCCATTGACCCCCGAGCCCCAAACACAACACAATGAAGGGTGGTCTCCAACTCAAGGCAACAATACTTGCTTCCACAATACAATTTTCTTCACAACATTCAAGGTAAAAAGAGGAAACAACAAGGAAACACAAATAACACAATACTTGCACAACAAGGCTTTCATCCAAGCCAACAAGAGAAGGAACTATGGGAATGTTTTCCTTATGCCTCCCAATTGAGATGAGATGCCCATCCAAAACCCTCCACAATAAAACTCAAGCCCCTATGACTCTTATGCCTCCCTCAAGTACCCCTTTTTCCTCCCATACTCTTATGCCTCCCTCCTCTTATGGCTCCCTCAAGAACAAGGTAAGAATGTAAACATTCTCACCCAAGATGGGCATCCCTCTCAAACTCCCTCCACAATATCCTAATCTACTCTTATGCCTCCCTCATGAGTATTCCCATAGACCTCTCCTATACTACACATTAAGCATTCTATCCATTTTTCACAATATACCAAAGTAAACATGCATTATTCACAATTTTAGCATAGAAGCAACAATAATATGAAAGCAAAACAAAGGAGAAGGTTTCCTACCTCTCCATTGGAGAAGCCTAAACCAAGAAATTTGTCCAAGCTCCCTCCCAAAACAATCCAAGCATGTAAGTCCAAGCACTCTCTTTTTCTCTTTCTCTCAATTCTTTTCTCTCCCAAAATAACAAAAGAGAACTCTTCAACAAAACAAAAACAAAACTCCAACCCCCTCAACAAGAGAGGAAATTTCCATAAATAGACAAGAGGAAGAGTGAGGGTGATGTGGCTCCTTGTTGGATGCCACCTCACACATCCTTAAGACCACCTCCTTTTAGTCAACTCAAATCCCAAAACACCATAAATGGGTGGTTGGGTTGAATGACATCTTAAATCCAAATCCATCCCTTCCCCATGTGTCCTAAGGCACAATTAAATGCAAAAGAAGACAAGTGCACTCCAAAGTCATATTTCCCTTCCCAAAACAATAAATAATCCCCTTTTTGGATTCCCAACCCATAGATATGGTTGGTAAGGGGTTTTGGGAAGTGTGGGACAAGTTCAACTTGTCCCACAAGTCCCCCAAAATTGCCCTAAATCTCAAATTCGAGATTCAAGGGATTTGGAGTGGTCAACACTCAAAACCAAGCATTCAATACATGAGGAAACACAAGGCTCAAGGAGCCAACCATCAAAATTAATTACACCCACTTGACTTCCTCCAAAACTTAAAAATTAAAACAAGATATTACCTTAATCTAAACACACTTAGCAAAGTAATTTTTAAAAAGATATCACAAATAAAAACACCTACTAAAGTAAGTTAAAACAAGTAATAAAAAAAATTCCTACCCCCTTGGTCACATTAGAAAATTTCCCCCTCATGGAAATTTTTCTCAACACATACAAGAACAAAGGTAACACAATACAATTTACTAGTTGCCTTGACGACCAATTGTTGTAACCACCCGACATCCTCGTTGTGTTTGGTTCCCAATCCCCCTCATGGTTGTGATCATGCTTTGTGTTTCCCGCAAAATACAAAATACCTCCTTCGGCCTTGCGGCCATGTCAAAATATCCAAAATAACCATATGCATGAAATTTATTAACATCTATACGTAATTCAACTATCCATTATTCTAGGTCTAAATCACAACTTAATTCTCGCATTTCATCATTATCAAAAATTATAGTAATGTAAATTCAACAACTACATTCTACTCATCATGGCGAAGAAATCCAATGTTAGAACACATGCAATATATCCATATAAAAATAATTGTTATCCAAAATTCACCCCCCCAGGGTAATTTTGATAACATGCATCAGAATTTTCAAGTCCCAGGCACATTGATTGATTCAAAGCAAACATCATGTTTCTGAGGTTCTCTCAGATATTTTTCTAACTCCCCTGGCCGAAGAAGGAAGGAGCAAGCTCTGAGAAAAGGTGAAAAGGCTGCAAAAACAATCTTGGGCCAGGAAAAATCACGAAAAATGGCTAAGTCCTAGTCCTAGGGACAGTCGGGACATTTGGGACGAAAGTACGCGCGGACGCGGTTCAGCCGAAAAGCCTTCAAGCAGCCCGGAAGCAAGTGGGACAAGCGGGACAAAAAAACCCGTGCCGGCCCAGCCCAACCGGCGAAATGAGAACAGATGGTCCGAAAGAAAATGGGACATTTGGGCGTAAGTACGCGAACCGGCCGAATCGGCCGAAATGAGCACAAGCACCCAAAAGAAAATGGGCCAAAGGTACGCAAAGGACCCAAACCGGCCGAATCAGCTGAAATGAGCACAAAGAGTCCAAAAGCAAATGGGACATCTGGGACAAAAGTACCCGAACCGGCCGAATCGGCCGAAATGAGCACAAAGAGTCCAAAAGCAAATGGGACATTTGGGACGAAAAGGCGCGAAGGACCCGAAAGAGCCGGCAGACCCGTCGACCAATCAACGCACGCCACGTGTCACAAGGAGAAAAGTCAAAAAGTCAAAGGGCGAGTTTTGAAGGGTCAGCCCGAGCCAATGAGAAGCTGCCACGTGTCCTCACCAAGAAATGTGCCGGAAGGATTGGAAAACCCGACATCAAAGGCATGTCGGAGGGTTTAGAAAACCCGACATCAAAGAACATGTCGGAGGGGGCTGGAAAACCCAATGCAAAGGGAAAGTGGGTTTCAAGTCGGGAAAACAAGTCGGGAAAACATGGCGCAAGAACATGCCTGAAGGCTCAAAACCCAACATCAAAGGACATGTCGGAGGGGTCAGAAAGCCCGACAACAAAGGAAAATTTGGATAATTTGGCGGAAGTGGGTTTCGGGAAAACATAAACATGAAGCATATGTCGAGCAACCCTCCGAACCCGATGCACATGCAGGTTCACCTTCCGCCCCGACAACAAAGGAAAAACTTGGAGATACCGGCGAAAGCGGGTTTCGGGAAAACACGAGCATCAAGCATATGTCGAGCCACCTCCCAAACCCGATGCAAATGTAGAGGAGAATCTCGAACCCGACAGTGAAGACCTTTCTCATCCAATCAACACATGACACATGTCATCCAGGTGGCGAAGCGGAAAATATTTCAAAATCCGTTTTGGTCATTCCGTGCCCTAAATCTTCAAATCATCATATCTTTTGATCCAGTGCTCGGATTGGCACGTTCTTTACATCAATGGAAAGCTAGTGAAATGATCTACATGATTCCAGGGTCAATCTTGCATTTTGGTTCAGTTTGAAGAGAGAAAATCAAGAAACGCCTCTGGCACAAAATAACAAGCAGAAGTGACGCTTCAACAACCAGCTTTAATGCAACAGACAGCCCGCCATTTTGCCAGGGTTCTCACCTGCCGCAATAATGAAATGAGTTAAATGCGACCTAGAAGTGGTTAGGGTAGATCTGAATTCCCTCTCTTTTCCCTCTCTTATTCTTCCTATATATTGTAAGGAGTGGCAAAATATAAAAAGTGGTTCATCTTTTCTCGCTCTCTGCCTCCCTTCTTTTCTTCTCTAGGGTTGAAAATGGAGTTCGAGCCTCCTCCCTTGCTCTGTAATGGCGTTTTTTCCTCTTATTAATGGAATGATGTTCTGTGCAAACTTCTGGAGCAAAAAAACGTGTTTTGTGATGCATCTGTCCATCCTTTCTCATTTTTGCTTGTTCCCTTCTTGCCTCTCTTCATTGCAGGTATTTGTGCATGTTCTAATGTTCATTGCAGATCCGGAGCTGTGTTCATGGATTTTTGGGACATTTTCTCAGGTGAAATCTATCCTTGGGCCTATGATGCATCTCGTCCATCCTTCCCATTGCTCACCTCTCTTTGTTCCATGGCAGTTTTGATAGATGTTCAACATTCTCCTTCTCTGGTGTATCACCGTTTTAGTGTAGGATTTTGCTGTTTTTCCCTCTCTCTCTCTCTCTCTCTCTCTGGGCATGGTTAGATTAGGATTAGATTAGCTTGCCTGCACCGGAATAGCTTGTGGCGGGTAGTTTAGGAGTAGGATTCGGCCTTCATCCGGAGAGATTTTCTGATTTCGCAAGGTCCCACACTTGGGAAAAGCTCCATGTTGTGCGATCGCACTGAGATTCTCAACCCATCGCGTTGCGAGTCCCGTGGGTGCTGCGTTTCGTCACCAACAGCTTTTGGCACGCCTTGCAAAGGTGGGACATCACGTGAAGTTAGAGTTTCATCTTTCGAGAGGTGTCTCATTATCAAATAGAAATTCTTAAGCCACCGTGCGACCATCAACAGTTTTTGGCACGCCCGGTGGGACCTTAGAGGTATTTCACTTTATCTTTTGTAGGTTGGTGTGTTCCTGTGAAGATTTCAGCCTTTGGAGGCACTTCGCAAACACATCTGGCGACTCCATCTGATCAGCAACCCATTTCTCTGAGCTTGCAGACCCGTTTCCATCCATTTTCATCCATCTTTCTTTCCATCCCTTTCATTCTTTTCCATTCCATGAAGTTGTGCAATCATGACTTCATTTCCATCATGGAATTCATATCAACAACAACAATATTTTCCACCTCCAACATGTTTTACAAATCCTCCAGATCAGCATGCATACTCATATGAACAGCAAATGCAAAGTCAGTTTGGCTATGGAGCTTTCCAAGAGCAAGAGTATGCATACAATGAAGACCATCAGATCCAAGATGTTGGTCTGTTGGAGAAAATCCAAAAGATGGAGGTGGGGATGGTGTAGTCCAGGGCTCAAGCACAAATGAAAGCATTTGGAATCGGTTGTGGAGCACCCTGTCCATGGGTGGGACCTTTTCCAAGGCATTACAGCCCTCAGGAGAAGCTTGACTTCATGATTGCAACGCTGCCTTTTCTTGCAAAGTGGATTGAAGGAATAGAGGTGTATGAGAGAAGTTTTCAACAACCTTGTCAACGGGTAAGCACACCTTCTCATGCCTTTTCTTTTCCTCTTTCCCAATCTGTTTCATCTCAAAGCGTGTCGAGCTTCAAACCCTCCATCTGCTGTCCCAAGTGTTGAATCCATCCCTCCATCCCTCGGTCTTCCACCCCATCTCAGCTTTTTCTGCCTTTTCCCTTCCAAACAGTCATCCCCTCCACAAGAGCTAACAGAAACACCCCCTCCTCCAAAGAAACAAGAGGTTTCACCGCCTCCACCACCACAAAAAATTGTAAAATCAGTTGAGTTTCAACCCATTCCTCCTCTTGCATTCCCAATTCCATGTGGGGAAGAAGAAATTGCAAAAATCAGTCATCAAGGACAACAAGAGGAAGAGCCAGGAAAAGAAGAAATGATTAAGAGCTTAGTAAGTTTGGCTCTTAAATTTGGAATTGAGAAGATCCCTTTGCTGGTAAAGCCTACAGAAGAGGCTAAGGTTGAACAAATGGTGGTGAGGACTGATTTTGTTGAAGAAGAAGATCTTGCAGTCCCAACTTGTCCTCTAGAGCAGCAGATTGAAGAGTTTGACTTAAAAAACTTCATCTTTGGAGGAGGAGTTCAATCAAGAGCAAGATTGTCTTCAAAAATTGGAGGAAGGGGAAGCTGCTCCAAATCCAAAAGAAGAGGAGCACATTCTAGGCGTGGAGGAAAAAGTGCAGATCCAAGGGCTTTGAGCACAAAGCGAGCTACGGAGAGAACCTTCGCTTCTTCTTTCTACTTCACCTCTCTCGAGTTCTAATCTTTGAAGAGGAGTTTGATCTCTCAAACTCAATATTGGAGAGTGAAGGAAACCATGCTTTAGTCAAGTTGCGATCAAGAGGACACCATGGAGGAAGTTGAACACGAACAACGGGACAGCAATGAGGCAGTTTACCTGTCAGATTTGGAGGACTGTTTTGATGGAGAAGATCCGGTTGAGTTTTCACCATTCTCTCTTTCATCATCCACATTCCAAACACCAGTCTGTTGTCATGAAGGAGAACATTCATTTGCAGCAGCCTGCATCTTATAGCAGCCCTTTGGAATCAAGATTGGAAGATTTAAATCTTCCATGTTCTTCATCGGAGGAAGAGAAAGGACAAAAGAATTCCACCATTTCTTCCACACCATCCACCCAAGAGGGTCTACAAGAAGACTCCATTCTTGGAGTTGAAAATCAGAGCTATGGGCATATCAAACGGATCGACACGCCCAATCGGGTATTTGGATTCATTGGAGCCAAAGGAGAAGCCACAACCAGTCATGCTTGCTTCTGAGCATGAGGATGAGCTACAAAGTACCAAGGATCAGCTGCCATACCTCTCCAATCCAAATGCAGAGCAACTAAAAGAGGTATTGGATTTTTCAGTTGATACCTTGATGATTTGGATAGAAGACCAGCTTCTTGTTGATTTTCCATCCATCCAAACAGCCATGATCAGTGCCAAATCAATTGCATGGCTGCCAATTTTGAAGAAAGGAAGCTATTTTGCACAACCAAATAGCGGGTTTGTTTAGCTTGCCTTTGCTTCCAGCTTAGAGTAGAGTAGGTAGGTTTTCTTTCAAGAAAAGAAGTGCTTGTGCAGACTCGCATGTTCCATTTGGGGCATGTATGATTTTCAGTTTTGTACATAGTTTTTGGTGTTGCTGGTTTTGCTCTTGCACAGTTCTTTTCAGTGGTTTTTGGTGAGAACAACTACATGCCCGGTGGTTTCAAGTGGCTCAGAGGGAAGTTTTCAAAGTTCGTGTCGATTCAGAGTTACAACTCATGACTCCATGCCCAATGGATGCTTCAGCAATCGGGTAACTTCATCTAAAGCGAGAGATGTCCCCATTGAGTCGCTAAACCGTGTTATCCAAAATTCACCCCCAGGGTAATTTTGATAACATGCATCAGAATATTCAAGTCCCAGGCACATTGATTGATTCAGAGCAAACATCATGTTTCTGAGGTTCTCTTAGATATTTTTCTAACTCCCCTGGCCGAAGAAGGAAGGAGCAAGCTCTGAGAAAAGGTGAAAAGGCTGCAAAAACAATCTTGGGCCAGGAAAAATCACGAAAAATGGCTAAGTCCTAGTCCTAGGGACAGTCGGGACATTTGGGACGAAAGTACGCGGTGGACGCGGTTCACCGAAAAGCCTTCAAGCAGCCCGGAAGCAAGTGGGACAAGCGGGACAAAAAGACCCGAACCGGGTGAAATGAGAACAGTTTGCAAAGCAAATGGGAGATTTGGGCCGCGAGTACGCGCGAACCGCCCGAATCGGCCGAAATGAGCACAAGCAGCCTAAAAGCAAATGGGCCAAAGGTACGCGAAGGACCCAAACCGGCCGAATCAGCCGAAATGAGCACAAAGAGTCCAAAAGCAAATGGGACATATGGGACAAAAGTACCCGAACCGGCCGAATCGGCCGAAATGAGCACAAAGAGTCCAAAAGCAAATGGGACATTTGGGACGAAAAGGCGCGAAGGACCCAAAAGAGCCGCAAAACCCATCGACCAATCAATGCATGCCACGTGTCACAAGGAGAAAAGTCAAAAAGTCAAAGGGCGAGTTTTGAAGGGTCAACCCGAGCCAATGAGAAGCTGCCATGTGTCCTCACCAAGAAATGTGCCGGAAGGATTGGAAAACCCCACATCAAAGGCATGTCGAAGGGTTTAGAAAACCCGACATCAAAGAACATGTCGGAGGGGTTGGAAAACCCGATGCAAAGGGAAAGCGAGGTTTCAAGTCGGGAAAACAAGTCGGAAAACATGGCGCAAGAACATGCGGGAAGGCTCGAAAACCCAACATCAAAGGACATGTCGGAGGGGTCGGAAAACCCGACAACAAAGGAAAACTTGGATAATCTGGCGGAAGCGGGTTTCGGGAAAACATAAACATGAAGCATATGTCGAGCAACCCTCCGAACCCGATGCACATGCGAGTTCACCTTCCGCCCCAGACAACAAAGGAAAAACTTGGAGATACTGCGCGAGCGGGTTTCGGAAAACACGAGCATCAAGCATATGTCGAGCCACCTCCCAAACCCGATGCAAATGCGAGAGGAGAATCCCAAACCTGACAGGCTAAAGACCTTGCTCATCCAATCAACACATGACACGTGTCATCCAGGTGGCGAAGCGCGGAAAATATTTCAAAATCCGTTTTGGTCTGCATTAGTGCCCTAAATTTTCAAATCATCATATCTTTTGATCCAGAGCTCGGATTGCACGTTCTTTACATCAATGGAAAGCTAGTGAAATGCTCTACATGATTCCGGGGTCAATCTTGCATTTTGGTTCAGTTTGAAGAGAGAAAATCAAGAAACGCCTCTGCATGAAATAACAAGCGTAGTGACGCTCAACAACCAAACTTTAATGCAACGAGATGACCCGCCATTTTGCCAGGGTTCTCACCTGCCGCAATAATGAAATGAGTTAAATGCGACCTAGAAGTGGTTAGGGTAGATCTGAATTCCCTCTCTTTTCCCTCTCTCATTCTTCCTATATATTGTAAAGAGGGGCAAAGATATAAAAAGTTGTTCATTCTTTCGGCTCTGCCCTCCCTTCTTTTCTTCTCTAGGGTTGAAAATGGAGTTCGAGACCTCCTCCCTTCTCTCTCGTAATGGCATTTTTGCCTTTTACTATTGAAATGATGTTCTGTACAAACTTCTGGAGCAAAAACGTGTTTTGTGATGCATCTGTCCATCCTTCCTCATTTTTGCTTGTCTTCTTCTTGCCTCTCTTCATTGTAGGTATTTGTGCATGTTTGAATGTTCATTGCAGATCTGGAGCTGTGTTCATGGAGTTTTGGGACATTTTCTGTGTGAAATCTATCCTTGGGCCTGTGATGCATCTGTCCATCCTTCCCATTGCTCACCTCTCTTTGTCCCATGGCAGTTTTGATAGATGTCCAACATCCTCCTTCTCTGGTGTATCACCGTTTTAGTGTAGGCTTTTGTTCTTTTCCTTTCTCTCTCTCTCTCTGTCTCCTTGGCATTGTTAGATTAGGATTAGATTAGCTTTCCTGCACTGGAATAGCTTGTGGCAGGTAGTTTAGGAGCAGGAACCAGCCTTCTCTGGAGATTCCTCTCTCAGTTTCACAAGTCCCCACGCTTGGAGAGAGGTTTCCATGTTGTGCAATCACACTGGATGCCTGAGTGATCAACCTAGAAGCCTGATCTGCATCCAGGGGTGCTTTGTTATTCGACACCAACAATAATATCGATTATCCAATAGTCTGTCCATGAGTCGGTGTAGATCATACAAGACAAAATCCAATCCTAATCCAAATGCATCTAGTCACAAAACATCATGCTAATCAACATAAGTATAAGTCATGTCCATATCCAAAGTCTCGCATAACTCAAAATGGTAATCAACTAAGTGTTGTAGGGAAGTGGGCATTACAATGTCGAATGTGTTTTAACTCATGCATATGATCTAACCTAAGTCACAAGGTTTGAGTTCGAGTTCATGTTCAGCAAGAATAAAGTTCAGTTCAAGTTCGCCAATGGATAAAGTTCAAAAATGGAATGTCTTTAAGTTTGAACAATATATATATATATTTATCATTTTAATTTTCTTAAAAAATTCATAAATATGAAATTTCCCGTGAAAAATAATGGATAAAGTTTGAGTTCATGCTCGGCAAGGATAAAATTTGGCAAAGTTATAACTTTTTCGATAAAATTCGGCATACCTTGTGACATAGGATTTGACAGAGAAAACACTAGACTACTTATACCCAAGGTTGTCTGGGTGCTGAGACCCAACCATATTTGGGCTGCACTGGAGATGCACCCACACCCAAATTCACAGCCAAGAAAAACTAATGCACCCTGGTGCACTGTGTGTGTTTCCATTAATTTCATATGCGCCTGGTGATGTGTACCTGCATCTTGCATACCCCCATACCTGCACACCCTGACAACCTTGCTTATTCTCACTGAAATACATTTGAAATCAGAACCTAGAAAGGAAAACATGTTCTTTGCAAATGTTTTTGAACTGCCTTTCACTTTTATTTCTATCTTGCTCATATCACATAAATTTCTCTTACAGTAGTCTTGTAAATTTTTTTAACATTCAACTATTAGAGACACATATGTCATCAAAATATTTTGAGTTTTCACGAGTTAGTTTTTTCTAAATTTCCTGTGTTCTGCCAGGAATTGCATCATCTTAATTCAAGGGACTTGATAGAAAGAGTATAGCAAGTCCTCAGGTGATTAATTTGTGTATGTGCACAGTTTTGTAACAATATCATTTCTGGGTTATGTTTGAGCACTTTTCTGAGTACTTTCTAATTTTGTTGTCCAGACTGACCCCAGACAATCTGGATTCTCTTCAACACTTTGTTGCGGATTTATTTAAAAGCATACCTCTTCCGACAATAGTCTGTATAAGTTTTTGGATCATAGATATGCATCCATACTGGTGGAGCAGCCATTCATTTATTCCTCTTCAGCATGGATTTTTCTCACACGATTTAATTCCAATGAACCACCTGTAGTCCTATTGTTTCCCATCCATTCTACTTTTGAAGGTTCGAGTTTTCTTACTTCATACTCTCTTACTTCGTACTTAGGTGAACAATTATGTCTCTGCTAAATAATTTTCTAATGGTACCATGCATGATGCTATAGTTAATATGTTTGCTCGTATGAAAGAGCCTAAGGAGTTTTTATTTGTAAATTTGTAATGTTAGGGACAAGAAAAGATGCTGAGGGCAACAACCTATCCAGTCCATACACAGCTGTGAATCTGGAAGCTGATGATTTGGAAGGTAATGATTTTAGTAGCACTTCGGAGGTTAATAAGTGGACTGATAGTTCCTTGCAAATGGTGATGGATGTAGTTGCTGGAGAGTTCAGTTTGTTGCTTGAGGAAAGTCGCCTTTCCACCTCTAATGCTCTGCCAGTTGCTACTAATGAGGAGAAAAACAAATGGTGGCAGTGGAGAATGCAACTTGACAATCGGCTTGGCAATCTTTTAAGGTGCATAATAATATCTGAAATGTGGCATTTTCTGCTAGCTACCTGTAGCATTTCAATCTGTTTCTAAACCAAAGCGGTTTTAATAGTATTTCTTTGTAATAACAGGGGAATTGAAGATTCTTGGCTTGGTCCATGGAAATGTCTCTTATTGGGAGAACCCTCAGAAGCAGCCTACTGTGATGCTTTACAAACACATATGCAGGATCTCAAATCAATGATTGATTCGACAACACTAAATATAGGAAAGGAGGATTTCTTTCCTGTTGATGCAGCCTTGTTGAAAGCTCTTTTGAGTGGTGTTTCTTCTTTATCAAGTAATGAAATTGAAAAGGGCATATGTTATTTGCTACAGTGGAAAACTTTTAAGCATCTGCAGAGCCCATCATTGGCTCAGATAACATCACTGGATTGCAGTCCCAAGCAAAACGGGAAAAAATCAATGTGGGATTCTTGTTTAACTCATAGTATCTATGAAGGATCCGAAAGTCAGAATATTATTGGCAAAGCTGCAAAAGAACTTACAAATGCATTTCAAAGTGCAGCATTAAAGAAGAATGGCTATTATAAAATGTGTGATAAAGAACCAAGAAAATCATCTAGGTAAAAGAAGAAACAATTCAAAGAAGAAGATAGTACAGAAAGCAGGTCATGCGAAAGTTATTTTCCTTGCAACTTGTTAAATGATTTTGAAAATTCAAGTATGATGTGCATTCAAAGAGAACCAGTTGTGCTTGTACTTGATGCCAACTCACAGGTAAATTCATTAATGACGGCACAACTATATCTTTCCAATTTTGATTAGCACTGATACACAGTATTCATATAGCATATTTTGGTAGTGCAGGTCCTTCCTTGGGAGAGTTTTCCAATACTTAGGAAACAAGAGGTTTATCGTATGCCTTCTGTGGGCAGCATTTCAGCTCTTATGATATCTAGAGGCCACCTAGAAATGGTAGATTTGTTTGACGAAAAAAAAAAAAAAGAATATCGAAAAGGCAAAAACAATACAAAGCAGGAAGTGTCTGCAAGAAAAAATATACAATCTGTAACTCTGGAACAGGCATCTAAGTTACCATTTGTGGACCCTTACAATGCATTCTATTTGTTAAATCCAAGTGGAGACCTCAGTACCACACAAGCTGCATTTGAGGATTGGTTCAAGAATCAACAAGGCTGGGAGGTAAGATATGTTAAGCAATCTTTCCTGATTTCATGTATGTTTTTAAATTTATACACGTATTCTTCCTGCAGCTTAAGTTTCTTTTGAACTTCTTCTAATATGTTTCTTGTGATTTTAAATTTCTACAGGGTAAAGCTGGAGTGATTCCTACTCCAGAGGAGTGTATTTTCGCTCTCCAAAAACATGACCTTTTCATCTATTTTGGACATGGCAGCGGTATGCAACCCAAGCATTTGAACCTTACTTTGACAGGTCTCACAGATAAAGATAATATTTCAAGTTGCATTCCTTCCTTATGTTTGGACTAGGTTTGTAGTAATGGTTTATGGTTAGAATATCTTTGATTTTGGAGTGTGGCAGGTATAGTTACCAGGTTCGGCCGGATTCAGACAAAATCCGGTTCGAACCGCATTTTTTGAGGGATCCGAATTTATTCGGTTCAGTTCGCCATATTCTAATAATAATAAAAAACCCAAAATCGTAAAACCCTAAAAGTAAAATCCAAAAGCCCTAATCGTAACCCTAAAAAGTTGAAAGCTTTTATAAACACGACTCTGCAGACTTGGAGAAAATACTGCAAATCCGACGATTTCTGCATAAAAAAAAATTCTGCGATTTCTGGAGTTTATGATATTGCAAATTTCTGCAGCTTATGATACTTTTGTTTTCTGCTAAACTCGTAGCTTTTTCTTTGGATTCTTTGGCGGCGGCAGGAGGAGACTCTTTAGCAGTGGTAGAGACTCTATTCGCAGCTCTTTAGGTTTGTTTATTCGCAGCATACGATTAGATAATTACTATTAGTTATTAACTTATTAAAATTTATGCATACCTTTATGCATACGATTACATAATTACTTTTTAACTTATTAAATTTATCCATACCTTACTTATATCTACTAAGTGTTAACTTTATTTATAAATGATAAAATATTTATAAGTTATACTTATAACTGTTAACTTATTAAAATTTATATTGTTTGTTAATATTTATTATATTTGTTATTATTTATTAATATTATAGGTTGATAAAATATAATTAGTAATAATTAAATAAATACCATTTAACTATTAACATTAAATGTTAATAAGTAAATAGTATTTATTTAATCATTAATCTCTTTACTTATTAAATTAATATTAATAAAATATTATTTATTATTATCATCAATTATTATTAATTAAATTATGTTTAATTAGTTATGTAAAAAAAGAGGTTTATTTATTTATTTAATTTGTGAAGTTAATTTTCTAATTTTAATAAATAATTAAATTGTTCTTTAGTTTATGAGATAATATGTTTATTTATAAAATTAATTTTTTTACTTTTTAGTTATTAATGTTATATAATGACGACTTAATATAATGTAATATATTATGAAGTTATTAATATAATTATAATTATTTTTTTAATAATTTTTAAAATTTTAAATTACTTTATATTTTAAGGAAATTATTTTTTTAATGTAAATAATATAATAAAAATTAGAGAAGGTTGATTATTTTATTTTTCATCATTTTTATAAATTTGAAATAATAATTAAAGAGTGTTGATGATGATGATAGATGAATAATTTTTTGTATGATTTGTCTATATATAATAATATAAGCATACAATAATATAAATATATAATAATATAAGTATATATATTCCAAACCGGATTTTTCTGGATTTTTAGGATTTTTTTCGAGAACTCCGAATTCTCGGATTTTTTTGCCCTTCCGAACTTAATCGGATTTTCGAACCTGGTAACTATGGTGGCAAGACCCAAACTGTTTATGATCCGTCTCGTGACTATTTTCTCTTTTATGCAAATGATGTCTTTATTCGGATTTCACATTGTCTGGGATATGTTTTTCAATGGCAGTTTGGCGCAATTATTGAGGTCTAAATGTGAAGTGTTACGAATTACTTTATGTAGCATACTGAGCTGGGTATTGATAATACTAGCGTGTTATACTTTCAAGTCTCATTGACCTACTTTGATCATTTGTGGACGATTAACACAACTTTGTTTCGCTCCCGAGTTTTTTTATTGCTGGATCAGTGGTGTGACATCTTACATCTCTATGTGCATACTTTGCATGGAACTCTTTCATTCTCAGGGAATGAATAGCTATTCTTAATTTCTGTGTTTTGGATTTCTACAATGTGCAGCCTGTTCTATTTTATTTCTGTTTGGTAGCTTAGATGGTCTCACCCCTTCCATTTGCATGTTCATGTCACCACAACACAATATTTCTTCCACAATTGTTGTGGTCAACATATGTCTTGGGATCCATAGAAGGGTCATGATAAAATAATACACCAGTTCAGGCATATGACCACGGTAATAAACAATTTTATAGAATTGTGAGGATGTAATGTAAACTCTCATGAGCATTGCATTCTGTGTCATATGAATAAATTAGTATGCTTCAGGTTTACTTTTATATTTTCCATTTAGTGCTTTTTGTATGTCATAGTCGATGTAGCACAATAGCCTTTTGTAGTGTGGTCTATGTTTTAATCAAAGAACATTGAACTACATGCTAGGGTGTATAAACTACTCGAGCTGTTTCATCTGTGACTAATAACTTATGTTTTAGGTGCTTTGTGCTCCGTTTGCTATTGCAGCAGGAAATTTCACACTTTTTCTTACAAACTGCCCTTCTCTAAACAATATTGAGAGGACACCTCATTATTTCCTTATATTGTCCTATTCTAAATTCATCCATTCTCTTGCTCTTTTGCTAGTATCGTAGAAATTCAAAAATTACTTCTAAATATGTTGGGTAAGCATGCTATTTATGGTTTTTGTGATTGGGAAATTCTTATAAGATTATTTGATTGGTTTACTTCTAATCTCCTATCCTAATTCTTAATCCTCCGTGGCACCAGTGTTTGTCATTAAATATCTCTATGCAGTTGAATTGGTTCCATAGTCGTAAACTGTGCTTATTTGAAGCACAGTCTTACATTTCTGTTCCATGCCATTTTTAATTCTTCATTTACCTTGCAATTATTGTTTTTAGTTTCTCCTGTTTTTTCTTCTTCTTTATACTTTTAAGTTATTCTAATGATTAATTTACCTAGTCATTTTGCCTCTCCTATTGAAGTGTACTGTTATTTCTGTTGTTAAGATTAATCCTCTAGACTTCTGTAAAATAATCTTAGTTTTTCGTACTTGTATGAGGATTTTGTGTCTGCTCGTGATTGGCAGCTACTTTGTGATCATTTTGCAATGTTTTGTTGTGCCATAATTGTTTCAACATGCTCCCTGCTTGGATTCTTTGTTTTCTTTTGTTGCATACCTGCGTCTGGTTTTAAATGTACAAATTTACTTATTATCATCCCGTTAAGCATTCTATTCCTTTCTGTGAATGCGGCCATATGTTTTTCTTGGTCCTATAAATTCTTTATTCATGTCGGTTGTTTCAAATGTCAAAGTCACAATTTTTTTGTAGAATGTTTATAAAATAATACTTGATATATCTGTTTGGTGCTGTTGTCTGAGATCAAGTGTTGATAATGAATAAATAATAAATGTAATGGCCATAGGGACCTTAGTCTTTAGACCATACATCAAGAGGGTTTTTTCTTAATTATTCCAACATAGATAATAGTAGTTGCCTAAAATAGGTCATAGCATTTTGTCAAACACAGTTCCCAAAAGTAATACAAATATTTACATTTACAGAATGCAGAGAGACTTTTATATTGACGGCTGGTTCTGGTTGATTGCGTATTTTCAGTTCTGCTTGCAATGCATCTAAACCTGCATCATGCCTGCACCTCTAATCACTCATTATTCTCTTAATTCTTAACACAGTTATTTTTCTATAACAGTTACCAAATACCCTCAGTAGTTGGGCCATTTTAATAGTTTGGTTATTTAGTTCTTCCATCCTCCCTCTTTTTGAAGGTTGTATTGATACACTTGTTAATCAATTGGTATTATGTAAGAAAAAGAACATATAGATTTAGTCCAAGCGGGTGAGTTTACATTTATAAAGTGCAGCCTCCTAGCTCATGTAGATCTCTATTCTGTTTCCTTTGATTTTGTTTTCCTAATAATGTTATGGAGACCTCTTAGTCTCTTTCATGTTTCTGGAATTTCTTGAGAAATATCTGGCCATTGAATAATAATGTACATGCATTTCCCTTTTCTGTGGACGTCACATTTCTGACGCATTGTAACTATTTGCCTATGACCAGGAGAACAATATATTCCTGAGAGGAATATCAAAAGACTAGATTATTGTGCGGCTGCAGTTCTAATGGGATGTAGCAGTGGCCGCCTTTCTTGTAGAGGGGATTATGAACCAGTTGGTGTTCCACTTTCATATTTGATGGCTGGCTGCCCTTCTATTATAGCCAACCTTTGGGATGTAACAGATGGTGATATTGATAGATTTAGCAAGGTTCTGCTCCACAGTTGGCTTGAAGAAAAGTCTAGATATTGCAGTGAACTGGAAGTGCTGGATGAACTTCAAAACCTTACAATAAGTAGTCACAATAGTGATAGAAAGGTGTTATGACCTAGGCAGAAAGGAAAGGGTGATAAAGATAAATTTCAGCAATTCCAACAGTCACTTCCTGAGAGTGCACTTGATAAATCCATAAGAATAAAAAGTACAATGGACACAGTACGAACAGGGTCTTGCATTGGCAAAGGCCGTAGCACATGTAAGCTTCCATACCTGATTGGAGCATCCCCTGTCTGGTATGGAGTACCTACTGCAATTAAACACAAATGGCCACAATAATCAGCTATTTCATGTTTGTAACTCGTGTTCTAAAATTCTTATATATCAAATAGAACATTGCCATTTTTAACAACTTTTAAAGGAAGTTCAGTTTGATCCCAATTGCGAGAGCATCTGGATTTTTCTTCTTGTGCTGAGAACTTTTAATTACCTTCCATTTGTAATATATTCAATTAATTATGGGAAATTTCAAAATTTCTCAACTATACCCCTGCAATTTTATTCAGGGTATTTAACTGCAGATATAGATTTGTTTGTGGAGTAAAGAGTGAGGGTTTCTTTCAAATCATCAATCACAATATTCATAATGAGGCCGGATGGACAAAAATCTATTCCAAGAAATGTAGTACAGAAGCATTAAATTTCCTCGAGTTCTCCTAGTTGGATTGCATGATACCAATTTTGATTTCCAAATATTTTCCTATTACATCAATTTATTTTGAAATTTGAGTTGCATAGTTCTGTACTGTACAATTATGTGTCTCAAATGTTCATTTGTAAATATGTAGCTTGCCTCTATTTAGGGTCCTAGCTAAACTTTGCAAGAAGTAGCTGCTATTTGTTGAATAGTACATTGTAATGAAGAATAATGCTCAACATGTAGTCTAGATCAATTCATACGGAGCGATTTCTTTTCAATGCTTAAAAAGGAAAAGATTCAATGTTCCATCTACAGTGATTTGACATATTGATTCATATTATAGAAAATAGATGGTACATAACTCAATGTAAGGAAACCGAGCAATGCATGGATTCATACATTCTTTGATTTCAGGGTTGATGGAGAAGATCAGTAGATTATACTTACGAATTAACATGTACAACTCAATGTGTATCCATCTCATCCTTCTCAAAATCCAACAACTGACCATATAACTGAGATCTGATTTATTATGAATAAATTTAGATCGTTTACAAGAGCATACTAAATTGCTTATCACTTACAAGAATGTCTGTACTAAGTGCGAACTGCCTTCTACTTAACTATTTCAATGCTTCAAACCATTTCTAACACTGTTGCATACATAATGTTTGCACTGTTAAAAATACATGAAAGTGGGATTTCACATTAGCAATAAATTAGCAACAAAATCTCCCTAACAACTCTTGTAAACATTTGGCTCATCACGAAGACAAGGTTGATTGGTTTTGATGCAATTTCCTCGTTCTAATGGATAAGGAAAATTAATCTGCAACATCGTTGTGTGTTTTTATGCAACTAGATCCTTGTTAGTATTGTTTGCGATCGAATTCTTATATTGGGATTTTGTTGAGGCTTACTTGTAAGGGTAAATGAAGGGTCATGTTCTGAAGAGTTGTTCCACGTCTTTTTTGTTTAGCCTGCACTTTTGGGCTGCTGTAGATTCTCCCAACAAGTTTAATGAATCCTAGTTGACTACATGCACACGCAACTCCATGTCATTGCCAAGGATGGGGAAATCATGAATGCAATCCCTTGAACCATATTATGATACACAACAACTATATTGTTGTTTTTGTCATCCCAGTAAGTTAGATTTTTGGAGCTTGTTCTATTGCATTTGTAATCTTTCTCGATAGATTTTTGGAGCTTGTTCTATTGCATTTGTAATCTTTCTCGAGATAGTAGCACGATACCTACATCTTGGAGGCTACACTTGAGGACATTTAGTCACCTTTTTTTTCCGACTTTGGTTTGTCATAGAGAGATTGATATTCAAAGGATTTGGGTTTGTTTATTTCATTTCTTGGTTTAGATTTTAATTACCGTTAGTCTGTTTCTTTCTTTTACCTTCACCATCTGCAACACTCTATCATAGTTGTCTTTCTTGTACAGTAATAAGATTTTGTGAAAGTTTGGATAAGGCTTCATTTTAGTCTCTACCGCACACTTAAGTCACAATAGTTACAGCTTTAACTAGAGTTCTATTCTTGTAGTTCGTATCTCTATGTGCACTCTTGTTACAATCCTCCCAATCTTTTTCCAATTGAAGGTTAGTGGAGGTTCAAATTTCACTTGCTTGTAGAGTCCATCTCAAACTTCTTAGAAGCGGAACATTATCTTGAAGCAATCGAGATATTTTATGAATAGGTAGATGACACCCTGATACGCTTCTATGCACAATTCAAGCACTTTGTCACACTGTCCAAATGCATAAGTTAGGTTCCTCAATCTAACCGTAAAACAGTAATTGCGCTTTATTGATTTATCATTGGCAAAACTATAATTATATGCAAGAATAACATATTTTAGGTTTGTTACGATATTTGTCTTAGTTCTAAATTATCACTATTGTGTAGTATGTTAAACTAGCAACATCATCCATCGGTGATTGTGGAAGGCTGATAGGCATAAATTTATGGTGGAAAATAATTAATATAGAAATTTTTCATAAATATTTAATATCGAAATTATTAATGCAATGGGCTTGTAATATAAAGTTGTAATTGTATATATATTATAAAAATTAATATCACAACAAAAGATTTTGATTCTAATAAACAATGGGTTTATTTAATTTCATTCATAGAAATATAGATTTGTATGGTCTTAGTGAAGAATATTGGATCTTGAAGCATTATATAACAATTCACACGCAATCTATGCTTTCACCTTTTACAACACAATACAAAATCAAAATTTACTAAAATAAAACATGTCCACATCGTCAATATGTTATTAGTCTATTGATGATTTTGGTTGGTTCACAAAGAAACCACAAAGGATCAATTAGAAAAATGATGTTTAACCATCCGTCAATACACAAATTCACATAAATATTGCTCAATATTGATTACAAAAAAACATCGTTAGTACATAATTTATATTCACATTCAAATATTTACAATGTCTACGATTTTTTTTTAAAATCTTTGTGCACATACCAAACTTTGAACATTATCTACACATTTTTCCTATTTTATCTACGTGCAATCTTGAATATTTGATGTATGATGGTGCCAAAAAATTCCTTTTAACTTCCAATTTGTAATTATTGAATATCTAAATTGACATAAGGAAACTATATACAAAGATTTAAATTTTTCTTGTTCTTAATGAAGTAGACGATTTTAGAGAATGATAAGATCGAATGTCATCATTTTTGTAAATAAACTCTAGTTTCCTACATTTTTTGTCACTCTCATACATCTATTTAATATCCATTTTCCTTGTAATTCTTAAAAATAAATTAATTACAAATTGAAATCATGGACAAGATACACCCAAAGAACAAATTCTTGAAATCTTAATAGCAAGAGAATTTGGTATGGGACGGACAAAAAACCCGTGCCCATTTAAGAACATTATATGTAAAAATATTGTACTCTTCGTATTCATTTTCTAGAGCATCAGTGGGTATGATTTTTTTTAATGATATGATAATACAAAACTCAAATCTATAGATCAGAAAATGAATTGTTTGAGCTTTCCTATATAATCGTATAATGATCTGCATGTGTTAAATATGCATAAATATTAAGTTTTTATGGAATTAGGGGAAAGAAACATATAGAGGGAATCCATTTCGTGACTATGTTTCCCTATAAATCCCTTTTACCCATAATAACTTCCAATTTGATATCATTTACCCTCTTATCAAATTCTAGACAAACCTTAAAGAAGGATCTTGCAACTTTCATAATTTGAAATGAATTTCTTAAATTAAATTATAGAATATTGTCTTATAACACTGCGATGACCTCCAAAATCTATAAAAAACAATTATCAATAATATCGACATATATTGGCCTATCTACTAATAAAATAACAATGCAATTAAATTCAAATTTCAATGTAACCTTGGTTTATTGAAATCAGAAATTATGTTAGGTTCCAATGACAATGAAAAATATATTTCATCTTTTGAAAATATGTAATTTGTAGAAAATAAATATACTCGTAATGCCATAATTTTTCATACTTAGGTATTCATCTCATGTCAAATGGGGCACTACAAGTTGTTTGGATTCAATAATTTCAAAATAACGCAATAAAAGAAGATGTGCTAGAAATGTTTCTATTGCACATCTTCTCCTATTTTATAACCAACTTTGTAAAGATAGATTTTGAAGGAATCTCCAAAATTTTCAACTGAATCAAGTAGTACAAAATATTTATTTATTTATTTATTGTGTAATGTGATTTGTTAATTACTATAATAAATTTGTATTTAAAAAAACATATTTTACTTCGTAAGTTTATAGTTATGACGTTGTACATATGAAGCAAGTGTCATTTTCATAATGTTTTCAAAGAGAAAGGGGCTACATGGTGTAGGTAATTAAGGAAACACATATCGAGATATCTTGAAAGTAACAAATCCTCAATGAATAATTCAAGGAAAACTTACACATGTCTAAACTTTGAAGGTCAACATCAACAATAATACACTATAACGGGTCCATTCATTTCAATATTTTGGAAAGAGAGGTGATGTGTAAAATTGCGAACACAATATTGGTGTTATTTTTAAAGATTAATAATAAAATGGTACATAATATTTCAAAATTGTATCAAACAAGAATTAATTATCACATGTGGATCTTCCCATTTTAAACTTGGTTTTGGCTAGATACACACTTTTAGGACTATATCTTTCAGATGGTATTGTAAATTTCTAAGCTTAGCATATCTATAGAGGGGTGAATTTATCCTTTGCCTTAAGTTTGGCATTTAGCATCAAATGAGTAGACAACACATGGACTAAATGCAATTTAGTCTACTGAAACTATTTTTGCAATAGACGGTCAATGCACATAACTATGATAAGATTTGGTGGGCCCCTGGAAAATCAAATTCATTTGAATGACATTAATACGACAAAAATTTATTATATATATGCTCAATTTTGTTATCTCAACCTCGCTCATATTATTAAGTGAGTGGAATTTTTACTTAATGAAAAAATAAAAACAAAGAAGATTAAATAGGTTCCAAGTTTGAAACCCAATTTCAATGTTGGCTTCTTGACTTTGTAGTGACACTTTTAAATTTTAAGCTCCACTAATTGTATGTTAACATGGGCTCAAATAATCAAATATAATTGAACCCATTCAACAAATGATCATATGAATGGTTGTCGGTATGATGTCACATGAGGATGGTCCTGGGGTCATGTTCTAGGAATCATAGCACAGTGCAACATATTGAACGACCTCAAACAATTTTATTGTCTTTGGAAGGAAAAGTAACACCATTCCGAATTCAAGATAATATGTAGTAAATACTTCTCAAATGGATATAAAAAACACGTGTATCATTTGCTTCTCTTAACCATTCGTATCGATATTTTCCATCTTTTAAGAAAGCTCCATCAATGATGAGTTACCAACCTGCTAAATGTAGTGACTATCTGTTTACCCAATTTTTCATATTCCCGGTCCAAGTTCCTTTCAAAAAAGATACAATTTACACTTACACTGAAACCCCAACCTACCTCAACATGCGACTTTGAAATTAAGAGACTGCAATTTCATTCCCTGGGGAATTATTTTTGGAAGATATACTAAACATAAATTTTCCCATTACCATGCAATTAGCAATAGGGAAAGATAAATGGATGATGAAAGATACCAAAATCCCCATCCATCAAATGTAATTAATTGATCCCCCTAATGTCATCTCCATCATATGTGCCTTCTCCATCATCTTTCAGTTGCAACAAACACACTATTAGGTCGTGGAGCTCCAACGGTTGTAAGAGTTTCTCCAAGTCTATTTGTAAATTTTGCAAGTTTTTGAAGCAATTTAACAAAAATCAGATGGTGAATAATTCTACAACATGAATTCACACAAGAAATAACCTGAACACTATATCATGCTTCACCCGCTCAATATCCAAATTTCACCTCCTAAGCATCCTGTTTGCTGCTATAACCAAAACTATTAAAATTTATTAGAATTTTTGGACTACTATGACAATGAAATGTCACTTACACAAGAAAGTTGTCTCTAGTAAGGTCTATAGACCAACTAGCAAAAACATCCATAAATATTTGTGGAAGGCCGATAGACACATACTATTGTTTAAATGAAAATTCTATGAAATATATTTCAAAATACTAAACTTAGATTAAAAAAAAACATTGAAAGGCTTCTTAATAATAGACTTGATGTCTATTTTACATTTACAATTCTAAAATATTAAATTTATCATCCATATTCTTCTTATATTTAGGAGAAAGTTTGCCACGTATCAAGATTCAACCCACACTTTGTAAGCGGGTCTCCAAAGACTTTGAAATCTCAAGTAACTTTGAGATGTGATTCATGTTTTAATCCACAAAAATTTCCATTAATAATATTGTCCACTTGTCAATACAGTCACTCCTCTAATTTCTAAATCAAATGACGTGCCATTAAACATAACTAATGAACAAGGCCCATTCCACCATGAAAGAGTACCTTTCCTGACTCAATACAAGCAGAGGTCCCACGACAAGAGATGGCATGCAAGTAACTAATGTTATTACCTGCACTCAATCAAAAGAGTTCACCCTTTCACTACCATATGCCCAAGGATTAACAAATGGTATAATATCAAGAAAGAGTAGTTTGTGCTGGGATGGTACTGCAGAGCGCTCAACGAAAGGCCCTTCATAACCCCTTGCCTCAAAGGATTCCTCTTGGTAAGAGATCATAGAATAAGATTGCTCTTGCGGTGTGAGGCGACTCTCGGGGATATAAACAATTCTATAGGGGGCCACTATGGTACAAGATGAATCTTGAACTCACTACGGTGCCCTATAAACAAACAACAAACATTGTGTACAAACATTGAGATCCTGTTTGTGTAGGGCCCTCAATGTTTGCAAATACTCCAACGCATCCGCTTCCGGGGGAATTTGGTTCATCTCGACTAGATGAACTCCCCATAGATTTAGAGAATCTAGTTAGGCAGCCACGCCAAGCAATAACGAAAGGGGAATCCGTAAAAACTTGGGATCCGACACCGTGGTGGAATACTACCCTCGTGATTAGACCACACAATCATCAAGATCACCTGAAATCAAAAATTTCATGCCCATAAAAAATATAACAAATGTTATCCACAATTGAAGCATGAAAATTACTATTTAATGTCAAAGCAAATATTAAGACTCTTGCAAAACAAAACCTTGAGTATAGTCATTTAAGCACAACCCAAACGGATGAGAGGGAGGATCTCAACCTGAAGGTCTATGTTCCTATGGACTGAGATAACTAGAAAGATCACCTAGTCCTTGGGTTGGATAATTTAAAATAAAATAACCTTATTAAGATTCTTCTTTCATCGTTTTTCCCATCTTGAGTGCTTATTTAAACAACATGTAGAGGATTCTTGATGAATGAAAATATATTAGAATGACGTTCCTTTGGGTGATATGAAAAATAATGCAAAGAGAAATCAGTTTTAGTTGGCTGGTCATATCTGCACATCCACTTAGCAAAGATTCCCTATGATTTTTAAGGAATATACACACTTCGATGTGGCTTAATGATCGAGTGTTTACCAATTCACCAAATAAACAAAAAAAGAGAGTTAACTCAGAGAAAACCTAAAACTTAAAAACCAAAGAAATAATTTCTAAAATAGGTCATTATCATCAAAGGGACAAGATGTCAATACCATTACAAGCCATCAACCAGGATTCCAATCTTGGGGAAGTTCCCTAGCTTCAATGGAACTATAAAGTTGTGCCCAGTGTCGACGTGGAAAAACCTTGTGGAACAGATGCCTCCTGTAATGGATTCTAAGTGCAACCACTACGGAAATTTGATCATTTGGGGCAATCAATAATTTGTACATGGTTGAGCCTGTAGAATCAGGCTGTTGATAATTCTTCCCAACCAACAAAGATCCTTCAAAGCATTTACAAAATTGGGTGTTGCCAATAATCATTCTGAAGAAGAACAAAAAACTGGTAGACTATATCCAAGGAGAGTTTTATGATGGAAAACATTTCTTTTCTATTTCAAGCTGATGAAGCTCAGAGCTCAAGTCCTAACCAACATATGTCAGGACATGCAAGGTTGAATTCCCCTGCAAAGAAATTCACTAGAAGGGAAACACACTAGTTACCATAAGACATGCAATCTTTGTGACTGAGAGATTGCAGCTAAATAAGAATTTTCAAGAGTCAACCGCGTAAAATTGTAAATGTCCAAACATTTATTACTTACTTTTATGCTACGAACAAACTAATCCAAAATTAGGATTATACCTAATGGGAGATGGAATCATCCCAGTCCTGTATGTGATAAAATCTGAAAAGTGTCATCTCTGTATCCCAGGCGAGTTATGCCCAATTGCAATATGTAATAGTTTAAGGGATAGCTAATTGCGTCTCCAAAAATGTATTGAGGTACATAGTTGTATTTAACAAATGTATTATATCTGAAACGAAAAACTGAAATGAGCTATATTGTTAAAGAGTGGAAATCAGGACCATGTAATAATTATACGAGCTTATGTGACACTTCTTATCGAGAATATTTGATAGGTTGTTGCATCACAAATCTACAAATCGCAGGATTACCAGTCAACTAACATTCAAAGGGAAAAATTAGCTAAGTGGAGTACTGCTAATACTAAGAAAACACATAAATTACAGATATTTACATATAAATGCTATGAAGGAGAAAACACAGAGAAGAAAAACAATATTATCTCCAGGTATTTTGAAGCAATGTAAACAGGCTAGGTAAGATCATCCATTCACATCTATTATATAGAACGGACAACAGTAAAAATAACCTCCCTAGCTTTCATATGTTGAATCCTGTCATGGTTTCAGTCCCTCATGGGAGAATTCCTCCTTTATGAATCCTAGTTGATGGTTTTAAATGTCTCGCACACAGGATGACATCAATACGTGGGATTGCTGTCTATCCAGATCCACCTTGTTTTTGTTTTTGATGAGTGAGGCTTCATTTTAGTCGCGGGGTGGGAAATAATTTTGGACCTCCACATGTTCTAATCTAGAATTCTGTTACAGTTACCTATCAACAGTTTTCTTGATATAAAAATAATCATAAAATGGAATGGAGATTTGGTGGGATGCCCCAAATAAGAAACTGAAGCTTTATTGGAGGAGAATGTATGCCGGAAAAATTCTAATTCACGAGCGTGGGAATCTACAAGTGACTCTTAACTCGTACTTGACTTCCCGAGGTCATGCCGAGAAATATGGGGGGATGGAATATAGATGGTATACAATGTTACTAGTTAGGCAATCTAATGTCTTCGACACGCACTAATGGAATCTATGAATCTAAGGCAAAGAAGGCCCTTAACCTAACATGTGATAGATCGATCAGCCTTATGTATGACTACTCAAGGCTCCAATCAATATCGAGCTTTTGTGATTCGGTCTTATAGTCATGGCAATATGGGTATACATGGGAAATGACACGGATAGTTTCATCTAAGTGCCTCCCGAGATAAGGTCATATGGTGGATGGCAAAACAGTCGCTCTACGGAAAATTCTCTGCCTAGTCGATACTTCTCTAACTTCGTTAATGCTTGTTGATCCACATGGACATAATGTATTCGATGATAATAGGTGGAAGTGGAGTAGAAATACCGGTGTGCGTAGGCCAATGTTTATATCCAAAATTCCTCTTATGGATTCGTTAGGTTGTGGGATTTGTAGATCACAACCATAGACTCTTGGTTGTTGCGTTCCAATTGATGGCCATACGCAAGATCAAGTTCTAATCCTAACATCCATGGAGTAGTATCGTATGCTTTCTCAAGCCTCTATGTTTAGAACCATTGCACGTAATCTTCTCGGAATGCCTTACAGGTGCGTTTTGCAACATGGATTCTTAAGTGGTATCTATATCTACGAGGGTGTCTCCACATTAGGGGCCCGTGTCCATGGAACTAAAGGATCACACCCGAATGTTTGTTCTCTTCGAGCCCTTCTACAGTCATGTGGATGTTTTCTAGGATAACCTGTAGTTTGGCTGACTTGACCAAAATGTATGTGCTTGGTCGTCTTCTATGTTTAACCCTCTCAACTAAGACCCACCTACCGGAAGTCTCTTGTTACACTTCAGACTTGTATCCTAAGGTTCTCGTCAATGTCGGCTATTGTCGCTATGAGATTGGGCTGAGGCACGATTGGCTTGAAAATATATTCTCTGGGCTCCCTAGGTCCCGTAATTGTCATGCAAAAAGCAGTAATAAAACAAACTATAATAAAGCGAAATCTAAGTATACTTCTAGCATATATAACTTCTTTTTGTATTTTCTGACAATTTATAAGAAAGCTCGGTATTTTAAAATATTTAGAATTGACAACTAAACTAATAATTTAAAACAAACAAAATAGCCGAGTGTGGCTATTCGTCTGTGCAATTTTGCGTATCTATTCTAAACAATGAAACAACTAATCTATTTGCAAGATTCTCGATCCTACCTCAGAAGTGAGGAGTGAATCATAGTTTCTCAGAAACTATCAATCCCCACAGCTTCCCTGGCAATATCGAGAATAAAATTAACTGAAATAAAGTGATTAACTACTCTATTTGATAAGATTCTAACTAGAACTTTGAAAGCTAGAACCTGGACTTCGCAGAACAGTGGCGAATCCGCTGGTGTGTGTGGTCTTGTCCCCTCAGTATGATCTCCTCGTTCTTTGTGCTCACGTGAATCCAGAAAAGCGTGTAATGCTAGCATCAACAGGAATAGATATTTGGATCAATGGACAACCTTGGAATGCGCAGCAGAATAGAGTGCGAGATAGGAGAGGGATAGCGCAAAAGCAATAAGAGCTTGGCTTATGCAGATTCCTAGCGGGATCTCTCGAATCGAATTTGCAACAAAATGCGTCGAACTCCGAGACTATCATGTATGAAAGAGCAAAACCTGCAACTTTAATGGCTGCCTAAGCTATTCTACTCTAATGGATTAGATAAAAAAGAACATTATTCATTTGCACAAGTTGGATATGTGGCTTACCAACAATTTGAATAAAACTAACCAGGCAAATAGTGAATTAAACTAAGAACTCCAAGACACAATGAAAGTAAATCTACAGCAAAGAGAAATTCAGAGGCAAGCTTCTAACTGGATTGATTGAAATGACAGCACTACCTGCACAAGATGGGTCTGTGGCTTACCAACAATGAGAAGCAATTTAACAAAAGATGCAAGTGAAATCAAGCTATGGCTTCTAAACAAGCTAACTAACTAAAACACTAAAATGAGGGAATGAGAGAAAAGATCAAGCTTCCAAATCCAGCCAAGCTTCAGACCAAAAACTCCAGACCAAAAGTAATGTTTGCACTTGCACAAGTTGGATATGTGGCTTACCAGTTGCAACACAATGCTTAACCAAACATGAAATAAACTATACTACCAATCCTAAGCAAACTAAAAGACCACAGCACTGAAAAATGAGAAGATTGGAGTAAAATGGTGGCCATTTGCTTGAGCACAAGCCAAGCACTTATAGGAATTCAATCACCCAAAGATCAAAACCAAACTGAACTCCTAAACAATAAACAAAAGAAAAACACTATTCCAGGGGACCAAAAACATAAATGCATGCTCAAGTCGGCAAGAAAAGCTGGTGAAACGTTGAACTTTGCGTGCGTTTATTACGTCAAAAAGAACGCTTCGGAAACGCGTAAAGGACCACCCTGCGCAACGGTTTAAATCCTTTGAAGAACAAAAAAGGAAAGCTTTTACGGATCCCGAACACCTGAGGAGACTGTATCATCATTGGGGCATTTATTACACCGTTCCGCAAAAATGATTTCTACCTTACAATTTTGGGTACGAATACGAGGCGTTAAAATTGTTATTTTGGAGAAAATTCTAATTCACACAATGAAGCATTATGTTTTCTATGTAGATTTAACTCAGTTAAATACAATTAATTTAAAATATGGGAAAAGAAGTATGACGAGGAAAACAATAGTTACCAAGAAAAATGAGTTTAGAAAGGCCTATCGGCCAATTATGTCTTAAAGCCTGATTTCGTATAACATTTAGGCGAACCCGCTTATGTATAAAACCATTTCAACCCCATAATGTGCATATTTTGATGCTCCTCTTATAGTGCCAAGGCAATATGGGTACCTTACTCCAACTAGGGGAAATGCTAGATTGATTGCATCTAAGTGCCTTTAGTTCCACATCATAATAAAAAACTGGACGAAAAATTTGATGTTAATACTTCTTTTATTCATGCTTGTTGATACACATGTTGATAATTCTATTCAATTTCATGGTGATACTATAAATACTAATGAGGCTACTGTTATTATTGAAAAAATATCGACCATGAGGGAGACCAATATGACCCAACCATGGACAACTTCCCATCACCCAACAAATCCCGTATAAAGTTCCAATTGATCAATTTAGCAAAGCGTCGATGGAGAAACCTAACATTGATGGAGTAGTAACTATGTTAATAGAAGCCCATAAGAAACATTGCACGTAAAACCTCGGGCTTGTGGGTGCCAATTTTAAACTTTTGGTTGATACAAATCCATCTTCGAGAGGCTCTCTTTCCACATTAGGGGCCTGTGTCCATGTGTCCACGTAAGTGTTGCTTACACCTAGTGTTCCTACTTTGGGGCGTCATAAGTTGCTTCCCAAGTCACAAGGTAACTTGCACGCTGCCACAAGTTCCATTGGGTTCTAGATAACCCATTGAAACCCAAAGTTCTTGGTTACACTTCATCTATAGGGTTTGTTTCACTCAAGTTCTCGTTAGATGATGGCAAGACCAACCCCAAGCAACATCTTTAAGCCTTTATCGCTTCATCATAGACTATGTAGGTAATGAGGCATTGTTGACCAAACTTTTCCCATGCAATTTTAAGGAGTATGCACTAGATTAATTCTACAGTCTCCGTCAATGTTTGTTACTCATTTCGACCTTTGGTTGATAGTTTCCTAGATCATTTCTCTATTAACATTAGCCAAAGAGTTTCCTTTGTGCAAATTTCCCAAATCAAGCAACAACCTAATGAGAAAGTCACACACTATATATTGTGATATAAGACCATGTTGTCTCAAGGAACCAAATACATCGATAATACAATGTTACAAAAGCTATTTATTGTTAGCCTAGTTCCATAGTTCAAGATAAAGGTCATTTGATAACTTCACATCCTTTGAAAACCTATGTTGAATAGTCAAGGTCTATAAGACTACTCTCCTCGCAATTGACATGCTCAAGTCTGTCACCAATACCCCTACTTTTAATGGAGCTTGGTTTCAAGGTAGACTACCATACAAGACTAGTACTAATGACATGAAAAAAGTTGTCGGTAAAATCATTAAAGTAGAACGAGTAGTTTCACCCCATGTTCTTTCTACTCTTCCACGAAGACAATGTACATGTTTGGAAGAACCCCTTGATAAATTGTTACAAAAGCTACCCGAATGAAATCTTTTAACTTTATCTCCACCTTTCCAAATTGATAATAGTAAGTAAGAAAATATAAAGATCGATAAAAAAGCATATTGCAACTTATTATGTTTGTGGAGCCTATTTTCATGTTAGAGTGTGGTACACCACCTATGTGTTACACTCGGGTATTTTTACGGCGGTCCCGCTCGCCGGTGAGCGGGTCAGGGGGGTTCAGGGGCGAAGCCCCAAAGCAAATTTTCATGGGTGGTTTATTAACCCATGGGTAATGGGTAACCATTATGGGCTGTTTTTGGGCACATGGTTTTTCGGCACCCATTGTTTTGTAAAACCGCCTCTTCGGCTACCCATAGGTTTATGGGACGGTTTTGTTTTTTGCCCATTGTTTGATACCCACGGTTTTGTAAAACTGCTTAAGTAGTTGTCTATTTATATGGTCTTATGCATATGATAGATAGACAAACAAATCTATTGTAGATGTGTTTTGAATTCGGGTGTGAATTCTGTAGAGTTTGTTGAGCATAGCTCCAAATGGATCTGGGTATTGTATTGAGAGAGCGGAGGCTTGTAATAAATTTTGAGCAAGTGATTCTTGGTGGACATAGCCCAAATTGGGTGAACCACATTAAATCTTGTCTCTCTATGTTGTGTTATTTATTCTGCACTTTTATTTGAGATCTGTAATATTTTATGCATATTAGTTTCTACTGTTGTGATTCTGTAAGGGATTATTCCACATATTTTATCTCTTATTTCCTAACAATTGGTATCAGAGCCTGGTTTGGTTTGCTGAAGTGTTGAATCGCAGGGAAAGTTTCTAGCTTCGGTGGGAGCTATGGTAGATGATGGAAGATCTAGGGTTGATAAATTCAACGGGTAGAATTTCAATCTTTGGAAGATGCAGATGGAAGATTACCTTTATCAGAAGGATCTTTATACTCCGTTGTCTAAGAAGGTGAACAAACCCTCGAGCATGACAGATGCGGAATGGGATTTTTTGGATCGGAAGGCACTTGGAACGATCCGGCTGTGTCTTACATCTTCGTTATTATTTAATGTTTCAAAGGAAAAGACTACAAAAGAACTGATGGATGCATTAGGGAAGTTGTATGAAAAACCCTCTGCCACTAATAAGATATTTTTAATGAAAAAATTGTTTAATATGAAGATGTCTGAGAATAGTTCAGTAGCAGATCATTTAAATGATTTCAATACGGTTGTGAATATGCTAGCTTCGGTTACAATAGAATTTGATGAAGAAGTTAGGGCTTTATTAATTATGTGCTCTTTACCTGAAAGTTGGAATAACCTGGTAATGGCGGTAAGCAACTCGGTTCCAGCTAGCTCGAAGTTGAAGTTTGAGGATGTTGTAGGGGTGATTCTAAGCGAGGAAATGCGAAGAAAAATCTCTGGAGAATCTTCTACTTCAGGGAATGCTTTGACAGTGGAAACTAGAGGGAGACAGAAGAATAGAGGAAACCGTGGAAAATCAAAAGATTGGGCAAGGTCAAAATCCAAGAGCAAGATTGTATGTTGGAACTGTGGAAAGTCTGGGCATGCAAAGAAGGATTGTTGGGAGCTTCGGGACAAGAAGAAACAACAGGAAGAAAACAAGGAGGCAAATGTGGCATCGGGTAATGTATGTCAGGATGCTTTGATTCTTTCTTTGCATAATATTACTGAATCTTGGGTTTTAGATTCAGGGTCTTCTTTTCATGCTACTCCACATAGGCATTATTTTGTTGATTATGTTGAAGGGGATTTTGGGCATGTTATTCTTAGTGATGATGAGCCTTGCAGTATATTTGGAAAAGGTTCTGTTCAGGTTAAGATGCAGAATGGGAATACATGGCTATTGAAGGATGTCAGACATGTGCCTACATTAAGGAGAAATTTGATATCGATGGGGCAATTGGGAAGTGATGGTTGTACTATGATATTTACAACTAACTCTTGGAAGGTTACCAAGGGTGCTCTTGTGGTGGCAAGAGGTAAGAAGGTTGGAACCTTGTATTTAACCACTGATAGTACTAATGATTGTAATCTTGTAGCTTCAGATGCAGATACAACATTATGGCACTATAGGCTCGGTCATATGAGCCATAAGGGCATGAACATCATAGAGAAGAATTTGCCTGGATATAAAAAAACAGGTTTGAATTTCTGTGAGAACTGCATATATGGGAAACAAAAGTGAGTAAGGTTTCTCAAGGTTGGACCTACAAAGAAAGAGAGTAAGTTAGAGCTGGTACATTCTGATGTGTGGGGGCCGGCTCAGGTATCATCTCTTGGGGGTTCAAGTTATTATGTTACTTTTATTGATGATGCAACAAGGAAAGTTTGGGTTTATTGTTTTAGAAACAAATCTGATGTATTTGACACTTTTGTTAAATGGAAAGCCGTGGTAGAGAATGAAATAGGTCTTAAGCTAAAATGTTTCAGGTCAGATAATGGAGTGGAGTATTACAACAATAAATTTAATGATTACTGTTCTAAGAATGGAATCCGCAGGTAAAAGACGGTTCTAGGAACTCCGCAGCAGAATGGGGTATCAGAAAGGATGAACAAAACAATAATGGAACGTGCTATGAGCATGAGGTTACATGCAGGACTGCCTCTTTCTTATTGGGCGAAGCGGAGACAACTGTTGTGTACTTGATAAACAAAGGACCCTCAAGTGCCTTGGATGGAGGCATACCTGAGGAGGCATGGTATGGTAAGAAAGTTGATTATTCATTTCTTAGGGTCTTTGGATATGAGGTGCTTGTTCATATAGACAAGGATGATAGGACCAAGCTAGAAGCTAAATCAGAAAATGTACTTTCATTGGTTATGGTGATGATGACTTTGGATTTAAATGTTGGAGTATTAAGGACAAGAAAATCATTCGGTCTAGGGATGTGATCTTTAATGAGAAATTCATGTATAAGCAACAGTTGCAAGAAAACAAGGAAGAGTCCAAGAAAGAATATGCAGTGGTAGAGGATCTTCCTGGATGGGAAAGTGACCCATGAATCAGTTCAGGAACCTACTCAATAGGAACCCCAAACTCCTACAGTGAGGAGGTCTTCTAGGGTAAGAAAAGAACCTTAACGTTTTTCTCCTTATCTTTATTATTTATTACTCATTGATAGTGGAGAGCCAGAGAGCTTTGATGAAGCAATGCAGGTAGATGCCAGGAACAAGTGGGAGCAAGCCATGGATGAGGAGCATAAGTCTCTCATAGAGAACCAGACTTGGGATTTGGTGAAGCTATCGGAAGGCAAAAGAGCATTACAAAACAAGTGGGTGTACAGAGTTAAAGACGAAGAAGGAGGAAAGAAAAGATATAAGGCCCGGTTGGTGGTCAAGGGATTTGCACAGAAAAAAGATATATATTTTGATGAGATATTTTCTCCTGTAGTAAAAATGACTTCTATTAGAACTGTTCTTGGAATAGTGGCAGCATAAGACTTGCACTTAGAACAGTTAGATGTAAAGACTGCATTTCTCCATGGCGATTTGGAGGAGGAACTATATATGCAGCAACCAGAGAGCTATGATGTCAAAGGTAAAGAGGAGATGGTGTGTAAACTGAAGAAGAGCTTGTATGGCTTGAAATAAGCTCCAAGTCAATGGTATAAGAAGTTTGATAGCTTCATGATGGAGCAAGGTTATATTAGATGTCATTATGACCATTGCGTGTATATAAAGAAATTTGAGGATGGAAGTTATATTATCTTGTGTTTGTATGTTGATGACATGTTGGTTGCAGAGTAAAAACATGCAGGAAATAAAAGTACTCAAGAAACAACTAAGTGAATCCTTTGATATGAAGGATTTGGGGGCAGCCAGACAAATCCTTGGTATGAGGATAACTCGGGATAGGAAGGAACGAAAGTTGAATTTATCTCAGGAAGAGTACATTAAGAAGGTATTGGATAGGTTTAACATGCAGGATGCTAAACCGGTTGGGACTCCTTTGGCAGGCCATTTTAAGTTATCAAAGGAGCAGTGTACCAAGACAGAGCAGCAAAGAAACCAGATGTCCAAGGTACCTTACTCATCAGCAGTTGGCAGTTTGATGTATGCTATGGTGTGCACTAGGCCTGATATTGCCCATGGAGTGGTAGCTGTGAGTAGATTTATGAGTGATCCAGGTAAAGAGCATTGGCAAGCAATAAAGTGGATCCTTCGGTATTTGAGAGGGACCATGGGGATAGTTTTGTGCTACAGTGGATCAAACACCACTTTACGTGGTTATGTAGATTCAGACATGGCTAGAGATGTAGATAGTAGGAGGAGCACGAAAGGTTATATTTACACTGTAGGTGGGACAGCAGTGAGCTGGATTTCACGACTACTCAAGCTGGTGGCTTTGTCAACCACGTAGGCTGAGTATGTTGCTGCCACAGAGGCAAGCAAAGAGATGATTTGGTTACAACAATTGCTTGAGGAGTTGGGGCATAAGCAGGAGGAATGTAAGTTGCATAGTGATAGTCAGAGTTCTATACACCTAGCTAAGAACTCTGCTTTCCACTCAAAGACGAAGCATATATAGTTGAGATATCACTTCATCAGGACATATTTGGAGGAAGATAAGTTGAAGTTGGAGAAGATTCATACCAGTAAGAATCCTGTAGACATGATGACCAAGGTGGTCACAAGGGATAAACTAAAGCTATGTTCAGCTTTGGTTGGCCTTCCGGATGACAGTGAAGGGTTGAGAAGCTTGCTCAGTGGAAATCTATCTCCAAGTGGGAGATTGTTATGTTTGTGGAGCCTATTTTCATGTTAGAGTGTGGTACACCTTCTATGTGTTACACTCGGGTATTTTTACGGCGGTCCCATAGTTTTTACTCTTCCACGAAGACAATGTACATGTTTGGAAGAACCCCTTGATAAATTGTTACAAAAGCTACCCGAATGAAATCTTTTAACTTTATCTCCACCTTTCCAAATTGATAATAGTAAGTAAGAAAATATAAAGATTAATAAAAAAGCATATTGCAACTACCATTGATGTGTCAGACTTATAACCAATAGATTCGTACAGTTACAACACAAGATTCAAGAACTTATTGATAACAATACCATTTCAGTGGAAGACTTGATAAGAATACAAATACTATAGTGGCCCAACTTAATTCAAGCCTCAAGGTGTTTACTATAGGCACAAAATTATGCACTTATTACTATTATATTATGCCTCTAGTACGTCGTTATATGCATGATTCCTAAGTAAGAAAACTAGACATTGATAACACTTGTTTTGCTTTACATTGGCATTATTTTACCTTTTCATGCTTTCATCCTCTAATTTTATGGAATTATCTAGTTACTTTTGGACATCACACGATGTATTACTCAACTGAGCATTTCCTGATTTATCTTTGGAGATTTTTGGACATAAGCGCCCAGTAAGGAACATTAGCAGCCTCTAATATTTTACCCTTGTAGGCACTTATACCCCTTCACTTGTGTTCTTAAATTTTAAAATTACACAAAACTTGTTTATCTTTTCTAAACTTAAATTGATCACTTTGGGTCGGCTTCTCGTGTTGTTAATGTCGAAATTCAAGCAAAGGAATCATATATATACACAACCTACTAACTACTCTAAGGGGTACAAGGCTATTATTCTCTAACTACTACTTGGAAAAAAAGAGCAACTTAAAAAATGCATTTGGGATGTATTATTCACTGCATATGAAGAGTAAATTATGAATTTCATGACACACATTATCTTGGAGAAAAGTAGTTGTAGCCCACTATCTTGGTGCAACTTGTACAAGGGTGACCTAGGTTCAAGGGACACAATTTCTATCACACTCACACACACACACCAGAACTACATTAAGCTTGAAATGTAGTTTACTGCTTGGTGAAAATCACATTGGGGTGATCGTCGAGGTCAGTTTGAATAAAGCATATGCACATTTTATTTAGTCTAATGCGTGCTTTAGTGTTGTGTAGGTATTTAGGATTTATTTTGCAGGTACATGTGCGATAGGAAAACTCTACAATGAAGTGGATGTGACACAAAGCGAAATTGATGCGACAAAGAGTGAAGTGAAGGAGACAATATTAGACACTGAAAGAACCAGATCTATACCCATCACTAGGACATTAGCACCCAAATCAAAAAATAATACCTAGATGATACTGTCCCCTTCCAGGTGGTACTGTCCAACATAAATTTTAGATCACTATTTTCCAAATGAAGCACATACAGTCTAGACTGAGCCTATTGCACCATCAGTGTATCACAGATCCAGTCTAGATAGCCAAATATCAACCAAGTCATTAATATCCTCTCATTGGTTGTACTTGCTCATCATTGTAAGTTGGATATTATATGTTTTTGATATATATTTTTAATCTAGTCCTTTGATTAAGATTTAATTTTTTAAAATCATTTGGTGAACCCGACCTTAGACATGCATAAAATCCCTTTTCCATCTTCTTCTTCTTCTTTTGAGGGTATGACTAGTTTTTATTCTTTCATTCCCACCCGTGTCTATTCCCAAACATCAATTCAAGTTGAATATATACCAATTGTTACTCAATATCCACCTTGCTTCAATCCCACCTTTAAATATCCTACTATTAATGTTGTAACTACTCAGAAAAATAATTAACCTTTGGGAACTCCTACATCCCTCCCCCCTCCTATCAATATACCACTTGCTCAACCTGTTGATTCATCTAAAGATTATGATATCATTTTGATCTCCCGTGTAAGGCCCCTGATTGTCATCACATGCCAAAATCAACATTGATATATATTCAAATACAAAGTGATGACCCTCATGTAGCTTTTACGAATCTCATGGAATCTTATAAGAAAATCAACAATTTTATTACATTTATTGATGATGATATTCCACACACATCTTCTACTAATTATCCTCCTCTTCTTATTATGGATTGGGTTTAGGGTTTTCAAATTCAATGTGTGCTCATTGATAATGTTTTTGTATTCAATTTTTGTCCTTTATCATTACTAACATAATTAAGCATTCCTTCTAGTGCTATTGAACAATATACACTTGTTGTATGAGGATATGATACTACAAATCACACATACATTAGTGTTATAAAATTAGAATTGCAAGTTGGACGTCGCAAGCTCATTAATCTCTTTTATGTTATAAATCCCCCATTACAATATAATATATTCCTTGGCCGACCGTAGATCTATGCCATGCATGTCACCCCCTCTATGGTCCATCGCCGTGTTAAGTTTATGTTGATAGATATGAGCATACTGCTACTGTCGATCTTACACTACAACATATTAGATCTTTTACCACAATTTTTCAACAATATTTTTGTGGTTATAGAGTGTTTCAAAAATTAAAATTGTGGCATTAGACGTGTAGCTAATCCACATTTTGATGTATTGTTGTAGTTTTTCGACAATTCATTATACCGTGGATTGTCCACAATTCACAAAATTTATAGCTAACCTCCATTTTTAAAATTGTACACTGTCCACATTTTTTTTATGTTTGTAACATTTCTACAATTTTTGTTTTTGTTAGTATTCTACAATATTCACCAAAATGTAGTTTTTCTATAGATTCAATATTTGTAGAAATTCTATAATTTAAAATTTTGTACCTATCATCAATGTTATATTTGTTGAAATTTCAACAATCTTTTTCTACAATTTCCCTTAGCACATAAAAATTGTAGGTGGAAGCTACAATTTGATTTCCACAATAATTAATTGTGAAATTATCTTTTTAAAAAATGTGGAAAAGTTACAATTAACAACCAATTTGACATTCATTAAAATAATTTTTTTATGTAGATTATCTACATTTAAAACATACACAAATATATAATTTTATTATCATACAAAAATATATTTTTAGGAAAAAATATTTTTCATTTTATATATATTATATTAAAATCTATAATCTAAATAAAAATATTTAGCAATCTAAATTATTTTTTTCCTTGACTCATTGGAATTGATGAAGAACTTAAGAATAGTTACAAGTTAGATGAGTTGTCCATAAGGCCAAAAGATGGCAAAGTTTTATTTGTAAATATACAAAACCTCCCTATATGTCATGTATAGTGATCATATCTAATGAAATAGACTTCAAACAATAGAAAAGTAAAATATTAAAAAGGTTTCTTCTCAAATCTACCAAATTCGTATCTATAAATAAGATGCCCGTAACATTATTGGTCAAAAATTTGTGAATCTATGAAGAAGCAATCTATTCCTATAATTCATTGGTATAATTTATCAATTCTCTTGAAAATACATCTAATTTATTGCTTGAAAGGTAAGATCATACCTTCAAATATTCAAATAACTACAACCACTATATATTTGATGAATAATCCATCACATTATTCAAGAAGCGCTTCTTATTGAACACGTTACATAATCTACTAGTGAAAACATAGGCTAATATTAAACAATTTTAGAGAATATTGAGTATTCCCATGTGAAGGTAGGATATGACAGTGTAAACCTAATATATTTTCAATGTCCATTCATCTTGATTCAACACACCATTTGATATAAAGGAAAGGAACATCTATGGATATTAATGAAATATTATGCAAAACTGGACGTCAATACCCTCCTCATAATCAGAGCTACCTTCCTCAGAAAGCTCGATTTTTCACCTACGTTCAGCAGAGCTATAGGTGTGAATGAGAAGATCACGTGGTTCGTTTACATTGACATGTACAATTAGTACCTTGAAATTGATTCCTTTTTAATCGGATTTGAGTAGTGCCATTAAGAATTTCTAGTTTCCTCTTATATTTACCATCCTATAAAAGAGGCTCCTTTCCCAGTGTTTACTTGTTCAATCTATAATGAGATGGTGAGATTCCATGGTGAATGGATTCAAGACTTGAAGCTCTCTATAGTTGATATCCTGTCAAATCACCATATCCAACCCTCACCTTTCAATCCTCATGATATTCACTTTCAGGATCTTCAAATAAGTTCTTGTGTTATCAATATGATGAACATCACTTTGTATTTTCTCAAATCTCAGGGACATCATATTCTAGTAGAACCACCAACAGGTGCAAATAAAACCTTTCTTCTAGCCAACGACAACTCTTACAACGCTAATACAAAATTCAATTACAAAGATTTTTCAACTCAGGTTGTTGGACAAGAGGAATTAGGGAATGCTTGGAAATTAAAGAACTGTAGAGAACATTTGTGAGGAATCCTCCATACCTCGAAGGATTTTTCAAAATTGACCACATCGATAAAGTGCAGATCTCGGGGTGTAAGAATCATATGGATTCTTCGGGTAAAGACCTTGTAATTTCCTACCAGGGCTTCAAGCTGCTCTGAGCTTTGAATATCATCGAGGAGGAGTAGAAATTTCTTTAACTTAAAGAGGAACTGCTTGCATATCCTTACCTCGATCAACATGGTCTACTTCACCTGTCAATTTCGAGAGATCCATGAGCATCTGGGTCTGTAGTGTTACAAGGCGGCCATTTGCCAATTCGCATCTCTCTCTTATACTCCAAACAAAACAAAACACATCAAATTGCTCGTAAACAAACATGGGGAGGGTAATTTTACCGATCCCGCTCATGCCATAGATGTTGAATTTTGCAATCTTATTATCATGATCCATTACATTTAATTATATGCTCCACGGACACATCCACACCAAAGCAATTAGGAATATCTAGATACACCTTTTTTAGGATTTTTGCAAAATACGTCGAAGTAGATTGAATCAATTTTTTCTCCCTGTAAAGATTTGAATCAATATTAAACGGATACTTGATATGTCAATCAAAGAGGGAAAATATACAATAGTGGATACTTACCTGGAAAATTTATCCTCACACAAGCCACCTGACTTGAAAAAATCTTTGTAATGCACTTTTGTATTCATTGAAAAAGGATTTGAAGATGATCGGAAATATCTCATATAAATCTGATCGCTTCAACTTGAACAATTATTTGGCTATGATGGTATTTGCACGTGTATTACATGCCTATGTGGCACACAAAAAATGCATGTGGAACACCTAATTGTTTGAATTGGTCGTTCTATACATGCAAGTGAGATCCTAAAAATAATGAGAGAGTTAGAAATGTCCACGGTTTCAGAAGTGTTGGTTAAATTTATAATTTAAATCTTATCTACCCATAAGTATATAATCTGCATGAAATTTGTAAATGTTTGAATTCATTTTGAGTACATAGAGAATTCTCTAAAAAAGAATTTAAATTAAAATTTTAAAGATACTTGTAGTTTTAAATGATTTTAGTAAAAATATTAAATTTTGATATGTGTTACATGTAAACTGTTTAAAGTGTAGTTTTAATATTATTATATTATTTTTTTCAAATATTTTTTGAGTGTAAATATGATTTGTATCTTATTTTTATTTTTAAATTGTATAAATTTGTGGTAGATGTGAATTAGCTACAAAATAGTAACACTTGTATAAAATTGTAGAACATTCACAATATTTAAAACTAGAAAATTGAATAATATTGTGGATTTTCAATTAGAAAGTTTGTATATATAAATTAACTAAAAATATTAAGACTTACATAAAATTGTCAAAAATCCAGAATATTTGAAAACGGAAAATTTGATTTATTATAGAAATACCATATATATTCTACATTTATTATTTATAAATCAATTAATACAATGTAGGGGAAAGAAAATAATGAATGGATCAATTAAATTTTAGAAAAGGGGAAGTCAGTGCTCTAAGAGGTAGAAACTCTTCACCTACATGTGTGCAACAACAAACAGGAACGCAGCACTCAAAGAAGACTTGGAGAAAGAAAGGGACTATTGAGATCTTCTAGGTCCAAGTAGTGAATGAAATGAGCAACAATCGTCATCAAGAGTTGATCAACAAGAATATTTTTGAAACTCTTTCAGAATACTTGTCACATGTATGGGCGAGGTATTTAGAAATCAGATTTGAAGCAGTCAATCGGGCCATCGTTGAACTAGAGGAAAAATAGGGACAAATGTAAAAGTTGCAGGATATTATAAATTGTCAAATTCATAAACTTGGAGTACTTGCAATGGGGAAAACACAACTGTTGATGAGCTAATTGGTCCATTTGAGGAACATGTCAAGAAAAGGAAAGTAACCCATTTTCCTTCACTAAGGACACCCTAGAATTCCTCTCAGAGATTTAGGCTGCCATTGCACTTATCACAGAGAAACATCCATCATGGTTTGGGACATACAAATATATCAACAATGTGTCTGATGGATGGACAAAGACCCTGAGTAGTATTCATATTCCTTATGCTGAAAAAGTGGATCCTGCAGCAACTCGTTTCAGTAAGGAATTTGGAGGGATAGAGATCTTCTTAGGAGCGTGAGATGGAAACCAGTCATGGAGCAAGATCAAATCCACTGCAACGGCTCATTCTTCTGCATAATGTTTCTTCCTCCTTATTTTTCTCTCTTCTCTTCTCACCCATCACTATCTCTCTTAAATGTTATAATTTTGCATTGGGGTTTACATTTTTGATATATCTTTAAGTGACGTTAGAACCATAATGTAAAATTTAAGTCACCTTGTTTTTATAAAAGGGACTTAAATATTTTAATTGGAATATGAACAATCTAAATTCAGAATATGGTATTTGAAAAGTCACCTGGGAAGATGAAGAGTTTCCTTCTCTTCTATAAATTGTAGTAAGCTCCTCATTTGAGCTTCTTCTGAGATCTTCATATACTTTTGAGCTGTTTTTTTGTGAATTTATGAGAGAGATATCCTTGAGAAGAGAACAAAGAGATATAAAATTTCTTCCATGAGCATTTTAGAGTAGAGATCATGGAAGAAATTTCTGCTTGAGCATAAATACAAGAAGAAGGAATTTTAGCCTTTTTTGACTAAGGATTTTAGTGATACTTTGTGCTCATTAAATGCTATTTGGTCTTATTTCTATAATGTAGATTTTTTTCTTCTGAGTTTTAGTGCATGTGATGTGATTTCTAACTATTGTATGCAAGTCTCTGATTTTCTACTTGTAGCACTAGTTTCCCTTGTCTAATATTCTCACTCCCTTTCCCGCTCTCCTAGCAAATTTTTCCCTTACATATAGCTATAAGATTTTTTTGTAGGGTTAGTGGAGTGCCCTTGTTAGATTCCCAACTGAAAGGCCACATGATAAAATTCACTTTTACTCGCGCATGCATATACGACATGCCTGCACCGGTTAAGTAGACGGACTTAGAATCCCGATCATTGGCAATAAATACACCAATTTGTCCCTGAAAATTTTCTTGCCAACAAAACCAAGGGAAAGGGAAACACAAAAGGAAAAATAAAAGGGACAAGAATTTGACAAGAGTAATATGTAGTCAAGAGGAACAAATATGTGATTTTGAGTGATGAAAAATGTAGAAACATAAAATGAACACATTAAATATTAAACAACATAAGAAATACACACTAACAAGAACCTATCACTTGAACCTATTGGTGCTGCCGAATCCAGGCCCCTGGATTAAGCTGATCTTTTTCTAGACTCTTTGAAGATGTAGTTTTTATGTGTGTTTCATATTGTTTCCCTTGCTTCAAAGTTCAGTATGAGTAAAGGAGACTTATCAATTTGTAAGAAATTTTGTGCCTTGTCAAAATAAAAAGAAAGGATTCGATGAGAAATTTTGGAGGAATGAAATGAAATGAAATGAAATATTTTAATGACATCCATGAGACTGAAAGAGTTTATGGGACAAAAAGCTGAGACTTTAAGAAGAATTCAAACTCTTTTGAATATTAGATCTTCTATTGTGAATTTGAGCACAAAACCTGCAATCTTTTCAAGCTTTGTTTCTTCGAATGGCACCATAAAAATTCCCCAGGACTAGTTGATCAAAGTATAAAAGCTTCAGACTTGCGGGTGATCGAGATATGTTTACATATTTTCATAAAGGTAAAAAAACATGCAATCAACACCAAATGACAAATTTAAAATGGACTTACCATTTAAAAATCTGGAATGTTCAAATGGTCATTAAAGATCTGCATTTCCAAGCAACTCAAATGCCCATGAAATAGATGACACATGGAAAGATTTCGGGCCTCTCTAAACCATTCAGTTTCACAGGACTTCAAGTCCACGAGAATGAACCAATTTCATACGGTTTTGCGTTCACAACAGGGAAGTCTAAGTCGGTGCGGTGAGAAAGAAAAGTGGTGGAGTTAGGGGATATCAAGATGGCACAATATCAATGGCTTATGAAGGACACTCGTCACCATTTCGGCGTAAGGTGAGCAGATGGGCTTCGGGGACCTCAAGTCTATGGAATGAACCGAGTTTTATAAGCCTTTGGGTCCGGTGGTATGACCAATCAAGGCACTATACATGGTAATATTTCGTGGAGCCAACAATGAATTCCACCTGGATAAAGGTCACAATGTGAAGGCCCAACCCCGCAACCAATGAAAGGAGAACAAAAAAGCAAGAAAACTTGACATTGTGAAACCACAAAGGTGCATAGAGCTTTCTCATTGGTTTATGCTTCACACTTTGAAAAATATTGACATTTCCAATAGCGTGGAGATTTCTCATTGGTTTATGCTTCGCACTCTAATAAGATTTTTAAATAAAAGTGAATTGTGAAGTAAGCATGTAGCTTCCTATTGGCTCACGTTTCACAACGGTTAGTCAAGGTTATCAAACAGTCTGACATTGCGAGGAGCATGGATATTTTTCATTGGCTCATGTTTCATAGTAACTAGTACAAGTAAGAGAAAATGATGACACAACAAAGAAGTGTGGAGCGTTTTCATTGGCTCATGTTTCATGGTGACCAGTACAAGTAAAAATAGTCTGAGAAGGTGAATGTGCGTGGCATTTTCTTATTGGCTCGCATTTCATAATGGAACATACTGGGTAAAAACCCACATAAACATAGAAAAGGTCGGGAATCAGACATGTAGGTAAGGCTAATTCCCGAAGCCAATCAAATGCTATCACGTGTCACTTTCCTATTCATCCCAACATGAAAAAATTCAAATGGCCATAAATTTCGTTCTAGAGATCCAAATCACACAAAATTGGTCTCGTTGGAAAGGTATCCTTGAGACCTTAAAGTTGCAAATCATTTGATTCAAAAATTGATGGCATTTTGTGGGAGAAAAAGATAAAAAAAAGGAAACATATGCACCTGATAGTATCAACTAATTGTTTTACACATGTGGCAGTGAAGGCATGGAATTGATCCCAAAATACTAAATTTTTTTGAATATTTTCATTTAGAAAAATGTACATTCCCTTTGATTAAATATATTTTCTTTATGAACAAGGTAGTAATTCACTTGGTATTTTGGAGGAAATAAAATTGTAAGAACTCATCAAATTTATATAAATATGGGGGCTTGTCCTCATATCAAAAGGAGTTAGTTTTGGTATTTTGATCAAAGGGGGTTAAATTTTTCTATTTCTGAAAAGGTTGAGAGATACAATTGTAAGACTACATGTTTCTTTTATGAAATGCATATGGATTTCGGTTTCCCAAACTTCTGTGTCAAGGTGGTTGCAATGTACAGCCATTGAAAAACATTGAGAGCATTTGATTTATGTTCCCTTGTTAAGAAATTTAAGATCTGAATGAAATATGTCCGCTTATGAGATTTGATTTATGTATTCTGGGTTATGTATGTTGAATTATTGATTGATGAGTTATACTTTCTACTACAATTTTGTGTTTATTGCTTCTCTTTGTAGTACAATAGATCAGTCCTTAATGGTTGTGCTTGTTAGCAAGTTAATACATTAGTTAGTATTTGTTATCCGACAGTTGAATAACCGTCTACCTCTCGGCTCTCCTCCTATCGGCCTATTTAATGGCGTGCATTGTATTCATTTATAGAGCAATAGCAATATACATATATCTTCTTACAGCGTCCATCATTGGTATCAGAGCGTGGTTGTGCGTGAAAGAAGAGCCGTGAGAAGACCAGGAGCCGTGAGAAGAGCCTGTGCATGAAGGAAGAGAGGAAGAGAGCAGACTCCCGCGTGAGTTCCCTGTCCGTGCGTGCTGTGCGTGCGTGAGGAGGCGAGGAGACCCGTTTTTTATTTTGCTGTGCGTGAAGGAGACTCAGCAACCATTTCTCTACTGTCCGCGCGTGCTGGAAACGCCATTTCTTGTGCTGTGCGTGCCGCCTGAGAAGTGCCTGTGCGTGCTGTCCCGTTTTCATCTTTGCTGTGCGTGAGAAGGCGTGAAGAAAGAGGCCGAGGTCCCGCGTAAAGGAGGTACGTGAAGGAAAAACGTTGCTTGCTGGTGCAGTTGCCCGTGAATGCGTGAAGGAGTGTGCCTGTTGGTCTGGTGCGTGAAGAAAACGTTTTTGCTGGTGCGTGAGGAGGGTGCAAAGTTGCCTGTTCCCGCGTGGAAGTGCCTGGAGCATTTCTTTGCTGCTGTGCGTGAAGGAAGTGCCTGTCCCGCTCACGAAGACTGTCCTGTGCGTGCGTGGAGACTGGAGCAAAGTCTGGTGCGCTGTGTGTGAAGGAAGTTGCCTGTCCCTGCGTGAAGGCCGTGCCTGAAGGAGAAGAAAACTGAGCCAGTTGCCATTTCTTTTGCTGAGAGGAGACTGAGCCTGTCCCTGCGTGAAGGAGGAGTGTGCCTGTCCCGCGTTTGCGAGGAGACTGAGACCACCATTTCTTTGTTGTGGAGACTGAGACCACCCAATTGCTGTGCGTGCGAGCTGTGGAGACTGAAACTGTCCCGTTTGTGCTGTACGTGGAGATTCAGAGAAGAGACTCATTGCTGGAGCAACTGTCCGTCCTCTACTCACGAAAGGAGACATTGCTAAGCAAGATCCGTGCTTGTGACTGCTACGTGTAAGCAAAGTCGGCAAATTGCAAAAATGTCTGCTCCAAAAATATTGCTATCTGATGCCCAACTCTTGAAAGGGCCAAATTTCGCCGCATGGAAAACCAAAATGCGGACGATTCTTCAATTCGAAGATCTTTGGGGGATTGTCTCTGGCAAAGACGCCCCTCCATGACGATGATCTGTTGGAAAAATATGAAAAGGCTGATGCGAAAGCACTCATGCTCATCACCCTCAGTCTTTCTGATGAGGTGCAGCCATACATTCGAGAAGCAACTGCTTCTTCTCAGGCTTGGAGCACATTGTGTACCATCTACGAAGCTAAGAATCTGACGACAAAGTTGCAACTTCAGACAAAGCTTCATACGATGAGTATGCATGAAGGCGAATCAGTAGAAGCCTTCTTGCGGCGTGTAGCTGAGTTACGTGCAGAACTCTCTGCACTTGGAGAACCAGTGGACGACAAGTTGCTTGTCCCACTCACCCTGCGAGCTCTTCCGTCACGGTTTCGGACACTGATCACCACGTTGACAATTACTCAACAGGAGGTGAGTTTTGCAACCCTGGTGAATTATCTCCAACAGGAAGAAGCCATGCAAAATGTACAAGAAGCCTTCGAAGACAAGGCTCTCATCACGAGGCAAAAACATAAGCCTCGGAAAGGGCAATCAGCCCAAAATCAGAAGCAGCATGCTCAGCAGCCATCATCACAGCGGCCACCACAGCAGCCACCCCAGAAGCAGCATAATCACAAGGCGGATCGGTGGTGCCACATTTGCTCCACGGATACGCACACGACTGCGAACTGTTATTACAACGGTCGCAAGTATGGAAATTCTGGCGAAGAGAGCACTTCTGGCCGCGGATATTCTAAGAAATCCCGATGGCATGCTCGTAATCAGAGGCAGAAGGGCCACATTGCTGCTCAGCAAGAAGCCACCTCAGATGAAGAGGTACCAGATACAACTCATTCTGACATTGTTCTAGTCTCACGACTTCGCAGCCGTCGCCGAAGATGTCTCGTTGATTGATTCAGTGCCAAGAACACATGACTGCAACAAGAAGTTGTTCCATACTCGAGTGACCGCCCACTGGAGATCGGATCACCATTGCAGACAATCAAGAGTATACTGCAGCAGGGATTGGTGATGTCATCATTCCTCTTGGAACACGAAGATGTACACTTGACAAAGGTGCTTTATGTTCCAGTGTTTGACTTCAAATCTTTTGTTTGTAAGTCAACTTCTTAACCATAGAATGCAGGTTGAATTCTTTGTTGAAAAAGGGGTCAAGTCCTGCATCATTTCCCAGGGAGAGTCAGTCATTGCTCAAGCATTTCTGAAGGGCCGTCTATTTGCACTGGATGCGGTCACTTCATCTAGCATTGCTCTCTCTGCATCAACGGCAGAGTCCACTGCACTTTGGCACTTTAGATATGGTCATCTTTCTCACGGGCTCGCATCAACTCGGTCGAAGGAAATGGTAAGAGGGCTTCCTCCACTCTCCCATTCCTTACCTGTTTGCTCAGCCGTGTCTTGCGGGCAAACAACATAGAGGTCCATTCAAACAGAGCTCTTACCATTCTACGAGCATCTTCAGTCGTTCACACCGATCCATGCGGACCCTCGCCAGCCTAGCTTTCAAGGTTTTGTGTACTTTCAGCTCATCATTGATGATTACTCACGGAAAATGTGGGTATATTTCCTTCGGAAGAAGAGTGAGGCACTTGCAAATTTTCAAACCTTCTACCAAAGAAGCCACCAGTGCGATCAGGAAGCCTCTTCTTCTCCTCCGCTCGAGATCGAGGGGGAATTTGTGTCAAAGAAGTTCTTAGCATACAAGGCAAAGATGGCATTCAACAACATTTGATCGCTCCTATACGCCCCAACAGAACAGGGATTTCCGAGCGCCACAACAGATCATCATGGAGATGGCTCGTTGTATGCTCTCTCTCGACCGCCAAGTTGGAGGATCGGTTTTGGGCGAAGCGTCCCGATAGCAGCAGTGTATTTACTCAACCGGGCACCCACGAAGATCTTGCAAAACAAGACACCGGAAGAGGTATGGACTGGTTGTAAACCTTCTATTCATCATTTAAGAGTTTTTGGTTGTACTGCATATATGCATGTTCCAGATAAAAGAAGGAAGAAGATCGATCCAAAGACACTGCCATGTCTTTTCTTGGGGTATAGTACTACCTCAAAGGCATATCGTCTCATGGATCCTGAGACGAAGAAGATCTACGAGAGTCGAGATGTGGTATGTGATGAGTCGTCCTTTGACTCCTTGCCACACAATGGAGATCCAGTACCGACCTCGTCACATAGATTGCTCACACATCCAGATGATGAGCAAGATGATTCTTCTCAGAGAGAAGAAGAGCTGAGTGGAGATTTGTTCATTGATCTTGCACACCGGAAAACACATCTTCACATCAAGCAGCCGCCAACGTCCGAAATGGGTCCAGTAGTACTATCGTGATGCACACCGAACTCACTTCCCGGTACTTCTACGGGAGTTAAAACACGAAGTCAAGCAAGACATGAGGTAAATTTTGCACTCATGAGTTCAGTTGTTGAGAGCACCGAACCTGACACTGTTCGTGAGGCATTAGACCAACCACAGTGGAAACAAGCTATGGATGCTGAATATGATTCCCTGATTCAGAATCAGACGTGGGAACTTGTCGATCTGCCTCCAGGTAAGAAATCCATTGGCTACAAATGGATTTTCAAAACAAAATATAAGGCAGATGGTTCAATCAACAAACACAAAGCACGACTTGTTGCAAAGGGTTATGCTCAACAAGAAGGAATTGACTATGACGAGACCTTTGCACCCACTGCGAAGATCAAAACCATTAGAGTTGTATGTGCACTGGCAGCACAAAATGGATGGAAACTTCAGCAGATGGATGTCAAGAGTGCTTTTCTAAATGGTGATCTACAAGAAGAAGTGTACATGGCCCAACCTGAAGGGTTTGTAGACGAGCATCAACCACACAAGGTATGTCGTCTGATAAAGTCTCTTTATGGACTTAAACAAGCACCTAGGGCATGGTATATAAAAATTGATGATCACCTATTGCAGCATGGATTCACTCGTAGCCCCTCAGATACAAATTTGTATATCAAGAAGGTAGGAACAGAGATTGTCATTCTGGTTTTGTATGTAGATGATCTTGTGATCACAGGAAGTTCTGACAATCTTGTTGATGATGTAAAGAATGATCTGAAGAAATCCTTCGACATGACCGATTTGGGGCTACTTCACTATTGTCTTGGCTTAGAGATATGGCAGAAGAAGAATCATATCTTCATCTCCCAGATGAAATATGCCAAGACACTCCTGGAAAAGTATGGGATGTCAGATTGTAAACCAATGTCCACACCTATGGAAAAAGGTTTGCAATTATCTAGATTCCGGATTCACCACGGGTAGATGGCACTCACTACAGTGACTTGTGGGGAGTCTCATTTACTTGACTTATACCGGACTGATCTTTGCTTTGCGGTGAGCTATCTCTCCGGTTTATGCGAAGCCAAAGAAATGTCATTGGATAGCAGCAAAGCATGTGTTGAGATATGTCCGAGGTACAATTGACTTTGGTGCGGAGTATCGAAAGAACACTCGCTTCTTCTTACGGGGATATACTGACTCGGACTATGCAGATCCGTTGATGACAGAAATCCACTTCGTGATATGTTTTTCATCTCGGTGCGGACCTATCTCGTGGATCAGCAAGAAGCAAACTGTTGTTTCTCTCTCATCCACCGAGGTGAATACCGCTGCCGCACGAGGAGGCGTGTGTGCGAAGCAATTTGGTTACGCGCATTCTTGCAGATATAGGGATTCTCAAGAGAAACCTCCCATCATTCACTGCGACAATCAAGGTGTGTTGAAGCTTGTGAAGAATCCCGTTTTTCATGAACGAACAAAGCATATTGAGGTCGAATGTCACTACATTCATGAACAGGTCTTGAACCACCAAATTCAGCTCCAGTACTGCCCTACTGATTCTCAGGTTACAGATATTCTCACCAAGCCTCTCGGCAAGGTGAAGTTTGATTTGTTTAGGGGGTACATTTGTAAAAGCAATGTATTAAGGGGGGGAATGTTAGCAAGTTAATACATTAGTTAGTATTTGTTATCCGACAGTTGAATAACCGTCTACCTCTCGGCTCTCCTCCTATCGGCCTATTTAATGGCGTGCATTGTATTCATTTATACAGCAATAGCAATATACATATATCTTCTTACAGCGTCCATCAGTTGCTTTGGTCATTAATTCAATATTGTGTTGTGAGAATTTACTTTGCAATATTGAACATAATTCTAAAATCCTTACTATAACCATTTTTTCGAAGTGATTTTTTTAGCCTTTGAGTGTATCTTGGGCATACTAGAGTAGAAGCAATAAATACTTTATTAGAATACTTGCACAAGATTTTGTGTTGAGTATTTTAGAGATTGTGTTAAAGCTTTGCATCTATTGAGTATCAATGAATGCAAATCTTCCTTTGGAGAAACTGTGACTACTTAATCAAGTGTTTTGTACTTTCCAGAATAGCATGTTGCTTCAAGTAAGTGTTAAATGCTTTGATACAAGGAATATCTCATCATATAAATCCCCCTTTGTGAAGTTACAACTACCATAATTGATCCCACCCCTCATACTAACTTCCATTTACTACTTTGTTGCTCTAAATATCACTGAAGGTTCCTTCTAGCCTTAATTATACTATCAAGAGAATGCAAGAGCAACCAAACTTTTTTCTATAGTAACATGTGTTTAGTGCATTAAGCATATGCAACATCTTTTGTGACAACTCGTGAGAGTGAGTGTTGTATTCATGGCCATGCTTATCCCAGATTGATCCATCATTGAAACATATCAAGAGGAACAAATAATTTATCTCCCCCTCTACATTCAGGTTACAATACGGGTTCTCTCACCTGGTTTAAGGCATGACCAAAAGTAACAGTATAGGGCCATCCCCTCTGTACATGCCCCTCAATCACCTCAAGGCTTGATCCCAAGGAAGTGTTAGAGCCCTCCCAGGATACAAAACGACATACCATCCGATATACCACCATCCAAGCATTCCGCCTTCCTAATAGAATGTTGTCGGGCACTATGGGGTGTATAATTGAGGACCAATATAACCAATGGTCAATAAACGCAATAACACTATACCAATTCCCTAATCCTCGTAAAGAAATTAAATCTTAACAAATACTTATAACTATTTATAAGTTGATTTATCATAATCTGTGTCCATAATAAATGTTTTAAAAATGTAGAATTTGAATCTAGATATAAAGTAAATAAGAAAAATTCTTTATGGACATCCTTAAGTAAACCTAAACATTTAGGCTAACAATTTTCTAAGTATTGAACACATAAAATTAATATTTCATTTTAAATGTTAAAATTATATAGAAGCCAAGTATTTAGTTAGGTGAGATGAGTCAATAATTGAACTTGGTCCAAGAGTGGATAAGAGTCTCGATCACACAATATCCTATAGTTGTCGTAGTACTATCTAAATGTTGTCATAAGTACTATCTAATGGACATTTAATTTTGACATAATAATGGCATAGAGTAGTCATCTCATCATGACATGCAAGACTTACAATTATTAAATACCAATATACAATTTTTATCATACTTGTATAAGTATTAGTCTCCACCATAATTTTATTAAACTCAAATTTATTATTTTAAATCAATTTATAATATAGTGTTCCCTCCAATAAAAAATTTTAAAAATAAATATAAGTAAAGAAAAACTCGAACATAGCAATTAATATTATGGACCAAAGAAGTTAAGGTGCACCACCCTACTTAACCCTTTCCCTTAAAAGAACTTTATAACTTTTGTTATAAAGTAAAATAGGTACACCATAACTTAGACATTAAATCATGACATTAATATGCACCTAATATATTATAACTATAAGTGGTTAGTTATTTAATGTTTTTTAAAATTTGAAATTTAAAAGCAACCCATGGAGAGATCAGTATGTCTATGAATTTGTCGTTTCTTTCTAGTAATGGGATATAACGTACCAATGTCATAAAAATGATATGAATCTTCATAAACTCTTGACGCTTAATGTCCAACTCGACGAAAAGACAATGAAGCTTACGCTCATTATTTTACTAGTTTGTTTGCTCGGTGTCTTTAAGCATTCTCAGTTACAATACAAGTTCTCTCACCCTGGTCTAAGGCATGACCAAAAGTAACAGTATAGGGCCATCCCCTCTACGTGCGTGCCCCTCAATCACCTCAAGGCTTGATCCCAAGGAAGTGTTAGACCCCTCCTAGTCTACAAAACGACATACCATCCGATATACCACCATCCAAGCATTCCCCCTTCCTAATAGAATGTTGTCAGGGCATTATGGGGTGTATAATTGAGGACCAATATAACCAATGGTGAATAAACACACTAACACTATACCAATTCCCTAATCTTGTAAAGAAATTAAATCTTAACAAATACTTATAACTATTTATAAGTTGATTTATCATAATTTGTGTCCATAATAAATGTTTAAAAATGTAGAATTTGAATCTAGATATAAAGTAAATAAGAAAAATCCTTTATGGACATCCTTAAGTAAACCTAAACATTTAGGCTAACAATTTTATAAGTATTGAACACATAAAATTAATATTTCATTTTAAATGTTAAAATTATATAGAAGCCAAGTATTTAGTTAGGTGAGATGAGTCAATAATTGAACTTGGTCCAAGAGTGGATAAGAGTCTCGATCACACAATATCCTATAGTTGTCGTAGTACCATCTAAATGTTGTCATAAGTACTATCTAATGGACATTTAATTTTGACATAATAATGGTGTAGAGTAGTCATCTCATCATGACATGCAAGACTTACAATTATTAAATACCAATATACAATTTTTATCATACTTGTATAAGTATTAGTCTCCACCATAATTTTATTAAACTCAAATTTATTATTTTAAATCAATTTATAATATAGTGTTCCCTCCAATAAAACATTTTAAAAATAAATATAAGTAAAGAAAAACTCGAACATAGCAATTAATATTATGGACCAGTGAAGTTAAGGTGCACAACCCTACTTAACCCTCTCCCTTAAAAGAACTTTATAACTTTTGTTATAAAGTAAAATAGGTACACCATAACTTAGACATTAAATCATGACATTAATATGCACCTAATATATTATAACTATAAGTGGTTAGTTATTTAATGTTTTTTAAAATTTGAAATTTAAAAGCAACCCATGGAGAGATTGCATGTCTATGAATTTGTCGTTTCTTTCTAGTAATGGGATATAACGTACCAATGTCATAAAAATGATATGAATCTTCATAAACTCTTGACAGTTAATGTCCAACTCGACAGAAAGATAGCAAGCTTACGCTCATTATTTTACCAGTTGTTTCCTTAGTGTCTTTAAGCATTCCGATTACAATACAGGTTCTCTCACCCTGGTCTAAGGCATGACCAAAAGTAACAGTATAGGGCCATCCCCTCTGTACGTGCCCCTCAATCACCTCAAGGCTTGATCCCAAGGAAGTGTTAGACCCCTCCCAAGCTACAAAATGACATACCATCCGATATACCACCATCCAAGCATTCCGCCTTCCTAATAGAATGTTGTCAGGGCACTATGGGGTGTATAATTGAGGACCAATATAACCAATGGTCAATAAACGCAATAACACTATACCAATTCCTAATCCTGTAAAAAAATTAAATCTTAACAAATACTTATAACTATTTATAAGTTGATTTATCATAATCTGTGTCCATAATAAATGTTTAAAAAATGTAGAATTTGAATCTAGATATAAAGTAAATAAGAAAAATCCTTTATGGACATCCTTAAGTAAACCTAAACATTTAGGCTAACAATTTTCTAAGTATTGAACACATAAAATTAATATTTCATTTTAAATGTTAAAATTATATAGAAGCCAAGTATTTAGTTAGGTGAGATGAGTCAATAATTGAACTTGGTCCAAGAGTGGATAAGAGTCTCGATCACACAATATCCTATAGTTGTCGTAGTACCATCTAAATGTTGTCATAAGTACTATCTAATGGAAATTTAATTTTGACATAATAGTGGCGTAGAGTAGTCATCTCATCATGACATGCAAGACTTACAATTATTACATACCAATATACAATTTTTATCATACTTGTATAAGTATTAGTCTCCACCATAATTTTATTAAACTCAAATTTATTATTTTAAATCAATTTATAATATAGTGTTCCCTCGAATAAAACATTTTAAAATAAATATAAGTAAAGAAAAACTCGAACATAGCAATTAATATTATGGACCAGGTGAAGTTAAGGTGCACAACCCTACTTAACCCTCTCCCTTAAAAGAACTTTATAACTTTTGTTATAAAGTAAAATAGGTAATACACCATAACTTAGACATTAAATCATGACATTAATATGCACCTAATATATTATAACTATAAGTGGTTAGTTATTTAATGTTTTTAAAATTTGAAATTTAAAAGCAACCCATGGAGAGATTGCATGTCTATGAATTTGTCGTTTCTTTCTAGTAATGGGATATAACGTACCAATGTCATAAAAATGATATGAATCTTCATAAACTCTTGACAGTTAATGTCCAACTCGACGAGAAAGATAGCAAGCTTACGCTCATTATTTTACAAAATTTGTTTCCTTAGTGTCTTTAAGCATTCCGATTACAATACGAGTTCTCTCACCCTCGGTCTAAGGCATGACCAAAAGTAACAGTATAGGGCCATCCCCTCTCATCGTGCCCCTCAATCACCTCAAGGCTTGATCCCAAGGAAGTGTTAGACCCCTCCCAAGCTACAAAATGACATACCATCCGATATACCACCATCCAAGCATTCCGCCTTCCTAATAGAATGTTGTCGAGGCACTATGGGGTGTATAATTGAGGACCAATATAACCAATGGTCAATAAACGCAATAACACTATACCAATTCCTAATCCTGTAAAGAAATTAAATCTTAACAAATACTTATAACTATTTATAAGTTGATTTATCATAATCATGTCCATAATAAATGTTTAAAAATGTAGAATTTGAATCTAGATATAAAGTAAATAAGAAAAAGCCTTTATGGATCCTTAAGTAAACCTAAACATTTAGGCTAACAATTTTCTAAGTATTGAACACATAAAATTAATATTTCATTTTAAATGTTAAAATTATATAGAAGCCAAGTATTTAGTTAGGTGAGATGAGTCAATAATTGAACTTGGTCCAAGAGTGGATAAGAGTCTCGATCACACAATATCCTATAGTTGTCGTAGTACCATCTAAATGTTGTCATAAGTACTATCTAATGGACATTTAATTTTGACATAATAGTGGCGTAGAGTAGTCATCTCATCATGACATGCAAGACTTACAATTATTACATACCAATATACAATTTTTATCATACTTGTATAAGTATTAGTCTCCACCATAATTTTATTAAACTCAAATTTATTATTTTAAATCAATTTATAATATAGTGTTCCCTCCAATAAAACATTTTAAAAATAAATATAAGTAAAGAAAAACTCGAACATAGCAATTAATATTATGGACCAGTGAAGTTAAGGTGCACCACCCTACTTAACCCTCTCCCTTAAAAGAACTTTATAACTTTTGTTATAAAGTAAAATAGGTACACCATAACTTAGACATTAAATCATGACATTAATATGCACCTAATATATTATAACTATAAGTGGTTAGTTATTTAATGTTTTTTAAAATTTGTAATTTAAAAGCAACCCATGGAGAGACTGTATGTCTATGAATTTGTCGTTTCTTTCTAGTAATGGGATATAACGTACCAATGTCATAAAAATAATATGAATCTTCATAAACTCTTGACAATTAATGTCCAACTCGACGGAAAGACAAAGAAGCTTACGCTCATTATTTTACTAGTAATTTGTTTGCTCGGTGTCTTTAAGCATTCTCAGTTACAATACAAGTTCTCTCACCTGGTCTAAGGCATGACCAAAAGTAACAGATAGGGCCATCCCCTCTGTACGTGCCCCTCAATCACCTCAAGGCTTGATCCCAAGGAAGTGTTAGACCCCTCCTAGTCTACAAAACGACATACCATCCGATATACCACCATCCAAGCATTCCCCCTTCCTAATAGAATGTTGTCGGGGCATTATGGGGTGTATAATTGAGGACCAATATAACCAATGGTGAATAAACACACTAACACTATACCAATTCCTAATCTTGTAAAGAAATTAAATCTTAACAAATACTTATAACTATTTATAAGTTGATTTATCATAACTGTGTCCATAATAAATGTTTAAAAATGTAGAATTTGAATCTAGATATAAAGTAAATAAGAAAAATCCTTTATGGACATCCTTAAGTAAACCTAAACATTTAGGCTAACAATTTTCTAAGTATTGAACACATAAAATTAATATTTCATTTTAAATGTTAAAATTATATAGAAGCCAAGTATTTAGTTAGGTGAGATGAGTCAATAATTGAACTTGGTCCAAGAGTGGATAAGAGTCTCGATCACACAATATCCTATAGTTGTCGTAGTACCATCTAAATGTTGTCATAAGTACTATCTAATGGACATTTAATTTTGACATAATAGTGGCGTAGAGTAGTCATCTCATCATGACATGCAAGACTTACAATTATTACATACCAATATACAATTTTTATCATACTTGTATAAGTATTAGTCTCCACCATAATTTTATTAAACTCAAATTTATTATTTTAAATCAATTTATAATATAGTGTTCCCTCCAATAAAACATTTTAAAAATATATATAAGTAAAGAAAAACTCGAACATAGCAATTAATATTATGGACCAGTGAAGTTAAGGTGCACCACCCTGCTTAACCCTCTCCCTTAAAAGAACTTTATAACTTTTGTTATAAAGTAAAATAGGTACACCATAACTTAGACATTAAATCATGACATTAATATGCACCTAATATATTATAACTATAAGTGGTTAGTTATTTAATGTTTTTTAAAATTTGAAATTTAAAAGCAACCCATGGAGAGATTGCATGTCTATGAATTTGTCGTTTCTTTCTAGTAATGGGATATAACGTACCAATGTCATAAAAATGATATGAATCTTCATAAACTCTTGACGAGTTAATGTCCAACTCGACGAGAAGATAGCAAGCTTACGCTCATTATTTTACCAGTTGTTTCCTTAGTGTCTTTAAGCATTCCGATTACAATACAGTTCTCTCACCTGGTCTAAGGCATGACCAAAAGTAATATAGGGCCATCCCCTCTGTACGTGCCCCTCAATCACCTCAAGGCTTGATCCGAAGGAAGTGTTAGACCCCTCCCAAGCTACAAAATGACATACCATCTGATATACCACCATCCAAGCATTCCGCCTTCCTAATAGAATGTTGTCGGGGCACTATGGGGTGTATAATTGAGGACCAATATAACCAATGGTCAATAAACGCAATAACACTATACCAATTCCCTAATCCCGTAACAAAATTAAATCTTAACAAATACTTATAACTATTTATAAGTTGATTTATCATAATCTGTGTCCATAATAAATGTTTAAAAAATGTAGAATTTGAATCTAGATATAAAGTAAATAAGAAAAATCCTTTATGGACATCCTTAAGTAAACCTAAACATTTAGGCTAACAATTTTCTAAGTATTGAACACATAAAATTAATATTTCATTTTAAATGTTAAAATTATATAGAAGCCAAGTATTTAGTTAGGTGAGATGAGTCAATAATTGAACTTGGTCCAAGAGTGGATAAGAGTGTCGATCACACAATATCCTATAGTTGTCGTAGTACCATCTAAATGTTGTCATAAGTACTATCTAATGGACATTTAATTTTGACATAATAATGGCGTAGAGTAGTCATCTCATCATGACATGCAAGACTTACAATTATTACATACCAATATACAATTTTTATCATACTTGTATAAGTATTAGTCTCCACCATAATTTTATTAAACTCAAATTTATTATTTTAAATCAATTTATAATATAGTGTTCCCTCCAATAAAACATTTTAAAAATAAATATAAGTAAAGAAAAACTCGAACATAGCAATTAATATTATGGACCAGTGAAGTTAAGGTGCACCACCCTACTTAACCCTCTCCCTTAAAAGAACTTCATAACTTTTGTTATAAAGTAAAATAGGTACACCATAACTTAGACATTAAATCATGACATTAATATGCACCTAATCTATTATAACTGTAAGCAGTTAGTTATTTAATGTTTTTGTAAATTTGAAATTTAAAAGCGACCTATCGAGATGCTGCATGTCTGTGAATTTGTCGTTTCTTTCTAGTAATGGGATATAACGTACCAATGTCATAAAAACGATATGAATCTTCATAAACTCTTGACAGTTAAATGTCCAACTCAACAGAAAGACAGCAAACTTACGCTCATTATTTTACCAGCTGTTTGCTCAGTGTCTTTAAATTCTAACAAAACTCTGATTTCACTTGGCTGCATCTCATTCTGTTCATTCTCAGATCCGCCATGACTGCTCCCTGGCTGAGTTCGAGTCCTCTGAATCTTGGAACACGTTTAGATCCTCTACCCCATGGCTTCAAAGATTGCCTGCCCCTGTTCAATTCTGGTAAAAACATCAAAACCGGCGAGGAACATCTTGTGGACTTTGCTACAGCATGCTGGGTGCTGGGCGTAACTTCTGAAAATGTGGCAGTACGTCTTTTTGCTCAAAGTATGGAGGGAGATGCACAGAGGTGGTTCAGGTCGTTAGATCCTGGTTCTATAACTAGTTGGACTGATATGATTGCAGTTTTTCTAATCAAATTTGGTACTGAAACTTCTAGTAATTGGTGGTTAAGAGGGATCCGTTACTGATTCGTTGTGCTTAAATATCAGTATGTTCTAGTTGACTACCAAGTCAATATTTTCACAGATTTAGCTAAAAAATGTTTTTGATATAGCCATATGATGTGGGATTTGTGAAGTCATAGATCAAGGTTCAAGTTCTGTTGACTTTACTTGTAGTTTGTGATAGGGGAAAGTAGTCGTTGAACACCCTAAGTTTAACCATGTACTGAGTAATCCCGTTATATTGTTTTAGTACTTTGTATTGTTTTTTTTTTAATTGTTGCATTAATTATTATAAATAGCAACTTTTCATATTTTATGTGTCAATATATATTAGTTCCCCATGTTTGTACACTTAAATTTTTAAGTATAAAGTCAGATATCAAGGTTCAAATTTTGTTGACTTTAGTTCTAGTTTGTGATAGGAGAAAATGGTGGTTGAACACCCTAAATTCAACGATGTATTGTTTTAGTACTTTGTATTGATTTTTAGTTTTTATATTATAAATAACAACTTTTCATATTTTATGTGTTAATATACATTAATTTCCATAATTAAATTTTTTTATTATAAAATCACAATTTCTATTTTTTTTAAAAATATTTAATGTGTAATCGGTTATAAAACTTACATGTCACATATTAATTTTTTTTTGAGGTTTCAATTTTATTAACTTCAATTCTTATTTATACAAACATACATAACATTTAAACTTTTCATATTAATTATAAGCTTTGATTTCATTTGACTTGTTCTTTGTTATGGATTCCCTTGTATCTCATCCATAGACTCGCATAATCGCTCTTTTTGTTATGGATGGATAATCTAAATTTAATAAGGAAAAGCGAATCTCTTGATTTATGCATCTTTTCGCAAATCCACCGATTTGTTTTATATATTTTCTCGCTAAAAATTTCATTTCAGCCATTGTGAAATTCTTACGAGGCAAGTCTAGAAGTGTCCATTTGGCATCATATCAAAATACGAAAATTATTTTCCACATTTTATGAGAAATATTAATTAATTATTACTCTACTTGTTTTAAGCCATTTTAAAATTCAAATACAAATAAATTTTATATAATGACAATTCGAAGATTGGAATAAAAAAACATTATGGTTTTATTTGCTTTTTACACATGTACATTGTATCTTGATTATTTCACATAGAATGGTATTCAATATAATTAAAATATGGATTAAATGTAAATAAGTCATTTAGGTGTTCTTGCTAAAACGAGCTCTGTGTTTCATTTAAGTAAACAAATCACGTTTCTCTTATTTTCTCACAGTTTTCCACGAGACATTCTGTGGTGGAATTCCTCTCACGAGATCATCAAACAGTCAAATGGAACTTGAAAAATGGCTCAAAAAAAAAAAAAAAAAGTTGAGTATGAAAATACTTGACTTTGGTGGATTTATGAACATTCCAAGTATATTTGTATTCCACATGCAAATGTGCTCCAAGAGTCTAATTCTTTGCTTTTGTTTAATTTTAATGTTTTGCGGTTTTGGAGCAAGTTTGCATGTAAAATACAAATTGCTCCCTAAGTTTTGAAGTCCAATCAACTCCTTCCTTTGTTGATCGACTTTTTATGCACATGAGTAATTTGCATGCAAAATACAAATTGCTCCTAAAGTTCTAAAGTTCGGTCAACTCCTTCTTTCATTGATCGGACTTTCTACACACATGAGCAATTTATATGAATTTATATATAAAATACAAATTGCTCCCCAAATTCTGAAGTCCGATCAACTCCTTCTTTTGTTGATCGAACATTTAACACACATTAGCAATTTGCATGCAAATTGCTCACAGATTTCATCTTTCAATTTGGTCTAAGTCCTTTGTACATCAATTTCGAGGATTCCAAACATGCTCATGTTTTGCATGCAAAATGTGCCCATGTTTCAAGATCCCGAAACTCCATGCAAGACCACCGTAGACTTTTCACATGTGTGGGTAGGTCAATTTTTCACAATGGTCTAACGTGGGGTTTTCGTTTGCAATTGCAACCCAAAAGTCTCTGTCCCAGTCTAGGTGGAGAAATCAAGTGTAGAAACAAGCTAACCCTCCACAGGCCTTGGTGAGAATCCATGTGTCTGCGAAATTCAAAACACCACCAAGGTTGTTACGTGCTCAAGCAACACCAAAAGCTTGATTGGAAGATCTCGAGTGTTTGAGCAAGGTGAAATCTTGCAAGAGTCTATAGGGAGAGGACCCCATAATTGTGCAGGTACCAATGTATGTACATTGATTTTCACCATTGGTTGTTGAAAAAATGACTAATAGTTGTTCACTATTTGATTAATGACACTTTTAAAGAGCCAATGACAATGTGACACATAGGGCGCTCGGTCATTGGTACCTCTTTCAAATGCTTTATATTATTTTTTTCCATTTTAAATCAATTCAAAAACTACTTTTCCCTCCAAATAAACACGTGAAACGAAAATAGTGATGTGGCATGATGATACGCTATACGATGATATAATTTTTTTATGTTGACGAGACCCCTACATATATCTACGTGCCCCTAAAGTTAGGGTGCACGGTTATGGGGTCCTCTCCCTAGGAGAAAAATGACATGCGTATTAAAGTCAAAACTTCGCGCGTAATGTTTGCTGGAAAACTTAAGTGCAAGTGTAGGTCAAAACCCCTTAATGCGCTATGAAGAGAAAAAATTAATGCAAAGGCACATCAAAATCTTCCCATCAATTCAACTTTAGTTAAAAGGTCACATTTTCACCCTAAGTCATTAACGGAGCCGGTTTTCAAAGGTTTTTGCATTTTACACTCTATCTCAAAATGGAGGCATCAAATCATTCAAAACCCATCCCATTTGAAAGTTTTTGAGAATATTTGAAGTTAGAGTTTGCAAGGTCGTCATCAATCATGATATGATTAAAAATAAATGGAGAATAGTTGCTTAAAATATTTCATAGGGAGTTTGAGAGGATATTTTCAGTTTTGTATTTTTTTCTTCATATATATATATATATATATATATATATATATAGATATGTGTGTGTGTGTGTGTGTGTGTGTGTGTGTGTGTGTGCACATGATATGATAAATGGTTCCTCCTCTTTGCATGCAAAGTTACTTTGTTTTTTTGGGATGATTCAATATGAGTGCTTGCACCCAATATTTTTTTTTGCAAAAGCATTAATGCCTTGTATTATGGGTGTACCCGAATTTTTATGCTCCATACTTTAATACATCTCTCATTATGGATCAGATCTATCCTTTATTTATATGTTTTTGTGCCTTACCTCTATGTTATTCTTGTGGTTTATTGTGTGTATTATTTGATAGATTTTGATTAATCAAGTGTTTAATATTGGTGAGAGGGAGAGTTAGATTTAAATGAAATTTTACTATGGCGTATATATGCCTTTTGGAATTGTGTTTTGTCCTCTTTCTTCCGGTTTCATATAGGAAGAGTGATCCACTCATTTCTTGGTGTATCACCATGTTTATTTTCATGATGTTGTCATGTGTTTTTCAAGGGCAAAATTCAAAATAAAAATATGAAAACTTTACCGTAGTGCCAAATTTTTTACTTGTAATCCCTCCTAAACAACCCTTCGATCATTTTTTTCCTTTGTGTCAGGCCTATCCTATCATTTCAAGTGCTCATATGTATTGTATCAACCTCGCCCATTTGTTTGAAATGTGAAAACAAGACCATGGATTTCTTTCAATGGAGTGCCTCTCAAGGAGGATTTTTAGTAGACCTAGAAATGGCTATTTTTAGCCTTTCTAAGGTAGGTGTGCATCCTACAGAGCAGAGTTGAAGGCCTAAATTCATTAGGAAGTGGTATTGAGGAGCTAAGAACATTGTGCAAGTGGTTTAGGAATATTTAGGAAAGATTTGAAGGTTTGGGGACAAGTTTAGTGAAATCGGGTTTTGGAGGTGAAGGAGCTTGCAATTCAAAAAAGCACATGAGCTTCGGAAGATGATTTCAGGAGCTTCTAAATGAGTTGGAGGTCAAACAAGACATAATTGGAAAGTTAATTCAATTCCATACATGGTGGTATTCTCAGAGTTTTCACAAGACTCAAGAACTTCTTTCCACAACTAATTCTTGGCAGGCACACCTTGCAATCCCGAGAAATAAGGCTATTTTTTAGGGGATTTAAGGCATAATTAGACATTTATACCGATCCATTATCTTCATAAGGATCTTGGGAGTCAAAATCATATAAGGGTTCATAAAACAATTCCTCCTGGAGTTCTACTAACTCGTCTTCAATGTCGTTCAGAAGGTAAACCTTTCGTACTTAACCAATGTTTCAAGTGCCATTTGTCGAGATAAGGCCGAGGCACACTTTTGTGTCCCTTTCATCCTATGCTAATGGGACAATGGGGACAAAAAAATGTGCCCCATGCCCAGTTGAGCCCCTGGACCCATCACATGACCATGGGAAGCCTCAGTAAGCTCTTTTTCCAATTTTCTAGCCCCGCTCCGCGAAACCTCAACTTGCCACACGTCACCATAGGGATAAGGTGAATGTTTTTGTCCATTTTGTCCCATTTCAAGTGGATAATGGGGAAACAAAAATGCACCCCCCCTTGCTCCCACATGGTCTCTCACATGACCCAAATTCAACCCCAGAGTATTAAAAACTAGCTTTTCTCCCTCATCCACCAACGAACCAATGATCGCCACTTGTCATCATATGGATAAGAACACTTTTTGTACCTTCCATCAACTCCCAAGGGGACAATGGGAACACGAAAAATTCACCCATGAGAAAGTTGATTGAAAAACCAAAAAATGGCTAAGTCCTTAACTCTCATGTGCTTCCTCCCTCCATCCTTCACTCCATAAATGCATCCACTCATGCTCACCACCACTCACAACTCGAAAGTGCAACTTAAAATCATAAATCAGCCTCCATTGGTAGTCATTAAAGCACCTTTTAAATCTGGTTCATGGCATTCAAACACGAAAACCTCCTCCTCTCGTGCCCTAGATGTCAAAATTTTGTTTTGCTCATAACTCATGCCCCGAACTCCAATTTCCATGAGATTTGAACTGATGGATTCCTTGTGTGAACACATTTGAAAAGATTATTTTCATACCTTCATTCATTCCCTCATCTATTTTTTATGACCACATTAATTTTCCCGTAAAATTACCTTTTCTCATATCTACAACAATCTAGAGAGCAAAATCTCTTAAAAATTAGAGCAAAGCCTTGAAATGAATTATGTAAACTTCTGCAAGTGGTTTTGTTCAAATCCAACACCAGAAGACCAATTTATATTTTTATTAAGTCTCTATGGGAGCACCTACTAAAAATAGTAAGTTTGAGAAAAAGTTCATTCATACTCCTTATTTCATTCCCTCATGATTGAGACACTCAAAATTGACAAGATTGACAAAAATGGCAAAAATTGGCTAAATGAGACCATAATGGTGAATATTCTAAAAATAGTAAATGGGTGAAATGAGATAAAAGTGGTCACATTTCAGTCCTTCACCCATCCTACAATGGTCTCGGTATTCACGAGAGCTTCTCTCTCTATTTTCAAGTCAATTCCTACATTCCCCAATGTGGGAAGTAAAGAGTGTCAAAATGAGAAGATTTCCATTTTTGTATCAAAGGCCATTTTGGTTTATTTCACACAAAACACATGATCAAAAGATGGAAGACATTGGTTTTGATTTTATTCTTCTTTCCTTGCTCCGTGATCGAAGGTTTTGGTCTCATGCTTCACTCATCATTAGTGCTCCCACAACAACAAAATCAAGATCGTGATTGTGTAAACAAACTACATCCAATTCCTCTCGTGTGAATTGTTGATCATAAAGATGTAATAGTATCTCAAGGATCAGGAGGGTTTTCTCAATAAGGGGAGTCATTTTCTAATATTATCAATGGTCTACTTCTTAGGTTCTCATCATTCCTCTTCTTAGTGTGTTTGAACAGTGTGGCGAAGGTTCATCGTTTCAAGAGTTTTCAAAAGAGGCAAGGTGTTCAAAGTGGTATTCATCAGATCTTTTCATCAGTCCACCAATGTGGAGGGTCATCAGGGCTTAGATTTTCATCTTTGACTTCTTTGAACTATATCTTCGTCGATGAAGGAGCTCCTTCAATCCATGCTTTGAGAGTTTATCCTTTTTTCTCCTCTCTCATTATTTTTCCACTTCTTTCCCCCTTTCTAATTCTTTGTTGAGCGTAATCATTATATTTTTTCCTATTCACTTAAGTGACATATTTGTAAATTGTAAAATTATTTTCTCAAAATTATAAGATAAATACTTAATTTGTCTCTTCTAGGAGCAATTGAAAGGTCACAAGTGGAATAGGAACATGAAGAGTCACATGGAGGAAGATGAGAGGTCAATTCACATTGTTATAAATTGGGATGGCTTCTCCATTCCAAAGGATCCTGAAAATTTTAGTTCTTGGTAGCAATTGTGAATTGTGGTAGATTGATTGATGTTTTGTATTTCATCACTACACAAGGAATAAAATCTACATTTCTTCCATTCCACTTTTCCTATGTGTTCCTCTATTTCTCTCTTTTATGCACTTTCAAGCATAGTGATCAATTTTTTTTTGTATCTTCGATGAATGGGCCTCAAAGAACTGTGTGTCTATGGGGGTTTTTCATCTCACTAATGGCTTCATTATTGAATTCTAAAAATTGAATGTTGAACTACTCTAGTTATTGATTGTGAACTCTTAAATTGGCCTACTCACATCAATAACCTTCCTTTCCTAATTTATCTCCTTCACCCCTCATCGTTGTAATTTCCTCCCTTGTACCAAGTACAATCACTTTGCCACAGGTTCAAGGAAGTGATCATGTGTGATCCCTGACCTATTTGGCTAACCCACAACATTTAGATAAGAATAGATTAGTTTACATTCAATAATGGGAGCTGTACCATTCAATGCAGAGGGGTGTAGCCCCATGAACGTTGGTGGAAACACCTAATTTTCCATATCAATAAATTTTCTCACAAACAAATGTGTTCTCCCCACGTTTCTCCTATAATTGGAAGACTGTAGTAGAATAATGATAGGAAATATTGGTTTGGGTATAAACTAACTTTGTTTGGAGGTCTACCTCAAGGAGCCAAGTCACCACAAATTTGAGGAATTCCCATTGTTGTTTTCTTAACACCAACTTTCTCTTGGTGATTTTAGTGTGCATATTTTCAGTAGCCAACAATTTATGACACACCTAGTGGGACCATTTTTGCATGCTTGTTGAATAATTTATAGTATTTTATGCACTTTGCAAGAATAGTGATCAAAAATATTTTGCATCTTCGATGAATGTGCCTCAAAGAATTGTGTGTTTGTGTGGGTTTTTCGTCTCACTAATGGCTTCATTAGTGATTTCTTAAAATTGAATGTTGAACTACTCTAGTTATTGGTTTTGAACTCTTCAATTGGCCTACTCATGCATAAATAACCTTCCTTTCCTAATTTCTCTCCTTCACCCCTCATCGCTGTAATTTCCTCCTTTGTACCAAGTGCAATTACTTTTGCCACAAGTTCAAGGAAGTGTTCATGTGTGATCCCCAACCTATTTGGCCAACCCACAACATTTGGATAAGAATACATTAGTTTACATTCAATAATGAGAGTTGTACCATTCAATGCAGAGGGGCGTAGCCTTGTGAATGTTGGTGGAAACACCTAATTTTCCATATCAATAATTATGGTCACAAACAAATGCGTTCTCCCCATGTTTCTCCTATAATTGGAAGACTATAGTAGAATAGTGATCACAAAGATTGGTTTAGATATAAGTCAACTTTATTTGGAGGTCTACCTCAAGAAGCCAAGTCACCACACACTGGAGGAATTCCCATTGTTGTTTTCAGGACACCAAATTTCTCTTGGTGATTTTAGTGTGCATATTTTCAGTGAGACAACCATTTATGGCACACCTAGTGGGACCATTTTTGCATGCTTGCTGAATAATTTACAGTATTTTTGGAAGCAAAGATGCATGATAAATAATTTTTTTAACTAAGATATGTTGTTTTCTTAGTTTTACTAGTTTCTAAACCTCTTTTTAAGAGCTTGGTGACTCCATTAGGCTCCACTTTCCAGGTTTCAGCTTACCTTACAAGAATATAAGAATAATTTCCACAAAAAGAAGTGTTGTTGGAGGACAATCCTATGAATTCTTGTAGTTACCACCTAGGAACAAGAATGTGATAAGATATCTACAAAGATATGAGAAATACCACCCTCATAAAATATTTAAATCCACTCCACCTAACATTTCTACCCAATTCCTTTAAATAAGTCTCTAACCTCTTGCACTTATGGCTCACAAAAAGAAATTATTTATTCCCCGCCTCAAATACTAGTGGTATTTTAGCCTAAATTTTTAGAATCAAAGCCCAAATTTATCTCTTAAAAGTCTTCCATATTTCACTTAAGAACCAGTGCTAACCCCATTGATCACATCAAATATGTTGCACATTTACGCTCGATCCATCACATTACTCAAATTGATGTTGCAAATGAAATTATTAGCATCTTCCCTTAAATTCGAATCCCTCACATGGTATATAGAGTTTACACATAACTCCATCTATTCATGGGATGAATTTCGTGAAAAATGGAGAAGAAATTTCAAGACAAGAATGAAAATTTGTCACTAATGGAGTAGTTGGTCTCCATAAAGAGAACACCAAATAAGGAACTATCTAGTTTTAGCTTCATATTTGCGAGGACATGGAACAAAATTCCACTCTTGGTAAGACCACTATCCCATGACACTTTCTTTTAATTTTTATGAGCATTAAATTTAGACACAACAATCATGATACAGTCCATGGGTAGGACATTCCTTCCTATTACTTATGAAATTACGATTTTAGCTGAAAAACAGTCTAATACAAGTGGGAAAGTTAGCCTCAAAACCTCTTATGCCTATATTTCCTAAGCTAACACCCTCTACTAAAAATCATCCCGAACCCTTTATTGTTTAAACTCGTGCTTACCACAATGAGCACCAATGTAGATGAATTAGGTGAAGTTAAAACTCTCCATAGAAATATGGCTAATGACATGATCATCATGAAAGGGAAATACAAGCCAACTTGCTCCTAGACCATTTCATCCGTACAACACCACCTATTAAAAAATTAGATTTCAACATCAAATCTAAATGCTTCTACTAGGCCTACTCAACAATAATATACTACTGTTACCAATCCTAATCAAGAAATGGTCCCCATGAAAAATAATCTATTTGAAGACATGAGGTGGTGTTACCCTTGTGTACAACCTCTTAACTCCAACACTTACTTGAATGGTACCTTGGGCTAAGTATTGAAAACTAAGAGTTATTCATTGTAACCAAGACAAGCTAAGAAACCACCACATACATCTACATCAGGTTGTTGATGAGAGATTATTCTATTGACAAGAGGGATATTTTTGTATAACTAATCGGACTAAAGGAAGCTCATAAAACCCCCAGTATAATAAAATTATAATACAAGAGGGAAGAATAGACTCTCATAATCCAATGTTGAATAAATTCAAGTTTCATTGATGCCTAGCCAAATGTTAGAGCACTTAAATCTACTAGAAAAATTAGCCAAGGCATCTTAGGTGCACAATATGAAGCCCCTTGTCAAAAATTTGTAGTAAAATGTACCTCAAACCATGATTTAAAACCAATGAAGGATTGGGTTATGTATAAGTTAAAAATAAAGCATTGCAGATGAATGTTGTAGAGAAAATGAGGAAAAAATTGTCGATGTCCCCATGTGAGATGCCCCGATAATTCTCGTGTCAAATGGACTTAATCTAGAAAACGATGAAATAATTCAAGATTCCCCAAAGGCATAACAAGAGGTGATTTCACTACCAACCAACCTCTATGTATCCAATATGATTGATAATTTTTACACTAGAACCTCCTCTATTTTTTGTGTCTCTAATTATCAACAAGGATCTTGTTCACATTGCATGATTGATTATGGTGCTAGCAGTCCTTCATGCATAATCTTATTACTGATATGCTAGGATTATAATATACCCCCATAAAAAGGTGTAATCTAACTTTATGGTACTATTTCCAAAACTTTAGGAGTCATAAAAACCTAAATATAACATCGCACGCCTTCCTAGTATTACGATTACCCAGGACATTTCAATCATTAACCTTCCCCTATTTTTGACATATGCTTATCTAGTGATTTCATTGCAAAGGTTGAAGGAAACAACTGTTCTATGATTTCTCACATATGCATCTAAAAACTAGGCATGTCAAAATAATAACCATCTAATTTGATCATATTTCCAATTTTCATGTTAATACTTATGATTGAACATTTGACGAGGTAAATTATGCTATAACCTTTGAAATTAGAGAAGAAATTGATCCTAAAATATATTGACCAAGGACTAGAATTATGAGTGAAAAATATATGAATGGGCTCAAGAGATGTGGAATTTGAATCCATATGACACTTTGAAAAGACCAATTTAGGAACATATTGTATTTAAGAAAAGGTAGTCACATTCCAAGCTCACTCAAACAATATCAAGAATTGGAAATTTTGTGGGAGATGAACTTTGATGGATCTAAGTGCAAAGTGGGTGCCAACATAGGAGTTGTTTTTATTTCACTAAAGAAATAGAATACTCTCTTTTCACATAGTTTTCAATTCAAACACACCAATAATATAACTGAATATGAAGCCCTAATTCAAGGATTGTATATTGTAAAAAAAAATATCTCAAGCATATAATGATTTTTGGAGACACAAAGTTGGTTATTTAATAGGTAAGGTTTGAATGCTCAACCAAGAACCCCTTACTCAAATCTTATAAATATAGAGTGTGTTATCTCTTAGAATATTTTGATGCAATTAATCTTCAAGTCATCCCGGAAACAAAATTTTGATGTTGATCGGTGGCATTTTTGGAGCAAAATTTGATCCACCTAGAGACCTTACGAAATTTCAAAACCAACATGTGAAGATAATATTAAAACAAAAGTACCGATAATAAATTTTATTGGAAAATTTTGAAGAATAATCAACAAATCATTAAATTTATTCAACAAGATGAAAAATTCTCTCAAAACTTACAATTAAAATTTCAACAAAGTTATGGTGATTAGACTATCCAGATGAAAACAAATAAATTACTAGAAGGGTTAGTCATGCTCGAAATTGTATTCACATTTGATGATCATTATAAGGGAGAGAAAATAAATATGAAAATTAAAGATGAAGATTACCATGAAGTAGTTGTCTCTCTCGGAAAGCAACTCGAAATGGGAAAGGTATGAACATTTAAACACCGATGAGTATTTGTTAAATTATGTCAAATATATGATAATAATACTATATGGACATATGAAAACCTCAAATGATATGCCCCACATTATTAAACACATGATTGAGTTTTCCCCAATTCTAAACCTGCAAGGAGAAAGAAGAGGCCATCCAACCCCAAAATTGAGCTCTCATGAAAATTGAATTAACTAAGATAATTGAGGATAATATCATTTTTCCTATCTTGATAAGAAATAAAAATGGCGAAATCGGGATATGTGTGGTCTTGGACTTCGAAACTTGAACAAATCTTCCGTCAAAGATAATTATCCCTTTCCCTCTTTGGATCATATTTTGTAAACAATAGTAGGGGTTAAGAGGTTTTTCTTATTGGATGGTTTATTGAGTTATAACCAGATCCTTGTCCAAGAGTTTGACCAATATAAGTGTAACACCTCAAAATAATTTCCCAAAATCCAAAGATTTTTTTATTTACTGTAGAAATCTTCATATTCAATCACATAAGTGAAATAAAGATTATTAGAGCAATCAAATATCAAACTTGATTACAAAATATTAATTTAGTTTGATTCATCTGATAACTCTTTTGTGTATAAACCTTGTGCAACTGAGAAGGGTTATTCAATTCTCCCTTCAGTCCACTCATTTAAGAGTAATCATACAATCTTTAGTATGTTCAGTTTACCTTTTTCAAGGTTGAGACAACTATGTTTCTATCCTTAAATGTCTACCATGAAATTCAATCTTCGTATTCCAAAGATCTGATATATAATTAAGATCAACCACTTGCATTACTTTGGCCAAAGTTTTCTCGCCGTGCATAAACAATGTATCTTGAGACCGCACAAAGCCTAGAGATATAGTCTTTCGTCACCAAACATTTATCTTGACACAGTTATCTGAATATTTTTGTTTATGAAGGTGAACATGTTAAGAAGGATGAAGTATTCTTTACAAGACCATCTTCGTAGATGAAAATATCCATAACTAACTCGGGGTTCTTACGGAAAATGGAGAGACCATGTAATGGAACTCTTTCCATTACATCCTCTTTCCATTTTTGGAACTACCCCTAGTTAGTACTATGTCTAGGTAGATGTATGACGATGTGAGATTATATTTAGTCTACGTCGTACTTAGGTCAACTATTGCAACATCTATAATTCTTATTGTTATACTTCAAGAGTAAGGTTAATTAATTGAAACTTAGTCATATGAGGTTAGTAAGGGCTTATTATATCATTTTACTATATTAACCTTAACTTCGTATTCTATCGAAGTTATAGTTTAGTTCAGTAGTTGTTTTATATAAACTCATCTTAATGAGATTATGAACTACTAAGCAATTAAATTGACCTAGTGTATTAATCAACCTCTTAGAGATATTAACATCCTTTATGCATAAGTACCTATTTATTGGTTGTTGTGAAGTTAATGATTCTTAAAGGATTGTATTGAATACTTAACTTCTTTTTTGTTAAATATGATTGAGTTCAATATTCATTTCCATAATAACTTCTTATTATGAAAATAAGATAATATCATTATTATTTCCTTTTAGTACTATTGTACTTCCTTAACATATTAACATCCCATATTGCAGTTTATGATACTCTACTTAGTTCATTCCTTGCTACTATTTATTAAAATCCACCAAAATTAAAATTCATTAAGATCTCATAATAAGTAATATCATATTCTTTCACCCTAAGAGTCTAGTGACCAATTGATGGATTACTATGAACCATATTACACAATTTATAATATTTTATCGCAAAGAAGACAATGTCTTCTAGTACATAATAATGTACAAATAATTATTCATAACTTCTTTAATACAAAGAGTTTTACAATGTTCAAGCATAACTCCTTTATTAAAAATTTCATAATTACAAGTTTGCATCGGGTCATCAACCCTTCTTTCATTCAAGATTTCATCATGAAATCATACAACACCCCTGTAACCTAATAAAAAGGTAAATTCCATAGATGGAAAGCTTTATGATCATATACATCAAGTTATGAAAAATAACTCAAGAGATTACTTGACAGCTTCATTCTCTTCCTGTACAGTCATTAAAATGAAATATACAAGTGTCAGTTCATAAGAACTAGCATGAAACTACTTCCCAACCTTCAAACATATTGTTATAATAAGATATTAACAATATGATTAAACTAATGTCTGCTAATAATGTCTATATTGGATCAACTTTAAGATAACTACCATAGAGTCATCTTAAGATGTTAATAAAAAATAATAATTCATGTTCATCCATCAACCAATATCCTTTTATTAAAGTAAATTCCTTATTAAGGTATTTTCATACAAACTTCATGAACACAGATACAGACCCACCATACAACAATTATTCACAATCTAACACAATAATCAATCCTTAGATAAGCACATGATCTAACCATTATTTTTCAATCAATATAACCTTTTCATCATACAACTAAATATATCCCAATCCCATTTACTTACTTTTGACAACCATATTTCCATGCAGTATTTGCAAATTTAATGACTACACTTATCATTTTACAAACTACATAAGAATCCTTTGAAAAAAATCAAACTCACTCTTCCTTAATCTATTGTTTCCCAAAATATGTCTTATTATATAACTTTTATATTATCTAAACACACACAACACACACACACACACACACACACACACACACACACACACACACACACACACACACACACACACACACACACACACACACACACACACACACACACACACACACACAAGTTTCAAATAATAATAAAAGATAATTTCAAAAGTATTCACTCATATGACAATATTTGAGATGCCAAATAGAAACTCACTTAGCCATATTGAAGGAATTCAAACCACTACCATACTCTATTTGGATCTATAAGCTCATAATTTAAATAATTCAACTTTACTAAGGATCTAACATCTTAAAGAACAAAAAGAATACCTTCAATGAAGTCTAGTTTAGATTATTCTTTTCCATGTTAAAATCAATGCACAATCCAAAACAACTTTCAAATTCTCACTACTAATTTCCATTCAAAATAATAAATCACATTCAACACAGTATGGACTCTTAGGACCCAGAACTCATCTCCCATTTTTTTTTCTTTAGAAAAATTGATATTCAAGTGGTGTTGTTTCAACCATGGAAAATAGATTACATTCTAGTGCCTTAAACACACAACCAAAGCCAATAAAATGAAATTTGTATACCAAATCACTAGAAATACTTGTTAAATTCATACTAGTTTATACATCAAACTACAACTTTACTCGATTTAAACTATCTCCCTAAAGTATAAACCTAACCAATTATTGTTTCCTCACACGGCCATGCAAGTTTATATATTGGGTTGTTTCAGTATTCAAACATCATATAATAACTAACCCAATTTCTAAATCATTCATCACAAGACAAATAACAATTCCCATTTAATATCCTTCACACATATATGTATAATTTTTATATACCCATTTTAACACATTCCCACTTACAAAATGATGTTTCCCGCTTCATAAATTGATCTCAAGGAAGAAAAACAAAAACACTCACTTAATATTTCATCACACGCTTCTGCGAATTAATTATATTGGGTCATAATACAAAACAAGCACAATAAAATTCACCTAGTTCATAATGCCTTCGCAGTATGGGTTGAATAAAAATACCCCTTAAATATTATTCTCATATTCACAAGAACCAACCATACCCAATTAAAATGCTTCCCATGGCCATAGAATAAACTAAGATAGCTCAGAATTAAGACATAGTTCTACTATAGTCCAACTAGTTCATATTTCCTTCACTAACAAGGATAAATAGAAAAACCCAACTCATATATTGACATGCAAATCCAAATACCATAACAAATTAAACCATAAAACATTATTCCCATTTCTTTTAGCATTTAGACCAAAAGAATTACCATTTCACTAATATATGTTCATAACAAATATGCAATAGAGAGTGAGAAGGAGCTCATGCCTATTTTATACTTGTTTTTGCCAATATTTGTTTCCTTCTTCTTGAAATCTCCTTTAAAATTAAAAAAAAAACAATACTGGAGATGAAATCTTTTTCTTTTCCACAAAATAGCTCCATATTCGAGATCTCAATCATGCCTATGATTGAAAAACAAGCACAATGGTGGAGAGATTCCTAATTCACCATGACCCCGAAAAATAGCAGAGCCAAACAAAACCATAAAATGGACCAAATGACCTAATGCAAATAGCAATGGCCTTGGCTAGATTTTTAGGGAAACTAATTTCTCTCGAGGTGTCTGACCTCATTAATGGCCATTAAAAAAATTCCACCTTTTCAATTTGCTTCCCAATTCCCATTACTTACCATTCTTGCCACGTAAGCTATGCCCAATTCTTTCAAACTTTAATAGTTTAAGATTATGCATGTCTAGCTTAAAATTATTTATGTCTACTTTATATGGTGTCCACCTAGGTCTAGGTGTATGATTCCTTGTCCCTATTTAATAACAATTGTAATTTAGGCCACCACTAATCAACATTTTATATGTTTATTTTCAAGTATTAAGATTACATATGCCACTAAAACAATACCCATACATATATTTACTTCTTTATACCTTCAACTCATAACGTTAGTGTATGTCTCACTCCAAATCATTCCTTATTTACCTTTCATGAGCACTCATAAATTTTTAGTGATTATACACTTGGAATTCACAGTGCAAATGGTGTAAAGGTTTAAATGACCACTTAAACAAGCACTTACTCATGGAACAAAGGAAATCAAAAGTAGTATATTGTCCCATTTCGGTTAGCGAGTTTAGGTCCCACAATTTCCCTATCTTTAACATTATCCCAACTGATGGGTGTTCTTCATTTTTTTCCATACAAGTATTCAAAAGGAGCTATTTTCAAATATGAATGATAAGTATTATTATATGCAAACTCTACCAGAGAAATATATTCTTCCAACTAGTATTGTCGATCCATGAAATACATCCTTAACATATCTTCTAGGACTTGATTTACCCTTTTAGTTTGTCCACTAGTTTCTAGGTGGTAAGTTGAACTAAAATTCAATTTTGTTCCCAAGGCTACATTAAGCGTCTTCCAAAATCTGGAATTCATTCTAGGATCTCTATCTAATATGATCAGCTCCAATATTCCATGCAATCTAAATATTTCTTGTATAAATATTATTTCTAATACCGATGAATCATCTTTCAGATTCCCAGGTATAAAGTGTGCCACTTTAGTGAGCTTATCCACCACAACCAGTATTACATCATGTTTATTTTTGGACATGGGAAATCTTGTTAGAACTAATGTAGGAAGATATAATTGAAGAATTATAGATCCACAAAATAAACAACTGAGGATTATAGATTATAATGTGCAGACATTTAACCAGATGTTTATATATACATATAACAGTTAACAAATCATTAATGAAAGTAAATAAAAAGAACTAAAAGTAAATGAGACAAGAGACACTAGATTTAAGTGGAGAAACCCAAAGGGAAAAAATCCACTGAAAAGCACTGTCTTATATTAAGAATTTCACACTTTAACCCAACACTTCCACTTTGTTCCTTGGTCTCACAATAAACAATAATAGACTTCTGCCTCACTGTATAACAGCTCGCATAAGTAGCTTGATCTTAGATCAAATGGTCTATATGCTTAATAGCACCATGTAATTCAATATCACAAGTAAACAGTCCCGTGAGGGATCATCCTACTTATATAGGATGGGTGAGCGGTTATACCGCTTCACTCTTTTCAAGGTTGTGAAAGACTGACTAAGATTATTAAAAATAATCTTTAAGACAAGGGCTTTCTAAGTGGCTATCCCCACTTGAAATTAATACCCCAACACTCCCCCTTAATGTTAAGTGGGAAAGCAAAAAAAAACATGCCAAGTTTACCTTTTTTCTACAAAAGGATTTACAGATCCTTGAATCAGAAACAATGATTTAGGCTAGCATGCAAATAAGGGAAATCAAATGATCTTCCCATACATAAATTCTTAAGAACAAGTGCTTTATATATGAAGACTTACATTAGATTATGGAGCCTTTTATAAACCAAGGCATACCCATAACTAAAGCTTCGTTGGGATTTACAAGTAACTTCACTTATAGTGACACATTTACTTATTACAAAATGGAGGAAGTATTGGAAGTTTACAACAATCGTTAAGAGGTGGCATTGTCATGCACACTCCCCCTCAATGGAAACTCTGATAGGCCCAACAAGGCATGAAACTTACAAAACTTCACAACACACAATGGCTTGGTGAAGATATCTACAACTTGATCTTCAGTAGAACAAAACTTGAGATCAATATCACCATTTAGGACTTTTCTCGAATAAAATGCATATGAAATTCAATATGATTGGTCCTTTGATGTTGAACTAGATTATTTGCAAGAGCAATGTAACTCGGATGTCACATAGAAGAGTAGTGCTCCCTTTGACGCCCATATGCAGTTCATCCAACAGTCTTTTTCAGCCACATAGCTTCTTTGGCAGCTTCCATAGCACTTCTATACTTTGCCTCAGTAGAAGAGATAAAAACTATTGGTTTCTTCTTGCTACTCCAAGTGATGGCACCTGCACCCAAATTGAAAAGATATCCATAAGTAGACTTTCTATCTGCAACATCACCAGCATGATCAAAATCACAATAACCAAATAATTATGCATCATTACAAGAAGAATAAAAAGACCATAATTGACTGTCCCTTTAATATATTTCAAAATCCTTTTTTCCATTTTCCAATGAGACTCATAAGGTTCTTGCATAAATCTTGAAACTACTCCTACTGCATAAGAAATATCAGGTCTAGTAATGGTCAAATAAATTAGACTACCAACTAGCTATCTATACAGTATGATCAAATTTAGTACAAGCTGGTTTATAGTCTAACTTAACACCAACTTCAATAGAAATGGAAACAAATTTACAGTCAATCATGTTAAATATTCTAAGAAAATTCATAGCATACTAAGATTGAGATGCAACAATAGACTTATGATCTTGAAATATAATCATGCCAAGAAAATGATTTAATAAACCTAAATAAGTCATTTCAAAACATTGTTTCAACTTTTCTTTGATTCTAACAATTAAATTTCTATCACTGATAGTAATAAAAATATCATCAACATAGAGAACAATAATGATAATATGATTGTTATTAAACTTAATAAATAAATCATTATCAGAACAACAATTAGAAAAACCAAGTTCTTGAAAGAACCTATTAATTTTATCATACCAAGCTCTAGGAGCTTGCTTAAGACCATACAAAGAATTTTTAAGCTTACAAACATAAATTTATTTACCAGTTCTTCAAAACCTTTAGGATGACTCATATATATTTCTTATTTTAAGTCACCATTTAAGAAATCATTTTTGACATCCATTTGGTGAATCTCCCAACCATATTGGGCAGCTAATGCAAGAAGAACTCTTACAATGCTCATCTTAGCAACAGGAGAAAAGGTCTCAACATAGTCTATACCAGGTTTCTGAGTGAAACCACGAGCTACAAGCCTTGCCTTGAACTTGTCAATATCTCCTAGAGAGTTATATTTAATTTTGAACAACCACCTAGATCCTACAATGCTTCTTTTAGAAGGAGAAGGGACTAGTTCCCAAGTTTCATTTTTTATTAAAGAATTGTATTCATCCTTCATAGCTTGAAGCCATCTATCATATTGAGATGATTCTTCAAAGGATTGTGGTTCTACCTCATAGAGGGTCATCAAGGCATGATAAGTATGTTGAATTCTAGTTAGCTTTCTAAGATTATCAGGCTGAGAGTTTTGAACAAGACTTTTAGCCCATTTAGGAACCTTAGGTTGCAAGATAGTTTGGGATGATTCCCCCTCAATCTCCATCATATCTAGATTAGGATGAACATCCTCTTGAACTTTTATTTCCATGAGGGAATAATTATCAGGATCTATCTCCAGAGTGGCAGAGGAGGGTTCATGAGGATCATCAGAGAAAGTTCTTTCTAAGACATGAACATTTCTATTTTCAATAATATCATGCTTGAATGGGTCATAAAATCTTAATCCTTTAGTTTTACATCCATAACCAACAAAAATACAAGAAAATGAGGTTGGATCAAGCTTCTTCCTTTTTTCTTTTGGAATGAAGATAGAAGCAGGACTACCAAAGATCTTAAGGTGAGAGATATCAGGTTTTTTCTTTGTCCATACTTCATGAGGAGTAGATTGGCAAAGATATTTAGTAGGAACTCTATTAAGAATATACACAACAGTGTTCATTGCTTCAGCCCATAAGAACTTAGGCACATTGGAAGCATGAATCATAGTCCTAGCCATTTCTAAGACAATCCTATTCTTCCTTTTTGCAATACCATTTTGCTGAGGGGAATAAGGAGTAGTTAGCTCTCTTTGAATCCCACATGACACACAAAACTTATCAAACTCTTTGTTGACATATTCACCTCCATTATCAGTCCTAATTCTTTTAATTTTCAGATTAGAAGCATTCTCAACTAGAGCTTTAAATTCTTGAAATTTAACTAAGACATCAAACTTCTTCTTAATGAAATAAGACCAAGTCATCCTAGAATAATCATCAATAAAGAAAACAACATACAAAGCACCACTAAGAGAAGGAACTTCAAGAGGACCTCTTACATCACTATGAATCAGTTCTAATAACTGAGAGGAGTTAGGATCATGATGTTTGTGAAAAGGTTGAGCATGTTGCTTACCACGTAGGCAACTTTCACAAGTTTCATGATCTAACTTTATCTTAGGAAGTCCAACAACAAGATTCAGTCTAGACATATCATACAAGCTTTTGAAATTAACATGCCCAAGTCTTTCATGCCAAAGCTGAATATCATTCCTAGAAGATGAAGAAAAACAAGACTCAGATATAAAGCCATCAAAGATATACAAGCCATTTTTCTGAATTCTAGAAGCAATAACATTTTTAACCTTATCTTTGACATACCACTTATCTTGTAGCAAAACAACTTTACAGTTTTCTTTAGTTAGCTGAGAGCAAGACAAAAGATTCTTTTTCAGTTTAGGAACATACAAGACATCTTTAATTACACCATTTGACAACTTAACATTACCACAGACTTTAGATCTAATGACAAATTTATCTCCTAGATAGATATTTTCCTCACAATTGACAACATCTGAAAGGATACCAGGAGTACAGGTCATGTGCCTAGAAGCACCACTATCAAGAATCCACTCGTTGTCATTTGAAGTGAAAGGGCTATATACAGGGCAATAGACTGCTCAACTATATTTGCTTGTTTTTGCTTTTGATTTTGACTTTTGTTTTGATTGTTAAATTTGTTGTTTTTATCATTCTTGACTGGTCTGTTAGTTTTAACTCTACAATCAGACTCTTTATGCCCAAATTTTCCACACTTGTTGCAAGTTCCATTGAACTTGACTTTAAAATTTTGACTATTTTTGGCAAGATTAGGCTTATGATTTGCTTTAAATCTAGATTTAATGCTAGAATTATTATTAGAATAATTATTAGACTTGTTTTGGGTTGCCTTATGATTATGAGAGAACAAGGCTTGAGAGGCAGTCTCTTTTGAATCAAAATTTTCCATTACTCTCTCTTCTTGAATCAACAAAGAAGACAAGGTGTCCAGATCAGGCAGATCATTTTCATTTTGATACTTAGAGTTAAGAATTGAAATGAAATTTCTAAAATTTTCACTAATGTTAATCTGGATTATAAAGTACAAAATCTTATCTTGAAATAATTCATAGTTGCAGCCATCTAGTTGAGCTTTAATGTTCTTAATTTTAGCTAAATAGTTGACAATTTTCTCATCCCCCTTCATGGGTGATGTAAACAACTCTAAAACTAGTTTAATTATTTTAGATAGCCTACTGCCTTCATGCATGGTCTCTAATTGTTTCCATGCATCTGCAGGTGAGTCCATATGACCTATATGCATCAAGAATTCATCTCTAATGCTTTGCAATAGGATGGATAGGGATTCTTGAGATCTCTGAGAGAAGGAGCTAAGGTTTACAAGGGTGGCTTGTCTCCCCATGGGACGCTTTTCAATACTAGTCACAAGATCCTAGAGATTTCTATCTATGAAAAATATTTTAACCTTACCCTCTAGATACTATAGTTCATTCTATTCAAAAGATGAGACTTATCCAACGAAAAACTAGCTGCTCATACAATAATGGAAACAATTACAATTTTAAAAATGAGTCAAGGAAGCCAAACAGAGACAAAATACTAGCTACATATCTTTTTAATAGCTATACGAAAGCAAGAAACTTGAATTTAGACAAAAAAATGACTTGATTTGGTCGAATTTAAGATTGATTTAACAGAGTAGAGTCAAGGTCGAGTTACAGGAGCTTGGTGAGTTCTTTTGCAACTCGTCTCGGTGAGCTAAAGGATGAGCTACACGAGCTCAAAAATGAGCTCAAAACGAGCTACTTTAACAAATAAAATAAGTTAAAAAATAGCCAAGGCGGGGACGACACGTGGCATAGATCAATAATACCAAGAAAGGCATGTGTTGGATTTAAAACAGATCCTTGGGTGGATGCGACACTTTAAAAAATAAAGTTAAAGCTCTTTCAGTCTGAAATCGATTCAAGAAACGCGACATAAAGACAAATAGACACGCGTCAAAAGATTATAACAAGTCTGACAATAAAATTTTCACTTTTTAATTAGCTCGCATTTTGCAAATGCAACTAATAAGACAGACTGATAATTAATTAAAAGACATATCTGTATACACGTGTCTTAAATTAATTGGATCGCATTTCACATTTTAACATAATGCGACAACAAATTCAAAGTCAAACAAGCCACTTGTCGAAAAATTAATGGCTTTAAAAATTTATAAACCAAACTTGAAATAAAGTTCGGGTCTAGAAAAAAATAAGACAAGTGTCACAATTTTATTAGTAGAGTCAAAGTAAAGATTAACACCCTGACACAATTAGAATACGTGTCAAAAACAAATAGATCGCGTTTCGCAAGTCTGACACAAGTATGACAAGTGCGAAAAGAAAGGCTACATGTCAATTTTTAATTAGCTTAGACTTCGCAGTTCACAGACTTTAAAAAATCCACAAAATGAAGAAAATTAGAGATTCCGTAGTACAAAGGAAAGTTAACAAACCCATGAAACAAAGAACTTGACACCGCTAAAAATACCAAGACATGTATTAAGAAAAGTGAAACATATCTTAGTATTACTGACACCACAAAGTAAGATGGAGATTTTTGATTGGCTTGGGCTTCATAAAAACTAACAAATATGAAGCTAGTTGGAGTAACATGATTGGCTCGGGCTTCACAGTCAAAGGAAGTCAAAAATTTGTCAGGGTGAAGCCAGGTGGCACTAGAAGATTGGTTCAAGCTTCACAAAGAAAAAAAGATGTCAGATTGAAGCCATTTGGTACTCTAAGAGTGGGTATGACTTTGCAAATATGAAAAGAAGAGCAGGGAGGATACATGGAGAAATATTATTGGTCCAAGCTTTGCAAAAAAAGACAAAACGAAGCCAGATGGAAAAAAAGATTGGATCGGGCTTCACAAAAGAAAATTTGGCCACAAATAAAGATTAAAAAATATGGAATGGATTTAAACACTCCGAACTAACTAGATCTAGGAGATCTTTCAGGTCCAGATTCAAAAAATAACCCTAATGGCTATAAATTGCGGAAAAACTCAAAATAAGCTCATAGACGATGGTTTTAAACTGAAAATGACTAAACAAGATGTAGAAGCAAGGATCAAGCATACAAACAACTTTGATAGGATTTAAATAATCAATTGACCAATATCCAAGTAATTTGGGGATGAAAATTAGAACTTTGCACCTGATTTAGCTTGAAGTTGTCGACTAAATTTTTAGGGTTTTGCAAATCAAATGGTTTTCAAGCTTCTTCACTCTTGCAAGCCAAAAAACATCCATATCTAGCTTTGCACACACATAATCACAAGCTCGATACCATGTTAGAACGAATGCGGGAAGATATAATTGAAGAATTATAGATCCACAAAATAAACAGCTGAGGATTATAGATTATAATGTGCGAGAAATTTAACTTATGTTTATATATATATATATATATATATATATATATATATATATATATAACAATTAACACATCATTAATAAAAATAAATAACAAGAATTGAAAGTAAATGAGACAAGAGACACCCAAAGGGAAAAACTCAAAGGGAAAAACTCCACCGAAAAGCATTGTCTCATAGTAACCCAACACTTTCACTTCACTCCTCCGTCTCACAGTAAACAATAACAGAATTTTGCCTCACTGTATAATAACTTGCATAAGTAGCTTGAGCTTAGATCAAATGGTCTATATGCTTAATAACACTTTGTGTAATTTAGTATCACAAGTAAATAGTCCCGTGAGGGATCATCCTACTTATATAGGATGGGTGAGCGGTTATACCACTTCACTCTTTTCAAGGTTATGAAAGATCGACTAAGATTATTAAAAATAATATTTAAGACAAGGGGTTGTCTAAGTGGCTATCCCCACTTGACATTAATACCCCAACAAATCCTTGGACAAAGTCCATGTTAATTACTTGCCACTTATAATTTGGTACATTATGCGGATACAACAGTCCCACTGGATGTAAATGTTTACCCTTGAGCCTTTAACATTCTAAACAATGATCCACATAATTAGTTAGATCTTTTTCATTCTTTTCCGAAATATTGTATTTTTATATCAGCTAACAGTTTGGTTACTCCCAGATGACCTGAATAAGGTGCATCATGAAACTCTTTAAGTACCTTAGTTCTTAATTCATTTCCTACATGTACATATATTCTGCTGAAATAACGTAAAATTCCATCATGTTCAACTTTGAACCCATCATACCTCTTATCACTAGGATTTTTTTATAGTGCAGTTTTAACCTGTTGGTAATAAGAATATGATTGAATTTGTTATCTAACTTCATCTTTGAATTGAGTTCTTAAAGTTACAATAATAGATATATGCTTCCTATGACTTAAATCATCTTCTACCCGATTCTCTTTTCCTTTTATATAACTTATATCAAAATCATATTGTGATAGAAATTCTAACCATTTGTGTTGTCTTGCATTTAAGTTTGGTTGTGTAAAAATGTATTTCAGACCTATGTGGTATGTTTTTAATTCAAAAGGTTTCCCTAAAAAAATGTCTCCAAACTTGCAATGCATGAACAATAACAACAAGCTCTAAATCATGAGGAGCATAATTCTGTTCATGTACTTTTAATTTTATACTTTCATATGCTACTACATGCTCATTTTGAAGGAATCCTCCCAATCCTTCTCTAGAAGCATCTCACTACTATAAAATTACCATTTGCATCTGAAACCTTTAAAATTGGTGCTGAAGTTAAATTTTCTTTAATAAATTGAAGGATTCTTCACACTTATTATCGTACATAAATTTCTTATTTTTTCCGTTGCAAGGTAGTGATTGGACTTGTCAGTCTTTGACGAACTTACTATAGTATCCAGCCAGCTCCATGAAATTTTTAACTTCGTGTGCATCCTTAGGGGTTGGCCATTCTAGAATAGCCTTTACCTTGGAAGGATCTATTGAAATTCCCTCATTACTAATTATATGAAAAAATATTGTACTTATTTTTAGTAAAAAGTAAATTTGGACCATTTTTCATATAGTTTATGCTTCCTCAAAATTTGTAAAATTGTTCTTAAATGTTTATCATGTTCCTCCATATATTTTTAATATATAAGTATATCATCAATGAATACTAACAAAAATGATCTAAGTATTCTGAAACATGTTGTTCATTAAATTCATAAAGGCTACATGTGCATTAGTGAGTTTGAATGATAAAATCGTGAACTCATAATGCTCATAATGTGTTCTAAAGGTTGTTTATGGATGTCTTCATCTTTAATTCTTAACTGATGATATCTAGATTACATATCAATCTTAGAATAGACTAAGGAACCCCTCATTTGATTAAAAAAAATCAATTATTGGAAAGGGATATTTTTTTAATGGTTACTTTATTTAACATTCGACAATCAATACATAGTCTTAAAGATCCATCTTTCTTCTTAACGAAGATTATTGGTGCTCCCTAAGGTGATATATTTTAGTGGATCAACTCTTTGGATAGAAACTCATGAAGTTATGATTTCAAATCCACTAGCTCTATAGTAGTCATTTGGTAGGGTACTTTTGATAGTGGTTCAGTTCTTGGTTTGAGGTCTATGACAAATTCAAACTCTCGTTTTGGGTAAACCTAACAACTCTTCAAGAAAACATCCTTGAATTAATATAAAAGTGGGTAATATTATCTTTTTGGTTCTTTCTAATCATTGGAATCTGTTATTTTTACTGCATATAACATGCATCCTTTTTTAGCCTTTTTCAATTTGCATAACAAAGATTTATCTTATTACAAAATCTCTTTTTACCCTTGTATTATTGTTGTTTTCTGCTGATCATCAAGGCATATTATTTATTTTCTTAGGAAATTAATAGAGGCTTGGTGTAGAGAAAACTAGTTTATGCCTACTACAACATCATAAGTCCCTAAAGGAGCTACAAAAAGGTTCAATTCTGTTGTAAATTATGGTAGTTCTAAAGTTGCTTCAAAAACATTGTGTAACTCTATGGACAACATTATTACCATACTAACTGTCCATGAATTTTCCATGTATCTAGCCTTTCTAGAAAATTTTGAAGCTAACTTAGAAGAATTAAATCATTTCTTTGCTCTAATATAAATAAAACAATAACATGTAAGTAAAACAACTTACCCTTAACTTCAAAAGAGTGGTTTGTTTTTCTGCTTCATAATTACCTACAACAACATGCATCCTTTGCTGAAATGTTTCCTTGTTCCCAAAATTATTTTTCCATTGTTGATTGTTTCCCTGGTTATTTTGGGGACAATTACTAACATAATGATCACCTTTACATTTAAAACAATGCCTACGGTGTCTTTCTCTCATATCTATTTTGAAAACCATAATTACTTTATCTCTCCTTTACATTATTCATTGTAGACTTTTTGTCATTTTTTCCTTTCATTTTTTCCCTAATTTTAAAATCATTTTCTCCAAGTATTTTTAGTAAAGGAAGGTTAGGAGTTAGTATTTATTTTCTTTCATTTCTACTCCATTGCGAGTTATGATTCCACACATTTTTTGTTCCTATTTGATAGATTTTTCAAAACTGCCTCCGTAGTGGATGTTCTATGCACCTCCACTTCACCCCTTATACATGGATTTAGAATTCTAGTGAAACGTTCCAAATACTCAGTTATTGTAAATTTCCCTTGAGTTAAACTCTGGAATTTTGTCATTTTCTGATCAAAATACAGCTAGGGCAGCCAGCGTTGATGAAAATATCCTTTGAAATATTCCTAGGTTATGACTGAGGTTTCAATTCCTAGTTCCATTTTTGATTGTCCCACTAAGTGGAAGCTTTGTGAGAGAGATGAAATGCTCCCCACATAGCCTTGGTTTCTTTAGAAAAATCTCTCACCTCAAAGTAATTTTCCATTTCACTTAACCAATTTTATGCTCCATCCCCTAAGTCATTCCCAACAAACTTTGGTGGACTGGTTATTTTTATATCCTTAGCCAATTCAGCAGTCATGTGAGATTTCTTATTATCTCGTTGGTTTTCATTATCCTGCTTCCTAGGATGATGTTCTTCCTCATGTTCCTCCTCATGTTCCTCCACATGATTCTCATTATCACCCCCAACCTATTGCTCTAAGGAAACAATCTGGTTATGGGTATCTTGGAGAACTAAGAGTATTTCATCTAATTTTTCATTGGTTGTTCCATCATGATTTGCTTGAGTTGGTTATGACATCATTATTCATTCTTCTTCTTACCATTATGTTATGTTAAAACATAAATTTCATATTAGCATAATGAACCCATTAAGTCTAAGAGATGGAACCTTTAGCTCTGATACCAAATAGAAACTAACTTAGCATATTGAAGGAATTAAAACCATTACCATACTTTAGAAGGATATGTAATCTCGAAATTTATAAAATTCAACTTTACTAAGCATCTAACATCTTAAAGAATAAACAACATTACTTAATTGCGATCGAGTTTAGAGTATTATTTTCTACTTTAAAAATCAATGCACAACCCAACATGGATTTCAAATTCTCACTACTAATTTCCATTCAAAATAAGCAATCACACTCAACATAGTTTGGACTCTTAGGACCCATAACCCATCTCTCGTATTTGTTTTCTTTAAAAACACTTATACTCGAGTCTTGTTGCTCCCACCATGGAAAATAGAGTACATTACAATGCCTTAAACACACAACCAAAACCAATAAAATGAAATCTATATATTAGATCACTAGAGATACTATTTAATTCATACTAATTTATAATTTTTTCTACAAATTTACTCGATTTAAACTATCTCCCTAAAATATAAAGATATCTAGTTATTTTTCCTCACACGGCCATGAAAGTGTCTATATTAGATCATTTTAGTATTCAAACATTATATAATAACCAACCCATTTCCTAAAACATTCATCACAGGTAAAAATAACAATTCCCATTTGATATACTTCACGCAACCATACGTATAATTTTTATACCCATTTTAACACAATCCCACTTACAAAACGACGTTTCCCAATTCGTAAATTGATCTTAAGGAAGAAAAACAACAATAATCACTAAAGATTTCATCACACATTCCTACAATCAGTTATATTGGATCACAATACAAAACAAGCACAATAAACTTCACCCATTTCATAACGCCTTCACGAGTATGTGATAAATAAATAACACCCCTTAAATATTATTCTCATATTCACAAGAACCAACCATACCCAATTAAAATGCTTCCCATGGCCATAAAATAAACTAAGATAGCTCATAATTAATACACATTTTCACTATAATCCAACTAGTTCATATTTCCTTCACTAACGAGGATAAATAGCAAAACTAAGCTCATGTATTGACATGCAAATCTAAATACCACTACAAATTAAACCATAAAAAATTATTCCCATTTCTTTTCGCATTCGGACCAAAATAATTACCAGTTCACTAATATCCATTCATAACAAATATGCAACAGAGAGTGAGAAGTAGCTCATGCCTGATTTATACTTGTTTTTGCCAATCTTTGTTTCCTTCTTCATGAAATCTCCTTTAAAATAAAAAACAACAATATTGGAGATGAAATCCTCTTATTTTCCACAAAATAGCTCCATATTCGAGCTCTCAATCATGCATATGACCGAAAAATGAGCACGGAAACAAAGATATTTCTCATTCACCATGACCTTTGAAAAATAACAGATCCAAACAAAACCATAAAATGGACCAAATGACCTAATGCAAACAACAATGGCCTTGGGCGGCTTCTTGGTGAAGCTAAATTCTCTCGAGGATTCCAACCTCGTTATGGCCATTAAACGAAAATTTTCCACCTTTTCAATTTCCTCCCCAATTCCCATTACTTACCATTCCTGCCACATAAGCTATCCCAATGCTTTCCAACTTAACTAGTATAAGATTATGCATTTCTAGCTTAAAATTATGTATGTCGAGTTTATATGGTGTCCACCTAGGTCTAGGTGTATATTCCCTTGTCCCTAATTAATAATAGTTACAATTTAGACCACCACTAATCAACATTTTATATATTTATTTGCATGTATTAAGATTACATATGCCACTAAAACAGTACCCATACATATATTTACTTGTTTATACCTTCAACTCATAATGTTAGTTTATGTCTCACTCCAAATCATTCCTTATTTACCTTTCATGAGCAGTCGTAAATTTTAAACACTTACATGCCTGGAATTCACAATGTAAATGGTGCAAAGGTTTAAATGACCTCTTAGCCAAGTACTTACTCACACAACAAAGGTGCTTCCAAAAGTAGTATATTGTATATACATACTTAATATAAGTAATGATTTCAGAAAGTGATAAATTAACTTTTATGGCCACTATCCAACGATGGTACCAATTATAAACAAAATGGTCGGAATGAGATAAGACTCCCGATTAGTGGCTTCATACCATCTGACCATTGTCAATTGACCGCTTAATTTTTTTGGGGTTAAAAGAGCATAACGTTACAATAATATAATATTCATCACCAAGTGAGGGACATATGCTTATGGGAAAATACATTTTAGTTTTTGTAGCGTCGATGTCACCTTCCAAAGATCTATGAACTTGGATTTTAAAGGTCTTATAAATAATGTTATCTTGGTCTATTTAAACGATAATACCATTTTTCAAAAGGCAAGAGGTTCATGGAGAACACGTTGAAAAAACCTTCAATAGATGTAGGGATTTTGGTGTTTCTCTTAACGTAAAGAAATGCATATTTATTAGTCATGAGGCAATATTTTGGGTCATGTTGTATCAAAAATGGTTTGACCAAGGAATCTACAACAATTTCAACCATCTTGATCATAAAGATTTTAGGTTTATATCATAGGTTAGATGAAGAGTGAAACTTATGGATACAACTTTGTGTAGTGAGGAATAACAACAATGTTTCATTTCTCGTCTGGAACCATCATCTAGGTGAGAATTTTCTCGAGAGCAAAGATAAAAAATGAAATAGTATAAATAATTAATTTGACCAAAGGAAACGTTGTTCCCGAAGAGATGTGAAAATGAATTAAATAAAAATAAAAGATAAAATAAACAATGAAAAGAAATATTAAATTAAGAAAGAATACAAAGAATAAGGAGGGAAGAAAAGAGGGGGAATTAAAGTGAAGAATGATGGAAGCATGGGGAAGAGGGAGTTAAGAATACGATATGAGTAAGACACCCAAAAGGTCGATAAAGAAAATAAACTACAACAAATAATTCAACACGCAAGGGTGGGAGGTGTAGAGGTTGTCACTTATGAAAAGGGGTTTCCAAGACTGGCATTGAGCTTCCACACATCATCATGATTTAGGTTGTTTGGGTTTTTCTCAATCTTGACAGCTTCATGTCATTTTATGTTTGCGTAGTGCAATTACTGTAGCTATTAATTTTTTTATTGTTAATGAAATGACATGCTTTGTTATGTCTTCATGTTCCACTGCACCTAATTTACCAACCCGGATAAATTCTAAATCTTTATAATGTTCATGAAGTCCTATTTTAGTTATCTCCTATTTCACCGATGTATGTTTTCTCGCACACACACGGTTGGAGTAAACCCATTTTCTTAAATTAGGGAAAATCGGGTCTTCGAGTTTTTAAGCTTGTTTCTAATGGTTTTAATCGAGTTTGAAACAAGTTTTAATACCTTTATTTTTAGAATCTTGGAAATCCTGTCGGTAGTCCAAGAAATGTAGGGTAGGAAGGATTTATTGTTACCTTCAATGCATAGAGATGAAGGTCGAGGCAACCTAGGCACATCCACCTTAACTCTTTTGGAAGAAGATATGCTTTTCCATTTCTTGTAACCATTCCTTATGAGAATGTTGGTGAGATATTTATCTTCTGATTGTAAGTTATTATTATTTGAAATTCTCAGGGCTCTTGTAAATAGAGTATTTAAGACCCCCTCCTTATGAGAAGGGTGATGGTGCGAGTCGTCCTAATATATATGTTAGTGTGAGTTTTTTGTAAACTTATCTTCAAATGGACATAAGAAGTAAATAGCGATTTCAAACAAATTATGTAGGCCATATCTCAAGCTCATCGCCGATCAACCTAGACTTTGAAAAGTATTTTACACTCTACAAATTTGGAGGATCTGGTAGCATTTTTGTCGTGTAATGCACGAAAACCAATAATGTTTGAAATAAACTATTGAATTTATAAGCTAATTTCTCAAAGGATGTGAGATTAAATACAATTTCATTGAAAAAATACATTTTTCATCCTAAGATATTTAAATAAGTTTATACATATGTTTTCTAACGATAAAATCGGGGTTTTGTCACTTATCCCAGCATCAAGAAGTACATTATGAGTGTAGAGATCAATTATAAAAGATTTGTTTGGATTACAAAAATCATGGAATCTAATGTGGATATCAACTCCACCAATATGAATAAAGGAAGATCCCTTGGTCATCACTTAGCTAAAGATCTATGGCCTTCTCAAGAGTCATTTTGCATCCAATTAGTAGAGGTAACATCAAAAACACGTGGAAAATATTTGGTATCAAAGAATGATATATTATGTGCACATTGGTGAGTTGTACATAGGTTTTAATAGATAAAATAAGATACTTAGGATATAGGCCATTCATTACGAGATACTTGATGGGTTTCTCTTTAAGAGGAACATTCATGGTGTTATGCTTAGGTGACTTGAACCAAGTGACATCAAAAGATTACTCAATGAGTTCTACTAGGGTTTTTCTAGTGGCCATCTCCCCCAAAACTACTGCAATTTTTTATTAGGGATGGTTAGTTTTTTCACACCATGTTTTTATTTGTTGCAAGTGGCAAAGAGGCTACAAAAATGTTTATTTTCATAGGAATAAAAAGAAAAGTAGGCCTTCCTCTTGAACCAATCATAGATGACTAATCTTTCTACTAATGTAGATTAGAATTCATTGGTATGGTGAATCCTTTTTCCAATGTTAGGAACAAATGGGTTTTGAATACCATGGATTATTTTAATAGATGGGATGAAGCAATCCTACTTAAGGAATTGACTGCATATGTTATATTAGACTTCTTGGAAGATATTGAAACAAAGTTTGGAGTTTTACATATTATTATCTTAGTTAATGACAAATATTTTGTAAGCACTAAAAGTATTAGATTTTCTTTAAGGTATGATATATACTTGAAAACATCCTCAAATTATTATCCTCAAGGAAATGACCTTGTAGAGTCTTAAAACAAAAATATGATCAAGATTATAAAGGGGAAAATGGAAAACAATAAGATACATTGGCATATAAAGGTGAAGACAATGTTATGGGTAGACCAAATCACACCCAATAAGTCCATTAGTAATTATCCCTTCATGCTTGTTTATGGAAAAGAGGATCGACTACCAATTTCACTTGAACTCCCCATACTTGAGCTAGCCCAAGATATAAAACTAGACCACCATGATGCAATGAAAATTATAATTGTAGAGTTGGCCAAGTTGAGAAAGATAAGAGATAAACATACAAGTAAACTCCAAAATAACCAATATGTTGTGAAGAAATGGTTTGACAAGAACTCTCATCCCCAAAGCTTCAAGAGGGGAGATCTAGTGGTTAATTGGGATGAATATATATCTAAAAATGGGAGACACAAGAAGTTTGACACCATATGGAGCGAACCATACCATATAATGAAGTACAAATAAAATAATTCCTTTGAGCTAGAAAGACTTGATGATGAGTTGTTTCGTATCCCATTCAATGGGATATTTCTCAAACAATACCTCTGAGCCAACTAAATTCCCTTGTACGTAATTGTATATTTTCCCTTTTTTCTCCTTTTTTACCTCCCAAGTGCTATCATATTATTTTATGTCTTCTTGTTATAGATCTAGGCTTGGGTGTCCACCCTTGAATCCAAATTCACACATTTTTATTCTTTTACCTTATTTTTCTAATTAGATTTAGTAAGAATACCGTACTTGTTGCAAAATAAGTGTTGGCTCACACTTTGCACCTTCCATTTGGGACATGTATGTGTATCCAATTTTAGATTTTTGCGACACTCTTGGGAAGGAATTTCAAAAGTCATCATCTTCACAGTTTTCAATCAAATGAGTTAGGTGAAATATTTTAAAGTAAAATTAAACTCCATGTTTCAAATATTTCAAAGTTATTATAGGAAGACCCCATTCCTAATGGATGTAAATGCCACTACTTCATACACTCAACAAGTAAATTTTCCCTCCGAGTCACCTAAATGTTTCCAAAATGAGCCCCATGCTTCATTTGAGAAAACAAATTAAATTTCTCTTGTTTTCACATGATTTTAAGAGATTTCATGGTGGAATTATTATTACATATATTCAAATAATTAAAATGAACATGAAAAATGGAAAATCGTAGATAAGTATGGAAAAAATGGACTTTGGAGGACTTTTAAACATTTTAAGCATACTTGTATTTTACATGTAAATTTGCTCCAAAAGTTGATTTCCTTATTTTTGCCTAATTTTAGTGTTGGGTATAAAATTAGAATTTTGGAGCAATTTTGCATGTAAAATGAAAATTACTCCCAAGTTTGAAGTCCGATCAACTCCTTCCTTTTAATCGAATTTTAGACTTTCTATGTTGTTTTCACTTACCTAGAAAATGTATAATTTTCAAAAAATTCAAACTTTTGGGGCAAGTGTTCACTTTGTCTAATTGTTTGCCTTTGTGAAGTCTTCAAAAGTGAAAATTTTCAAGCAATTAGTCATTTTTGAGTACTTTAAGTGTTTGGATCATTTCCTTTGTATTGCGGCTATTTCGGGTTTTTATGGAACAAGCGGTACATGTTTTCTTAGGCCTTCTGTTCCCCACGTTGCTTCGTTTCTTGCAATAATAATTTTCTTTTTGTGCGGGAGTTTCAATGTTTCAAGGAAATGCTTTTAAGTTTTAATGTATTGCGGGTCTTGGTGTTCCTGGAGGAACTATTCTATTCGAATCCTTGTTCCCCACACTTGATTGTTCCCCACATTCACTTTCCTTTAGCAATATTTTCACTCCTCCTTTTTATTGTGGAAATCTCAGGTGTTTTGAGAACTCACGATCCTTGTTCCTTAGGGGTCTCTATTCCTCGCATATTCTTTTTCTCCGCACTTGTCATTGATCCACAAAGTTTTTTCCTAATTTTTCTAAGTATTTATTTGTATTGTGAAGATGAAGATAATTGGAGACCCCATGACCCTTTTTTCCCATGGGACTTGTGTTCTCTCTAGGCCCGATTTTCTCGCACTTCCTTGGGTTTCTTTGTAATTTAGAGTTTTTTGGGTATTATAAGAAGTTGCAGACCCATGTTCTTTTGGGCACCCTGTTCCTCACTGACCCGCATTTTCCAAATTTAAAAGATGTAAATGCATTGTGGATATTTCGGAATCCTAAGCCCCTTATGACCCTTGTTCCCTCGGGATCTCATTTTCCCACATCTTTGTCATATCCGCAATACAAAAGGGAAAATTAGTAAACCGTTCCATGAATATTTTTGTTCCCCATAAAACATTGTGAAATCCTAATTGAGAATTTGTCCAAGTCTTTTTGAATGGAAAAGTATAAAAAGGGGTAAAGTAATTAATTTTTACAATTCAAAGTTGGAGATTTAAACTGAGCATTGCGTGACTTCCATTTTCATGTCTTGATCCCATTCTCTAGCTATAATTTGAGTGTTTTCCATGAATTTTCAAAAATTTGAACTATGTTGGGATCCCGAGAGGAAATCCATTCTTCTTGTAGATAAAATGATTGATTTTGGAACCTCATATGTATCTTTAGTGGAAAATTGGTTTTCATACCCTACCGTTTGTCCTACCCAAGAACCATTGTTGAACTCCCATCCTTCTGAGTGTCTATTTCCTCACCTCGCCACCATCAATTTTCAAGTATGGGGGGTTATGAACACATATCCTCTCTAGAAACATCAATACCCAATATTGGGGATAGTGATGTCTGACATGTTGACCTCAATGACTTCTGGGCCCACATTTCTAGAGATAACCCTACTCCATGGCTCAATGCATCAAAGATAGTGGGATTTCTCATGCCATTGGTTTTCCTCTTCTGTACAATGTGTAGATATATTCTAAGCTTGTGCCTCTTGTTTTGATCCAAACACAAAAGAAATTAGAGACCCCCAAGGCCAAGTAATTGCTAAATTAGATGTCAATTGTATAAATGTTGCCTTTAGAATCCCCATCACTTGAAGATTCCAATACTCTGACTAGGGTGTAGGCTCAAAGAATTTTTGAGCAAGACAAGGATAAGTACAAGGAAATGATAACTAAGTCTTGGCTTAAAACTCAAAAAGAGGAGCTTCAAAATTTCCTAAAGTCATGTACAAATCATATTTCAAAGAAGAATTATTTGATATAATCACTTTGTTGTCTAGATTAATGGGCCTCCCTCTACTAATGAATTTCAGTTTTGGATGTGTGTTTACATAAACATCATCTGTGAAGGGAAAAGTTTGAATTGGGGAGAGATAATATGTGAGAACCTCAAACAAATTCTACATGAAAGAAAGACATTCTACATGACCTCATACCTAATGTACACAATTGCAACATACAAGGTTTGGTTGGGTCTATCTCTAGTGGATGATAAGAATAATGAACCATTGTATGAATTTACCCACAACTAACCTTTGAAAATAACAAACACCATTTTATAAGAGTCAATGATTTTCACAATGTATATTGTTAGACTCTTAGAGGGAAATATAACTAGAGGGTGTCTCGATGAGGCCAAATAGCTAATTTCAACATATGGCAGTTTGTTCATTCAATTTAGAAGATTTTCCTATATTAGGTTAGCTAGGTTTGAAGGTGCACCAAAAAAATACCATGTATTGTAATGACAAGATAGTTCTTGTGGAGGTTTGTAGACAATTGGACATGTTGCATAGAACATGTAGAGATAAAAAGATCACATGTATCCAATTCCCAATCTCTTTGGGGAATTATACTTGCAGAATAACTGGATGCTCAAAATGTGGAAAGAACAATTGTTGCATTCAATTTTTACACATTCCACAAGAGATCTATTTTGATATCAAAGGTTTTATCTCCAAGCACCTCAGAATGAGTTATTATCATTTTCCTTCTAGAAGACTATTGGGAGGACTGTTTAGATGAGTATGAAGTGAGAAGAAGGTATTTTGGCCAACTTTCTCTACAAAAATCAAATATTTCAATATATATAAAGTACCAAAGGATTTTCCAGATGACAATGAAGATATGTATTCTCTTGAATATGTCAAAACTATTCAACACACACCTCTTCTCACCATAAATTGGTTTCAAAAGGAGAAGGATGATCTTTTGGAAATAATTAACCTAGTCTTGGTAAGGACAAAGGTTTGGTTTTGAAAAGAAGAAGATGAAAGCATATAGGGCAAGGTGTGACACAACATTCTTCTCAAGGAGCATCTACATCACAGAAGGAATTTTATGTTTCATTTCTGAAGTACAAAATCAATCAATTCCTTCTCCTTTGCCTATGAATCTTCAATCAAGGTGTACTCTAAGAAGGATAAAGCTGAGAAGATTGAGAAAATTGAAGAGATAGTTGAAAAAGAAGCTAAAAAACCCTCCTCTCAAGAAGCAACAAAAAAAGATTCAAGAAATTGAACAAATAATTCATCTTTTAAAAGAAGAAGAAAAAGGAATAAAGGAACATGAAGAAAGTAACTATGAGGGTGGGAGCACTAAAAATAAGAAGATGAGGAAGATAAGGTGGAAATTATAGAACCAAATTCTAGGAAAGTTGAGCATCCCCAAGCTCAAATCACCAACCAAGGAAGTGTCTTCTTCTAGTATTGAGACACCCACTCTAGAAGTATCTGCTTGCCCAAACTCTTGGTTCTCTTAACACACTTGCATTGGGTCCACTTTCTGCTCCACCTTCTAGTGATTCCTTCACATGGGTCCAACCCATGATTGATAATAGGAAAAGGAAGACACCTTCTAAATCCATTTCTCCAAGTTTTGATGTTGTAGCTTCCTCCTTGGTACCACTCCCACTCCTCCAACTAAAAGCCAAAACTACTTCTAGGTTGGTTTCCGATTCAAGAGGTCAACAATTTTGGAGATAAAAAATCCAAGAGGGAAAAAGATGAAAAATACTTAACCATTGCTGACCTTAGAACTAACAAGAATCACATTGGGTGAGTCTACTCCTAAGGGAGAAGTGCATAATTTGAAAGAAATAGTCTCTTGAGTCATTGAGAGGGTAGAAAAGGAAAACAGACACAAGAGCATCTAGAAGAATAGGTACAAGTTCTTTTGGTTTCATCAAATATTTCCTTTCAGTGATAAAGTTCTTGATCCTACTCCTCTCTCCTCAATGCCTCCTCCCACTATGTTATATCTAATGAATATGTTCAAGAAATCAAAGATATTCATAAACATATTTCTTATGGAAAGGCAATTGAGGAAATGGTTGAAGGAATGTTGGTATCTGGTTTAAATTTCATAGAAGAAGCATATAAAGTGTATGAAAACATCTCCTTGCTTCAAAGTCAATTTGATACAATAATCACTGGATTTGAGAAGGAGCTTAAACTCTGGTTGGAATGTATTTAGGATCTTAGAATCATGAATGATACATAGATGAGAAAATCCTCCTTGCACACAAAATTTTTGATGATTCAAAAAATAATCTCTCTAGAAAATGGGTGTTCAGTGTTGAATGGAAGATCAAGGTGCTTGAGAGGAAATCACTAAACTAAAGAGCATGGTACAAAAAGGAGAGGCATTTAAATCTGAGATACTTGCTGAATTTCAAGCTCTACGGTGTCAGTTCTATAAAGACAACTACATAAAGGCACCCATTAGATGAGATCAAAGAAAAATTCAAGGCACTCATCAAAGAATATTTGTTCAAGTATGAGATTGTGACCAAGGAAAGATGGAGAAATCATTGAATTGCATAATGTTGTCATAGAGGCCACCAAAGGTTTGTTGTATAATGCAGCATTGGAAAAGGAAATGGAAGACTCCTTGGGCAACTGGTTGAATGCTATGGAAAACACAACCATCCCAAAAGGCATGGAAATTGTTGGTGCCTTAGTCAAATTCAGAAATCATATACTCAAAGTGAAGACTCTAGTTGTGCATCATCTACAAGTGCTCCTCTAGTTCTTAAGTCTTTCTTTCTAATCATTGTATTTTAAAGTTAGCTTTACCATTTTGAAAAGTATGAAATTGTAAATAAAGCTAACTAAATGTAATTCATTAATTAAGTGGTAACACTTAATTAAAAATACAATTGGATTAGAGAAAGTTGGTTACAACCACCCTTTTGCCTATATAAGGATTTTCTCTCATTGTAAAAGGGTTGGTTGGATTTTGGTGTTTTGAATGTAAAGATACATAACAATTGAAATCAATACAAAAGAAGTTTTCTCTCTATTTCTGTGTTCTTCTATTTCTTATCTCTCAATATTGCAAATGTGAATTTAGTATATTTGAATGTGAAACTATGTGTGTTCAATTCATGTGTTATAGTGTAAAGAACTTTGTGTTTGCTGCATTTATATCCTGTGGATTTTCAAATATATATAAGTTCATGTGTTCTTAAAGTCTCATGCATGCATTAGTAAGGTATTATTTTAAATCTCTATATCTAAAAGTGTTTCCTTCTTCACTCCTTTTCTTGACAATAGTGAGTAATCTTGTATGACCAAGGAGAAAATACTTGTGTTCTTGATAGGTGGAAAGTTGAACTTTGTGTCTCTTCTTACTAGTCTTGCTCATTTAAACTATTGTTTCTTCTTCTAAAATTCTCATACCTTTTCATCTTTTGTATTGAGAATAATTGAAAATGGAAACATTCTTTACACCAAAATCCTCATCTAGATATTGTTAGATTGTATATTTGTAAATAAGTAGTTTTATCCATTTTTTTGGTGAATAAGGGAACCTCTCCCATAAAGAGGAGGGATTATGTCCCCTGAATTGTTGCTTGTATAAAGACAAAGACCAAATTTCAACCAATAGTTTTTTGGCACCCACCATGGGGCACGTGTATTATGTTTCCCACTAGATAAATTCAAGTAAATCAGTAGTCACAACACACTAGTGGAAAGAAGAGGTACACACGAGGAAAAAGAGCCCAAGGTTTGGAAGATCCTAATTTTCATTTGCTAGAGTAACAAGGTTTTCAATTAACTCCAGAGAGAGAAGAGGTAGAAGTAAAAGATCTTCAAGCACTCCTACAAAATGATAGAGTTGGTCATCCTCTCAAGTGAAGACGTTAACACCCAACCACAAGTAAGTCCTAGTGCTCAAGCTTTGATTTTAGTAGGCATTGCATCCCTTTACAAACTATCTTTCCTACAATGGCTACACCTTTTCCTTGGGGCCAACGAGTTGGGCCTTTAGCTCTTCCACAACCTCTACATGAATTTCCTAAAGGGAATAGAAATAATTTTCCTAAATTTAGGGGTGATGGTAAAGTACACCCAGATGAGACATATAAAACCTTTATTGTGGCATGTGGAGTTCTTGGAGTGGAGCATGAAGATGTGTCGTCAGAATTTTTGTCGAGACTACAGGATAATGTTGTAGATTGGTTCTATCATCTCCCAACTTGGTACAATTACTAGTTGGAATACTATGAAGACTCAATTTGAAAATAGGTTCAAACCCACTAAGGATGTTCATGCTCTCTTAGCAAAAATTTCTCAAATAAAGAAGGAGCCTTATGAACCTATGAGGAATTTGTTGCTAAATTCAATAAATTGGTTAGTAAAATCTCTAGATGCTACTTGCCTTGTTGATCAAATTTGAAATGTTTCTTCCTAATGCTTAGTTACTAGAGGTGAGTTATGCATTAAGGAGAGAAAACCTTTCTAATCTGGACTTGGATCAAGAATTGGCCATTAGTGTGGAGAGATGACCTGATTATGTCGGGTAAGTTGAGAAAAGAACCACCTAAGGCCAAGGCTTCTACTTTAGGTACATATAGCTCTGATCAATTGGTTCAAAAGTTGGCTAATGATTTGATTGCAATCAAAAAAAATTTTCCCAAAATGTACCCTACAAGGACATTCCATGAGAGGAATTTTTAGCCAAGAAACCATCTACCTCCTACTCAACCAAAATTGGCAATATAAGCTCCTCTTTTAAAATTTCCAGTGAATGCAACTTGTGAAGTCCAGAACCTAATGATGATATAGAAAAGAGAAGAGATGGAAGAACCTAAGAAGAACTAGAAGAAGTCTAAGAGGATGCAGATGACTCTCAAGTCAAATTTATTACTACTGAAAGGAATAGATGATGAATGATGATGATTATGATGAAGTAGTTATAGACATGAACAATGAATCTTATGATTGTCATGACTAGAGAGAAATTGAATAAGAAGAAGGAAGTGGTGCAACCCACAAAGAAGGAAGTTCGGTCACCATTCCATGTAGTTTGAGAGGAGAACCCATTCCTACCACTTGCTACTAAGAAGGTGAGTACTACTTCTTCATCTAATGTTTCTTCTTCCTCCACTTTATACCTAAAGCAACTACATCCTCTACTCCTATGTCAAAAGTACCCTCAACCCCAAAGGATGATAAACCCAAAACCTTTTTTTGTCTAATCAAGAAGTCTCATCCACCTCAGGGTCTTTTGATATAATTGACCATATTAAAAAGACTAAAATTCATATTTTTGAGGTTGAATTTTACCAAACCCATCTTGAAGCCTTTTCTCAAGTGGTCAAGTTTGTCAAATCTAAGCCTAATAAATCCCCTACAAATTCTAAAGGCCTTTTTCCTACTCCTAACTCCCTTCCCCATAGAATTTGATGGCCTTCACACCCCCACTTCTTGAGAAGATCGATCCTTTTATGTCACACTTCTAATAGTCTGGCCATAAACTCAACAATTGTGTCATTGACTCAAGGGCATAAGATAATGTAATGCTGCGCTAAAGTTTCCCATGCCCTTGGCCTCACCTTTAACCCAAACCTTTGGTTCATGTTATCAATGGAGACTAAGGAGGTGCCCTTAGTTGGGAGAATTAAAGATGCTCAAGTAGCTTTTGTTGCATTTCCGAGAAAGAGTCAAGGCCACCATTTTGGTTGCAGACATACCTCCATCTTATGGTATGTTGTTGAGTAGGAACTTATTGTAAGGAAGTTTGGAGGTGAAATAAAAATGGACTGGTCTCATGCTCTTATTCCAGTCAATGGAAAGATGAAGAAGTTTTTCCAGAGAGACAAGAAGAATACATTGTCCAAAAGACTAATGATCCTAAGGCTCAAATCCTTTATGAAGATATTGGTCATGGAAACTATATGGTGATGTTAGAAACTAAGGCTAAGACTCCCAAGGTGGTTCAAGATGATCCCAATGGCATTTGGATCCTTGAGTTTGATGGAAGTTGCTCTACAGCTGGTTCTAGAGTAGGAGTTGTTTTGGTCTCACTTGATGGTAAACTCCACCCTTTTCTTATAAGCTCCAATTTGATAATACTAATAATATTGCTAAGTATGAGGCCCTCCTTCTTGGCCTAGCAATAGCAAAGAGAAATGGGAATAAATAACCTTTATGCTCAAGGAGATGCAGAATTGATTGTTAAACAAGTTCGAGGAGCCTTTTAGGTGAAGAATCAAAGGATGAAGCATTATAGGAACTAGTATGGGATTTTGTTGAATTGTTGGATGCATTTTCAATAAATGTTGTGCTAAGAGAAAGCAACACTAGAGTAGATGCTCTAGCAGTTTTAGGATCATTGCTTATTCCCCACCCTGATTTTGATCAAGAAAAGTTCATGGTAGAAATGATTTTTAGACCTAGTGTCCCAATAATGCAGACAACTGAAAGTGTTCAATGATGATCAACACTTGATTTCCTTTCTTGAATTGAAAGATAATTTTAGTCAATTATATTTTGAGGGAAGTGAAGTTGGTTATCGAGAGTCTACTACATCTTTTGTATCTGAAGAAGGAGTTGAAGAAGAATCTGACCAAGATGGTTGTATCAAGCTTAAAGGAAATAAGATACCTAAGGGTCTGGTAAGTTTGGAAGATCTATTTGACAAACATGATCGGTATATCAAAGAAAAGGTATCACAAGAAGTTCGTCAATCAAATTGAATTTGAAAAAGTCAACATCGGAAGTGATGAGGAGCCCAAATTTGTCAATATTGGCAAAATGTTGTTTTGGTGAAGAGAGAAAGAAAATGGTTGAATTATTAAAGAAGTACATAGATGTTTTGGCCTACTCATATGATGATTTAAAAAATTTTAAACCAAGGGAAATGTAACATTACATTCCCTTAAAGCTAGATATTCAACCATTTTTCATCGTAAAAAAGAGACAATATAATCCAAAGATTGTTGGCACCATTCACCAAGAGATTAAAAAATATTAAATGCTTGAATAATTTTTCCCATTCATCATTCAACTTGGATTTCCAACATTGTGCCAGTTAGGAAGAAGAATGGAGAAATTTGGATTTGTGTTGATTTTAGAAATTTGAATCAGATCTTCTCTAAAAGATAATTACCCACTTTTGATAATGGATCAATTTTACAAGCGATGTAGGCTCAAAATGTTGTCCATGCTCGATGGATTCTCGGGCTATAATCAAATTGAAGTAGATGTACAAGACCAACATAAAACTAATTTTACAACTCCTTAGGGCACATTTTCCTATAAAGAATGAATCATTCGTCTCATTAACACAGTGTAACATTCCAAAGGGAAATGGATTTGGCCTTTGGTGATCTTGAAGGAAAATGTATAGTGATCTACCTTGATGATCTATTGTTTTCTCAAAGAAAAGAGAAGATCACTTCAAGCACTGAAATCAGTACTTTAGAGATGTAGGGACCATGGAATTTCTTTGAATCCAAAGAAATCTATCTTTGGTGTGACAAAAGGCAAGTTTCTTGGGCACATTGTCTCAAAATATGGAATCAAAATTGATCCAAAATGTGTTCAAGAAATTTAGAAGATTCCACTTCCAACGAGTAAGAAAGGTGTGCATTCTTTCTTCAGAAAAATTAATTTCTTGAGAATATTTATCCCTAGTTTTGTAAAATTGACAAGAAACATAGCCCACATGATGAAAGGGAATCAATATTTTCATTGGACTACTTTGAAGGAAAGGATGCCTTTGAGAATATCAAGAAATCTATTTCCAAAACACCTATTCTTTCATGCCCTGATTATGACAAATATTTTGTAATCTATTTTTTTCCTCTGAACACACCCTAGCAGCAATTCTAGTGCAAAAAGAATTTTTAGGGATGTGAAGTGCCTATATACATTCATGAGCTATGCCTTGAAGGCCCATGAGTTGAAGTATTCACAAATGGAGAAGCATTCCTTTATTGTGGTAAAAGTAGTGGAGCAATTTCGTTTCTACATCCTGAATTCTCATTCCACATGTGTTTGTGTGGATATGACAGTCGGTATATTCTCACACAAGGGAATTTGGATCAAATGGGAAATCCGGGTAGGTAGCAAGGTCTAGGAGTATGACCTTGATATCAAGCCAACTAATCTTGTTCACGGTAAGGGTTCATTTTAAGAGGGAAATTTGAGGTGGAATATCGAAAATGACGAAAACCACTTTCGTGAGATAGGTGAATTTCCCATGGTTTGTGAATCAAAATTTTTCCCAATAGAATCTTTTGTGTCGCACGATAGAAAAAAAAATTTCATGTGAAAACAAAGTATTCATCGCATGACAACAAAGTCCTTGTCACACGATAATTTTTTTGCCATGCGATAAAAAAAGTCCCTATCACACGAAAGAAAAATTTATTGTCGCATGAATTTTTTTTTTGTCATTCAACTAAAGACATCTTGTCATGCGACCTTACCTTTTATGGTGTCATGCATCTCTATAAGTTTTTGTCATGCATCTTTAACCTTTACTATTGTGCATCCTAATCCTTCCATGTCTCTAACTTAAACCGATGCGTCTTTATCCTTATACTTTGGATGACACCTTAATAATAAAGGTATATTACAAGGCGAATTACCTATATTTATATAGGACTAGTTTTAAATAGTAGGCGAAGCTAAAAGTTTTATATTAGAAAATTTAGGTGAAAGGTACACTTTCATACTTCAAAATATTCACCTTTTAAAATTTTCCAAATTTGGAATATTCACCAAATTACGAATATTCACCACTAAAATTATCCCTGCTTGTTCGAGGTAAGGGTTTATGCAAATTTCTTACTAATGGTCTGATGAGTGAATCAATTGAAAATGAAACTTCCAGTGTTCCAACCATACTCTTTCTTAGTTCTATTGATGATTGGTATGCAAATGTCGATCATTACTTAACTTATGGAGAATGTCCGAACATTTGAGTGCAAAGAAAAGAGAGTTGTCAAAAATTTGTTAGCACAATATGTTCTCTAGGAAAATTCATTTTTCAAGAGAGAATTGATGGTCGGTTCCTTAGATGTGTTGATAAGGAGAAGCAGAAATGATAATTGAGAGATTTTCATGATCAGGCCTGTAGAGGTCATTTTTCTTCAACAATAATATCCCATAAAATTCTCCATGTAGGGTATTACTGGCCAACGCTTTTCAAAGATGCAATAAAAAAAGTATCAAAGTGTGAAGCATGTCAAACCTTTGTAGGAAGACCCAAGTTGGCCACATTACCTCTTAAACCAGTAGTGATTGAAGATCCCTTCCAGTAGTGGGGGCTAGATTTCATTGGAACTCTTAATCAAATTTCAAGTGTAGGGCATACCCATGTTCTATAAGAAACTGATTACTTCACAAAGTGGGTGGAAGTAATTCCAGTAAAGAGGACCACTTTTGAGGTGGTCTGTGATTTCATCAAAGAAAACATATTGGTCAGGTTTGGGATTCCAAACAAAATTGTCACAGATAATGCCCCAAAATTTTCTTCCCATGAGTTGATTTATTTTTGCTATGGATATGGTATTTCCCTTGCACATTCATTTGATTACTATCCACAAGGGAATGAGAAAGATGAATCAACCAACAAAAATCTGGTAACAATCATCAGGAAGCTTGTTGATGAATCACAAAGAAATTGGCATAAAAAGCTTTATGATGCTCTCTGGGAAGATAGGATCACACCAAAGATAGCTATTGGTATGTCCCCATTCCAATTAGTGTATGGGATAGAATCTCAATTTCTAGTAACAGTGGAGCTACCTACACTTCATCTTGAAAAATTCATAGAAGATGGAGAGTTTTCAATTGCCATGGAAAAAAGAGTGATGTACCTGTAAATGCTAGATGAAGAAAGATTGCAGGTTGTTAGCGAAATCTCGGTACACAAACATAAGTTCAAGAAGTTTTTTTATAAGAAATCAAGACCTAGATATTTCTAAGTGGGAGATATAGTCCTAATTTGGGACGAGAGAGGAAAACCGCGAGGAAGCTATGGTAATTTTGATTCACTCTAGTTTGGTCCTTTCAAAATCCATCATTTTGTTGGTGAAAATTCTTATTATCTGAGCTATATGGATGGAACTTCACTTCCATTTCCATATAGTGGCCAATACTTGAAGTTGTTCTAGTCATGAAAGTAAAAAACAATCCTTTTGTATATAGTCCTGTAAATAGTCTTGTATAGTCTCTGTTTTTTTTCTGTGTGGCGTCCTTGTGTTTTTGTGTTGTCATTTTTGTATAATTTTTCCAATGGATGAATCACTTGTCTTGTAACCATTGATTCTTCATGAGATCCTTTTCTCTTTCTTATTTTCTTATGTGTAAAGTCATTCCAATCCCTAGAAAGAGCCAGTTATTGTCACTTACCTAAAAAATGTGTAATTTTAAAAAAATCAAACTTTTGGGTCAAGTGTTTCCTTTTTCTAATTGTTTTCCTTTGTGAAGTCTTCAAAAGTGAAAATTTTCAAACAGTTAGTATTTTTGAGTACTTTGAGTGTTTGGATCATTTCCTTTTTACTATAGCTATTTTGGGTCTTTGTGGAACAAGCGGTACATGTTCTCCGGGCATTTGTTCCCACATTGCCATTTTTCTTGCAATAATCTTTTTATTTTTCTTGTAGGAGTTTTAATGTTTCGGGGAACTACTTTTAAGTCTTAATGTATTGTGGGTCTTGGTGTTCCCTAGGTAATTGTTCTATCCAAATCCTTGTTCCCGCACTTGATTTTTCCCTAGATTATCTTTCCTTTCACAAGATTTGCACTCCTCCTTTGTGTTATGGAAATCTCGGGTGGTTTGAGAACTCACGACCCTTGTTCCTCTCTGGGTCTTTATTCTCTGTGTCTTCTTGTTCTCCGCACTTGTCATTAATATTCAAAGTTTTGTCCTAAGTTTTATAAGTATTCATTTATATTGCGGAGATGCGGATACTTAGAGACCCAGTGACCCTTTATTCCTAGGGGACTTGTGTTCTCCGCAATCCCAATTTACCCACACTTCCTTTGGTTTCTTTGTAATTTGGAGTTTTCATGTATTCTAATAACTTGTGACCCATGTTCCTTTGGGCACCCTATTCCCCGCAGACCCTCATTTGCCACATTTAAAATATTTTGCATGCATTGTGGATATTTTGGAAGTCTAAGCCCCTCGTGACCCTTGCTCCCTCAGGCCTTCATTTCCCCACATCTCCATCATATCTGAAATAAAAAGGGGAAAATTAGTAAATTGTTCCATGAATCTTTATGTTCCTTGCAATACGCTTTGAACTCCTAATTGAGAATTTATCCAAGTCTTTTTCAAACGGAAAATTATAAAGATGGGTAAATTAATTCACTTTTATCATTCAAAGTTGAATATTTCAACTAAGTACTATACGACTTCCGTTTCCCCTGCCCTCAATCATGTTTCTTGCCGTAACTTGAGCATTTTCCAACCATTTTCAAAAATTTGAATTGTGTTGGGATCCCGAGAGGAACGACATTCTTCATATAGCTAATTTGAGTAATTCTATAATTTCATGTATATATTTAGTGGAAAATTGGTTTTCATACCCTACCGTTTATCCTTCCCAAGAACCATTGTTGAACTCCCATCCTTCGAGTGTCTATTTCCTCACCTCTCCACCATGAAGTTTCGATGACGGGGCTTATGAACATGTATCCTCTCTAGAAACATCAATATATAATATTTGGGATAGTGATGTTCAACATGTTGACCTCAATGACTTTTGGGCCCGTATTTATAGACATAACCCTACTCCCATGGCTCAATGCATCAAAGATAGTGGGATTGCTCATGCCATTGGTTTCCCTCTCTCTATACAATGTGTAGATACTATTCTAGCTTGTGCCTCCTATTTTGATCCATACAAAAATAAATTAGAGACCCCAAGGCCAAGTAATTGCTAAATTATATGTCAACTATATAAATGTTTCCTTTACGATCCCCATCACTTTGAATATTCCAATACTCTGACTAGGGTGCAGCTCAAAGAATTTTTGAGCAAGACAAGGATAAGTAGAAGGAAATGGTAGCTAAGTCTTGTCTTAAAACTCGAAAAGAGGAGATTCAAAGTTTCCTACAGTCATGTACATATCAGATTTCAAAAAGTAATTATATGACATAATCAATTTGTTGTCTAGATTAATGGGCCTACCCTCTACCAATGAATTTCAATTTTGGATGTGTGTTTACATAAACATCATCTCTGCGAGGGAAAAAAATATTGAATTGGGAGAGATAATTTGTGAGAACCTCAGTGAACAACTGGCCAATTTATAACAGAGCAAGACATTCTACATGACCTCATACCTAATGTACACAATTGTAACATACAGGGTTTGGTTGGGTCTATCTCCAATGGATGATAAGAAGAATGAAACAATGTATGAATACTACCCATAACTAACCTTTCAAAACAACAACCAAAATTTTAGAAGATTCAATGATGCTTTCACAATGTATATTATTAGAATCTTAGATGGAAATACAATTAAGAGGGTTTCTTGAGGCCAAACAACTAATTTCAACATATGAAAGTTTGTTCATTCAATTTAGGAGATTTTCCTATATTAGGTTAGCTAGATTTTAAGGTGCACCAAAAAAACTCCCCATGTATTGCAATGACAAGATAGTTCTTATGGAGGTTTACAGACAATTGGACATGTTGCACAAAACATGTAGAGATAAAAATATCACAAGTATCCAATTCCCAATCTCTTTGGGGAATTATACTTGCAAAATAACTTTAGATGCTCAAAATGTGGAAAGAACAATTGTTGCATTCAATTTTTACACATTCCACAAGAGGTCCTGTTTGATATCAAAGTTTTTATCTCCAAGCACCTCATAATGAGCTATTATCAATTGCCTTCTCTGGAAGACTATTGGGAGGTTTGTTTAGATGAGTACGAAGTGAGAAGAAGGTATTTTGGTCGACTTTATCTACAAAAATCAAATATTTCAATCTATATAAAGTACCAAAAGGTTTTCTGATGAAAATGAAGATATGTATTCCCTTGAATATGTCAAAACTATTCGACACACACCTCTTCTTACCATAAATTGGTTTCAAAAGGAGAAAGAATATCTTTTTAAGTAATTGACCCTTTATTGGTAAAGACAAAGGTCTGGTTTGACAAGAAGAAGAAATCATACTGGGAAGGTGTGACACAAAATTATTCTCAAGGAGTATCTACATCACATAAGGAATTTTCTGTTTCATTTCCTGAATTACAGATTCAATCAATGCCTTCTCCTTTGCCTCTGGAATATACAATCAAGGTGTACTCTAAGAAGGATAAATCTGAAAAGATTAAGAAAGTTGAAGAGATAGTTAAAAATGAAGATAAACATCCCCTCTCTCAAGAAGCAAAAAAAAAAGATTCAAGAAATTGAAAAAATGATTCAACTTTCAGAAGAAGAAGAAAAAGGAGCAGAGGAACATGAAGAGAGTAACTATGAGGGTGGGAACACTGAAACAAAATAAGATGAGGAAGATAAGGTGGAAATTATAGAACCATATTATGGGAAGTTGAGAATCCCCAAGCTTAAATCACAAATCAAGGAAGTGTCTTCTTCTAGTATTGAAACACACACTTTAGAAGTATCTTCTACCTAAACTCCTTGTTCCTTAACATACTTGCATTGGATCAAATTTCTACTCAACTTTCCATTGATTCCTTCACATGGGTCCACCATGATTGATAACAAGAAAAGGAATACACCTTCTAAATCCATTGCTCCAACTTTTTATGTTGTAGCTGCCCTCCTTGGTACCACTCCCACTCCTCTAGCTAAAAATGCCAAAACTTCTTCTAGGTTGGTTTTTGATTCAAGCGGTCAACAATTTCGGAGATTTCAAAACCCATAGGAAAAAAATATGAAAAAGACTTAACCATTTTTGACCTGGAACTAGTAAGAATCATGTTGGTTGAGTCCACCCTTGAGGGAAAAGTGCATAATTTGAAAGAAAAAATATCCGAGTCATTGAGAGGGTATAAAAAGGAAAATATACACATGAGTAGCTAGAAGAAAAGGTGCAATTTCTTTCTGGTTTCATCAAATCTTTCCTTTCCAAAGGTGACAAAGTGCTTGATCTTTCTCTTCTCTCCTCAATACCTCCTCCCACTATTATATTTGATGAATATTTTCAAGAAATCAAAGATATTCATAATCATGCTTCTTATGGAAAGGTAATTGAGGAAGTGGTTGAAGGAATGCTGGTATTTGGTTTAAATTTCATTAAAGAAGAATATAAAGTGTATGACAGCATATCCTTGGTTCAAAGCCAATATGATACAATAATATATGGATCTGAAAAGGAGCTTAAACTCTGGTTGGAATGTATTCAAGATCTTAGAATCATGAATACTACAGATGATAAAATCCTCCTTCCACAAAGTCTTTGATGAGTCAAAAATAATCTCTCCAAAAATGGGTGTTCATGTTGAGTGGAAGATAAATGTTCTTGAAGAGGTAATCGCTGAACTAAAGAGCATGGAACAAAAAGGAGAGGAATTTAAATATGAGATACTTTCTGAATTTCAAGCTCTACGGTGTCAGTTCTATAAATAAAACTCTATAGATTGGCACCCATTGGATGAGATCAAATCAAAATTCAAGGAAATCATCAAAGAATATGTGTTCAAGCATGAGACTGTGACTAAGGAAAATATGGACGAAATCATTGAGTTGCACAATGTTATCATAGAGGCCACCAGAGGCTTGTTGCATAATGCAGGCATTGGAAGGGAAATGGAAGAATCCTTCGAATTTGGTTGAATGCCACAACAAACTACTGCAATACCAAAAGGCATGGAAATAGTTGGTTCCTTAATCAAATTTAGAAATAATGTACTCAAAGTGACGACTCTAGTTACGCCATCTACAAGTGCTCCTCCCTCTAGTTCTTAAGTCTTTCTTTCTAATCATTGTATTTCAAAGTTAGCTTTACCATTTTGAAAAGTATGAAATTGTAAATAAGGCTAACTAAATGTAATTCACTAATTAAGTGGCAACACTTAATTAAAAATACAATTGTATTAATAAAGTTGGTTACAACCGCCCTTATGCCTATATAAGGCTTTTCTCTCATTGTAAAAGGTTGGTTGGGTTTTGGTGTTTTGAATGTAAAAATACGAGAAAAGTTAAAATCAATATAGAAGAAGATTTTCTCTCTATTTCCATTGTTCTTTCTATTCTTATCTCTCAATATTACAAATGTGAATTTAGTATATTTAAATGTGAAACTGTATATTCAATTCATGTGTTATAGTGCAAATAAATTTATGTCTACTGCATTTATATACTATGGATATCTCATATATATATATATATATATATATATATATATATATATATATATATATATATTAGTATGATATTATTCTATATATTATTCTATATATCTATATCTGAAAGTGTTTCCTTCACTCCTTTTCCTTGATAATAGTTTGTAATCTTGTATGCGACCAAGGAGAATACTTGTATTCTTGATAGGTGGAAGGTTGAACTGTGTGTCTCTTCTTACCAGTCTTTCTCATTTAAACTATTATTTCTTCTTCTAAAAACTCTCAAACCATTTCATCTTACGTATCGAGAATAACTGAAAATGGAAACATTCTTTACACCAAAATCCTCATATAGAAATTTTTAGTTTGTATATTTGTAAATAAGAAGTTTTCTCCATTTTTGATGAATAAGGGAAACTCTCCCACAAGGAGGTGGGACTACTATCCCCTGAACTACATTTTGTGTCAAACGGCCTAAATTTACAACCAACATATGGACATGAGTAATTTGCATACGAATTTCTCACAAGGTTCTAGTTTTTAATTTGGTCTAATTCCTTTGTAAATAAGAATTTTAAGGATTCTAAACACACTTTGGAAATTTTCATGCAAAATACACCCTTGTTTCCAAATCCCAAAACTCTACACAAGACCATGGAAAAGTTTTCGCATGTGTGAGTAGGTCAAATTTTCACAATGGAGTAAAGTGGGTTTTTCATTTGTAATTTCAACCTAGAAGACTGTGGAAACCTAGGAAGAAGACTGTGGAAATATAGGAAGATAAATCAATTCAAAACTCTACACAGGTCTTGGCGGATAATCCATATGCTTGAGAAATCCAAAAACCCACCAAGGTCTACATTATGCCATAAATTTTACATGCTCAAGAAACATCAAAATCTCGATAGAACATGATGGATATTTTGAGTTCTTAAGCAAGGTAAAATCCTCCATTACTCTATATGGGATAAATGAAATGCACTTACAAGTCAAAATTTCACATAATGTTTGGTGGAAAACTTAAGTGCATGTGTATGTCAATACCCTACATTGTGCCATGAAAGGAAAAAATGATTTCAAAGGTGCATTTAAATCCTCCCATTTATGTAAATATATTTAAAGGTCAAATTTTCACCCCGAGTCATCAATGGAATGAGATTTTTAGAGTTTTTGCATTTTCACCATATCTCTCAAAAAAAGGAACCAAATCATGCAAAACCAGTCCCATTTGAAAGCTTTTGGAGAATATTTGTAGTTAGATAATTCTATAGGTAATCATCATGCATTATTAAAAACAAATGGATAATCATTGTGCTTAAAATATTATATATTATTCTTTGGGAGAGTTTGAGTGGATCATTTTAGTTTTTCATTATTTTATGGCTTCAATGCTATGATGAGAGAAGATGGATGGGAAAAATAAAAATATTCCAACGTATTATTTGTTTTATTATCCCATTCCCTCTTGTGTGTGTGTGTGTGTGTGTGTGTGTGTGTGTGTGTGTGTGGATATGGTAAAGGGGTTACCCCTCTTTGAATGCAAATTTACTCTACTCTTGTGAGAATTGAGTTTCATGACTTTCTCACCTTTCATTTTTTATGCTTACAAATGCATTAATGCATTGCATTATGGGTGTAACATACTTTGAATGCTCTATACTTTAATGCATCCCTCATTATGGCTTAGATATGCCCTTTATTGTTGTGTTGTTGTTCTTTACTCCTCTTTTATTCTTGTTGTTTATTTTGTGTGTGTGTGTAGTATTTACAATTTTTTTATTCATTGAGTCTTATATATATGTTGAGATGGAGACTTATAATTAAGCGGATTATTATGTCCTATATCTACCTTTTGGAACTATTTTTTCATCTTTTTATTGATATAATATAGGAAGGTTGATCCCTCACTTTTTGGTGCATCACCATGCTAATTTTTCATTATTTTGTTTCCCTTTTTCCTACAATTGTGTTGGCATAATAATTTGTCGGGTGGGAAAATTATGGGATTTCACCAACACTTTGGGAATATGTCCCTCTACTTGAATGGGGTAGCTCCATTTATTGAAATCAAGGAACAAATATAAACTAAACTAATTTCGGGGTGGACCTTAGACAATACATCCCTAAACACATAGCAGAATCTTCTTGTATGAAATACAAAGGAGGAAAATTTCCCAGAGAGAGATAGGAAAGGGAAATAAGCGGTGGCTTTTAACTAAAAAATAATAGAGTTGAGTTCATTGCATTAAAATCATAGTATTTCACTTGCATCAATCAAAAGAAACCATTCACATAGAAAGAGGAACAATCAATAAGAAACATAGTTTTATTGCATCATGTTGCACAATTTACAATTCTCTTAGAGTATAAGTTGAGATGGAGATAAAATTTCAATAGATAAGATAATAGAGGAAATGAAGGAACTTGTTTCTATAAAGACAACTAGAGCTAATAAACAAGAATTAACCATCCCCTTGCAATGATGATGTTATCTCCTTTTATAACTTTACAATTCAACTCTTCCTCTACCTCCCACATGGCCTTCGTGTTCCTATCCCACTTGTGAATTTTCATTATCCTAGGAAAGAAAAAACTAAGCACCCCTATTATAATTTTAGGAAGTAATTTTACATCTTGAAAATATTTCATTGTCACTTAAATGAATAGGACAAAACATCATGATCACATCAATGAGGAATTATGAGGAAAGAAGAGGAGAAAGAATGAGAGAGGAGAGGAGTGAATGCTCCAAAGCATGGATGAAGATGCCTCCACCATCGATGTATATCAGCTCCAATGGTGTTGATTATTACATTTTGATCCATGATGTGCTTCGTAATGCACTGATTCTCTATTGATGAAGATTGATTCTTTGAAACTTTTCCCGTTTAAGACCTCACTAGAATGATGCACCTTTGTAGAATAATTGAAAATCATTGAAAGGAAAGGTGATGAGACTCCAATAATTGAATAAAATGAAATGTGATTTATCTAAATTTAAAAAACATTCAAACCTTAGAAACAGTGCAACACTTCCTAAAATGCCAAGTTCTTGATGCAACTTGAGACCATTTCTGCATAATTCAACTTGATGATCGAGGCCTTGGGGAAATGGAGCCATCCATGAGATGAGGTGAAGATAAATCTGATCATGCAATGAGTGAAGGTGAGATATTTTATGGAACATGATTCAATACTTTGATCAACCCATCCATTGAAGTGAGAAACACACCGAGACCAGAATGCTCCACTTGTGACCAAAATTGGGAATCGAGAAGGCTCTTCTCCTGCTTGAGACACAATGCCATTATCCACCCTTTAAAAACATTAGTTTTACCTCCATTAAGGTTGAAATTAGTGAGGAATGGAGGATGAAAAATCATGACCATTTTTATCCTTTTCTGGACACTTACTATTTTTAGTAAGTTCTTCTGGGTGACTAGTTTTGGCAATTTCATTAAATTGTCACTTTTGAGAAATTTTCCTCTCGAGGAATGAACTTAATGTCTTAAATCCATTTGTAATTTATATATATTACCCTTATTAATTTTTTAAATGGGGACTTACTAAAAATGTACATTGGCCATGGGGTTTCGATCGAGCCAAAAAGGTCTCCAAACATTTTACTTCTCACCGAGATGTTTTGCTCCAATTTTCAGGGGTTTCTCTAATCCAAAATTTCACGAAACATAAAGTGAACTTGTAGGTCTATGTTTTCTTCTTCCAACATGGTAGAATTCAGAAAAATAAAAATACCTCATAACTCCAATACTACCCATTTTCATGGGGTAATAAAGTGCACATTAGAAAGATAACTTTTTTAGGATCTCATGCTCCGATTTTTAGCTCATTTGGCTTGTTGTAGCTCCAGATATCTTAGGGGAAGTTTTAGTACATGGTTGAAAGTTTTAGATGACCATAAAAAATTGAATAGGGCATTGATGAGGTCATTCAAACACTCATTTTGAAGGAACAAATAGTATGTCAACCAAATGAAGTCCTTTTCATCTCTCTTGACCCTTCAGAGCCTATTGGCAATATTGAATCTCACACAAACTTTCCAAGGTTCAATTCCGGTCAAAGCCCTGAAGTTTTATTTATTTTTTACACTTAAAAAAAACCATGTAGGGATGTTGTGGGTACGTACCCATAGGCCTCAAGTACATCCATATGGATTTCCGTACAGAGGCATACCCAGGTTTTGTAGTTAAGTAACCACATCGTGACTGCACCGTGCTCTGCACTGCCAGACGTATGAGGCTTGGTACGGGGGGGTACTTGGCATTTCCGGGCAGTCTAGAAAAAAAAATTCAAGAGTAGCATAGGGACTGAAATTTGTTTTACATGGGTTGGAAAATGAAGATCAACAAGCCTATGTTTGAAATAAACAAACATATTAGCCTTTAACTCAACATTCTTGCATTCCTTCCTTGCCCCAACTTGGCGTGAAAAATGGCTTTCAATGATCCATAGGGATCCAAAATGACTCTACTTCATCAGATCAGTTAGCACGAAGAAGGAAAATAAATACACGGAGGTTCTCTCTTTTTAGTAACAGACCGCCGCTTAGAGCGGCGGTTACACAACTGCCGCCCAACCAAGGCGGCGGTCTTGGACCACCGGTTTGCATTGGGCGGTGGTCTTGGCTCTTTCAGACAGAAAAAAAAAATATGAAATGAACAACCCAAAAATTTGAAAGGTTGTTCGTGTCTCTTCTCCTCCATGACCTTTCCCATTCTCCAGTGCATGGGAGGACATGAGAAAGGCTATAAATACATGTTTGTAGAAGAGAATAAGATCATCGAAGCATGAAAGCAAGTGAGCAAGAAGTTCTTAGTGCTGAAATTTTGTTTTGTAGAAAGGAGTGTTGAGACAGAGCAAACAAGTAATTGGGAGGAAGTGTGAGATATTATCTACTTCTCTTTCATACTTATTGTAAATTTTGTACTTATTGTTTTGAATTGGCCAATAAAATTGGGAAGAAAGAGCAATTGCCGTTCCCGATTGGTTTTCCTCCTCTGGAGGTTTCCAGGATAAAACTTGTTGGTGTTTATGAGTTTATATTATTTCCTTTCCTGCAATTGTGGATTCTAAGCATAAGCAAAATTCATTCACTAGCTATCTCTATCATTTTCTAATAGAAAGTAGAACACCATCGTTAATTTGTGATTATGTGGATAATTCCAAAGTTGAAGAGTTTACATATCATTTTGGTATCAGAGCTAACAAGTATCCAGGATTGTGGTATTCGTTCTTGGATTTGTATGACAGTGACGAGATCTAAAGGCGAAGAGGCTTTACCTTGCGATCCAGAAATTTCTACAAGGAAGTGGAAACAGAGAATTCGGGGACAAATGGAGGAAGAGAACTTGGTCCGTAGAATCGAGATGCTGGAGACCATGATGGATAGGATGTTTAGAAGGCAAGAAGAACTTGCAGATTTGCAGAAGACAACTTCTGTCAAGCAAGACTCCATGGACTTAGTGGTTCGAGGCTTAGTTGAAAAGTTTGGCATAGGGAGGAGCCACCATGAGGAAGATTGTGGGGAAGAGCATGAAGAAGAGACTTCAAACTCCTTTTAAAGTTGAGACGAAAGTTGAGATTAAAATCTTTGAAGGACAAGTAGATGTAGAGTTTCTTGATAAATGGTTAAAACAGTTAGAAGTCTACTTTAGTGTCCATAATGTCACTTTGAGGCACAAAGGATCACCTTTGCATGTCTCAAAATGGAGGGACACGCTCTGGTTTGGTGGGAAACCCATCTAACCACTTGTGAAAAGAAGAAGCGTCCTATTGTGAAATCTTGGCAAGAATTTAAAGAATTACTTAGAGCTAAATTTTATCCTATTGGCCACAAGATTGACCAAATGATTAAATGGCAATATTTTAGACAAGGCAGTGGTCAAAGGTGTGCGGGACTATACTACGAAGTTTTGGAGGTAGGCCATGTTGCTAAACATGGACTTGGAGGATGAGGATATTCTGACTAAGTACTTGGGAGGACTTCACACTCACCTTCGAAGAAAAGTCATCTCCACAAAGCCCAAAGATCTCAACGAAGCATGTGTGCAGGCATACTACATAGATGATGAAAAGAAGTAAGGAGAAACAAAGCCAAGGGAAAAACAGTCGACAAATCAACAGAAAAAAGAGTATGGGCAAACAAGTAACAAGGGTAAGTGGAAAGGGAAAGGTAAACAAGTTGCCACTACTTTAAATACTTGTAAAGATCCCAATAATTTTTGTAAGAATTGTGATATCAATGGTCATACTGATGCTACATGTTGGAAGTTGCATCCGGAGTTACATCCGAAGAACCGAACCAAGGACTCAAAGAAGTCCATGAAAGTTGTAAAACAGAAGGGGAGGTGGAAATCAAAGATGACTCTGATGTAGACGAAAGGCTTGGATGCACGGCCACCAACATAGACAGCCATGAAGAGGAGATGAGTAGACTATTCCAGATCAAAATCTAGATCAAGAGAACTAAGGTAAATGCTTTGGTTGATACCGGTTCTCAGTCTAACTTGATTTCTGAAGCAGTTGTAAAGAAGCTTGGTCTTGAGACTTATGAGCATCCACGCCCTTATCCTTTGGGTTGGGTGAAGAAGGGTGTTGAAATTCAAGTAACAAGAAGATGTAAGGTCAAGTTTGATCCTAGTATATTGATGTTTTGGAAGCTCATGTTATTCCACTTGATGCTTTTGATGTTGTATTTGGGAGTCCTTACTTGTATATCAGGGATGCTATATTTATGAGAAGGGAGAACCGGTACAGATGGGTGAAGGATCGGATCAACTACAACATCCGGGCACACCAAATAAGACACGGGTTACTATAGTGAGTGCTTAACTAAGCAAAACGACTTATTCGGGCAAATCATAATCGAGTTTTGTTTACTTTTGTTAAAGGATAAACAAGATGGGGTGGAAGTTTGAGAGATTTCTAACCAGGAAAGCGTTATTTGGATAGTATTATTCAGTTTTTTCAGGAAGTATTTCAGGCCCCAGTGGGTTACCACCAAAACGGGAAGTAGAGCATGAGATTTAGCTATTGCGAGTCCCCTCTACCGAACATCGGGTTGTATAGGCAATCTTTGCTCGAGAGTATTGAAGTAAAGAAACAACTCCAGAACTACTAGACCAAGGGGTGATACGTCCAAGCACCTCACCATGCGGTTCGCCTATTGTGATGGTGCCAAAGAAGGATGGTTCTTGGAGAATGTGCATCGACTACCGCTTTGAACAAAATCACCATAAAGAACAAATATCCACTTTCCCACATAGATGATCTCTTGGACCAGTTTTAGCATGCCAAATTCTTCACGAAGTTGGATCTCAAGTCAGGTTATCACCAAGTCAGAATGAAGGAGGATATATGGAAGACTACCTTCAAAACAAAACAAGGTTTGTATGAATGGTTAGTACTTCCTTTTGGTTTATGCAATGCACCCACTACATTTATGAGATTGATGAATGATGTATTGCCGGATTTCATAGATTCATGTGTCATTGTATATCTAGACGATATCTTGATTTTTAGTGCCACATGGGAAGAACATCTAACTCATTTACAAGTCTTGCAAGCTCTCAGGGAGAAACAACTGCTTTGTAATATGAAGAAATGTGAATTTGCCAAACAACCACTTGTCTATCTTGGGCACGCGGTTGGAGGAGGAGAGCTACGAGTGGATCCAAAGAAGGTGGAAGCCATCACTAATTGGCCAACACCAACAGGAGCCACATAGACTAGGAGTTTTGTGGGAGCAATATAGTACATGTAGAAGTTCATTTCGGGCTTCTTGCGATTGCAACACCTCTACACACAGTGGCTGCAAAGAGTAAGGGTTTTGACTAGGGTAAAGAACAAGACAAATCCTTTGAGTTATTGAAATACAAGATTAGTCATACTCTTACTTGCTCTTCCTAATTTGCAGCAGCCTTTTGAAGTAGAGACAAATGTCAATGATTACGCTATGGGCGTAGTGTTGCTTCAAGGAGGTAAACTCGTATGCTATCATTATGAAACTTTCACTTCAACAGTTAAAGGATATTCAGTATATGATAAAGAAATGTATGCACTAGTTCAGGCAATTAAAAAATGGAAGCATTATTTGTTGGGTAAAGAAACTATTGTGCACACTGACCACAAACCTCTCCAGTATTTGCAAGCACACAGTCTAAATTGCAGCGAGGCAAGGCACTACAAATGGATGGGGTTCCTTCAAATAGTTTCATCGGTGATCAAATACAAGAAGGGTAGTACAAATTTGGTGGCAGACATGTTTTCTAGGCCACCCACACAGCAGGAGTTTTCATGTTTGGCCACTATCTCTCAGATCAAGCCCTTCATGAAGGAAGCTTACGGAGAGGCATATGCCCAGGACAGAGACTTTGGGGTGACATTTCAGCAGTTGTAGTCCTAAGGGACCGAAAGGACTTGGATTGAAGGTTGTTATCTCAAGGACGGGCTGCTCTTCCGATGAGGGAAGTTTTGTGTGCCTAAAGAAGAAAGACTTTTATTGATGAGGGAAGCACATACCTCGAAAGTAGCGGGACATTTCGGTGTTGGTAAGACCCTAGCCCACTTGCAAAGGTACGTGTATTGGCCCAATATGCAAGAAGAAGTATCAAAATTTATATGTGGATGTAAACTTTGTTGTAATAAGCAAGCCTAAGACTAGGAAGGAGGGTTTGTATATGCCTTTGCTAGTACTTACTCGTCAGTGGGATGACATTTCTATGGATTTTGTAGGAGGATTACCTATGTCTAAACATGGCCATAACTATCTCTATGTTGTTGTTGATAGATTCAGTAAGATGTGTATTCTTATGGCATGTAAAAAGACAGTAAAAACACATGAGGTAGCAGATCTTTTCTTTGCTAATGTATGTGTGCATTTTGGTTTGCCAAAGTCTATTGTTTCTGACAGGGATTCTAGGTTCTTGGGAAGTTTTGGACTACTTTGTGAGACAAGATGGATACTAGGTTACAAAGGAGCACAACTTTCCATCCACGGATAGATGGACAAATAGAGGTAGTGAACAAGAATTTGGTACAACTAATCAGAGGGTATAACAACAAATACCTAAGGACTTGGGATGAGTCCTTAGCCTACATTCAACATTCCTATAACCGGGCGTACACATCCACTGTGAAGTCACCATTTGAAGCATGCTTGGGATATCTACCTAAAAATCCGCTGGACATAGCAGTTGGGCAGCAGGATCAGGATGAGACACGAGACACAGAGGTGACTAGAGCAAACAAATTCATTGGGAGATCTGGCTAATCCATCTCAAAGTCAAAGAACAACCGAGAAATCTCAAGCCAAGTACAAAGCTAGGCACGATCAACATAGGAGGGAACATAAGCTTCATGTTGGAGATAGAGTTTGGCTTTACTTGAGCAAGGAGAGACTACAAGGTCAAGCACGAAAGCTCAAGCCACTACGATATGGGCCCTTCACCATTGGTGTCCCCAAATTTCATCCTGAAATCTGAGACTACCCTATCCGAAAAAATTCATACTTTTAAAATAATGGGTCGTTTTGTGTTTTTATTGCTAGAAAGTTCTTGTATTGTGTCAAGATATTTCCAAAGAGCCATAGTAGCCATTTTCGCCAAATACCCAGATGCCCAAAATTGTTTTATTCTATTGTTGGGGTTTGTTTGCGGGAATTTGTATTTAATTATTTTAAACCTCGTTTGAGGCAATTTGTGCTCCGGTTTAATCTGTTGTGATCATACATATCATTATTCCCATATACTAGTAGGGTTTTTAACCAGGAATGCATTATGGACTTTATTTGTAACTTCTAGCAACGTTTTGTGTTTTTTGTTTTCCGTTTCGTTTTCTGTGAAATTTCTCTGGATCAATTCCTTTGCCGGTTTGGCTTGATTCTTGGCCTGGAGTATCTGGAGATCACATATGCACATTGTGCGAGAAGGAATTCGCCATCGAAGGTCTTGTTCTCTTGGAAAAGACGAAGTCGCGCACCAAAAAGCTTCTTCTGGGTTGGTCACATTTTTGGAAAAAGAGGGTTTGAAGTGGATCAAAATTTGTAAGCAGCATTTTTGTGTTCCAGGACTTTGTCTTTGAAACCCTTGAGAGCCACTTGAAGCAAAGGAATATATAGGAGCAGATTTGCGGAGAACTTTGTGTCACGGTGTATTTTGTTTCTAGCTTTCTATCTTAGATCTTTGAATAAACTGTGTTATTTTAGATCTAGATCTAGAGCTGCCTTTGCTTATAATTTTGTGTCGATATCTATTGGTTTCTTCTATGTGCATGCAATCAACTCTGTTATCTATTGATTGGGATGCACATCTTCCCCATTTCTTTCTGTGTTTTACTATTTTCTTCCTCTATAAATATTTCCTTTCTTAAAACAACTGCTTATTTGCTGCAGAATTGTACAACTACGGTTCATGAGCTGAACAGTTAAAGTAAAACCCCATATAGATACTAGCATATTTTAATTGACAAATCTGACATGGGAGCCTCACCGGTAAATGAGGGAGATTTATCTCATGACTACCTAGGTTTTATGCTATGTAGAAAATCTAGCCAACAGTTTTTGGTGACTCGTTGGGAACAACTATCTTTGCAGATCAAAGCTTATCTTTTGAAGATCAGAGTGTTTTCCATACAAATCTCAACAGGTGAGCGTCTATTCACCCAATCCGTGAAGGTGCAAGGAAGGATGATCATTTCTTCACTGCGCAGGAGCAATTCAATTTCAATCATCCTCCTCAAGTTAGAAGCCGCAAATCTAGTCTCTCACTAGGAAGGAGAGTGCACACCCATCAGGTCCGGATCGTCTTGACCTGATCAATCTGCATTGGAATTATTCACCAAGTCTACACAAGGAGAAGACGCGCCCCACTCATCATGGCAAATCAAAACCAAATAGTACCTGTCCCATGGGGAGCAACTTTTGGGCCACTGAACTTGGCTCCACCTATGCACGATCTGCCAAAAGGATCCAAAAAGAATTTTCCAAAATTCTTTGGAGATGGAAAGAAAAACCTCGGACGATCATTTGGCAACCTTCTTCATATCTTGTGGTGTGCTTGCAGTGGAGCATGAAGATGTCTCGGTCAGACTCTTCATTGAGACTCTACATGACTTGGTTGGCAAATGGTTCTATCGGCTAGCTCCTGACACCATAACCAATTGGCGATTATCGTCAAAGAATTTCTAAAAAGATTGAAGCTGCGAGGGACGCTAGCACGTTGATCACTCAACCGACACGGTTGAAGAAAGTGCCAGTGAGAACATGCGGGACTTTATTGCAAGGTTCCAAAGGATTTTATATAAAATCCACATACATCAAATTGAGCGATGAAAATCAAAAAATGTTTTTTAAACGCTCTGTTGCCCGAAGTTGGATATCATTGAGAAGGGAAAGACCCGTGAATTTACTTAAAGCACAAAATCTTTGTCGTAGAAGTTGAAGATGATTTGATCATGGTTGGAAAACTCAAACAACCATCTCACAAAGGTGATGGAGCTTCTTGAAGTACTTGGATCCTTTCTTTGCAAAGGTTGGCTAATGACATCTGCAAATCAAGAAGCAAATCTCTCAAGCAAGAAATGTGACCCCTTGAAAAATAGCTCTTGCTCGGACCTTTAATGGTCAAAATCAAAATCAAAATCGAAACAGCAGACTTGCTTTGCTGCACCAACGGTTGGCAATTGAAGGCTGCTCCAAGAATAACTCGAAACTAATGAAGAAAATCTCGGCATTGACGAATCATTCGATGATGAAGACTTTGTGGATCCCGCTTGCGACTCCAATATTAGTTACGGACTACGAATCGACAATGGCTATTATGAATCTTTTGAAGATTCTAATGGTCACACATTTGCGGTGTTCACAAGGTCTCGAGACATGCCAAAATGCCAAGCATCCACAAGTGGCCAAAGAAGAAAAGAGAAGATCTTGGGCCGATGTTACTATCCTAAAAGAGGTAGCCCTCTTCCTTCTTCATTAGCGCTCAAAGATAAATATTCAAATGTTTTCAATTCACGGCGAGGGCCAACACACATCCGGCTGAAGCAAGTCAACCTTTCGATATCATTGACCACATCAAGAAGACCAAGGTCCAAATGTCAGAAGCTGAGTATTTGAGGGCATTTCCTGATCAACTAAATAGATTGGTCAAGTATGTGCAAAGTAATGGTCCCAACCCTCCAACAAATAATGCTTCACGGGGTATCTTGTCAAGTCCAAAGATTACTCCTTCAAATAATGCGGCTGCAAGTTCTTCTCCTTCTACTTCTTCTCCTGCTATATCGGAAAGGATCGAGCCATTCTATGTATCTTTGCTTATCAATGGTTACAAATTAAGCAATTGCATCCTAGACTCGGAGCTTCGACAATGTCATGCCTACCAAAGTTGCTGATGCCTTGGGTCTCACATTGACAAAAACCATCGGAAGATGCTATTCAATGGAAAGGCAAGTTCCTCTTGTGGGGCAAATCAAAGATGCGCGAGCGATGCCTTGCTTCTTTTCGAGACAAAAGACTGAAAATGACTATTCTTGTAGCAAACATCCCGTCTTTTATGGCATCTTTGTTGAGTAGAAATTTACGTAAAGAGCCGGGTGGAGAAGTCAAGATGGATTGGTCTTGTGCGCACATACCAATCAAAGGAGTTAATCAGAAGTTAGAACCTGAGAAGAAATCTAAGTACACAGTATCAAAATCTGAGGATCCTAGATCTCAGATCTTGTTTCAGGAATCTGATCACGGAGTCTATTATCTAGAAATGGATAAAGAAGAAGTTCAACTGTTCAAACCACATCAACTTGACAACAAGGTTTGGTCTTTGGAATTTGATGGCGTTGTTCATTTGGTTTCGGTGTAGGCGTTGTTCTTATCTCTCCTGAGGGAAAGGTGCATGCACATTCCTTCAAATTGATGTTCGAAAATACTAACAACACGGCGAGTAAGCACTATTGTTAGGTATGGAGCGAGGCAAAAACAATGGGAATCAAGCTCTTACACGCAAAGGAGATCTTTGGTGATTGTCCAAGCAAATAAGAGGTCTCTATCAAGTAAAAAAGGACAAACTTCGGCATTATAGAGATCGAGTCTACTCTGCTATCCTGGATTTTTCAGCTTTCTTGGTATCTTACATTCCGAGAGAACAAAATTCTAGAGCTGATTCACTTGCAGTGACTACAGCTTTGTTAAATCCATATCAGCCTCCCACATTTTTCAGACAGGGGGATTACAAAGTTGAGATGGTCTTCCGCCCGAAAGTTCCTGACAACATCCAACAATGGCAAGTTTTTAACGATGACAAGCAGATTGCTGCATTTCTCCAACAAAAGGACAACTTTGAAGAGATCTACTATGAGGGAAGCAACTCACCTCCGAGACAAACTACTGTGGGAGAAATGGATGCAGACGTCTCAGGAAGTCAGGAGATTATCCAGCTCAAGGGAAATAAAATTCCCAAAGGCTTGGTATCTCTTGAGGAAATGTGCTACAAACATGATCAGATGCTTAAAAAAATGAAGAAAGTGGGGAAGGTTCTTCCTCCGATACACGGTTCTTGAATTTAGGAGTCAACAATGACCCTAAATTAGTAAATGCAGGAAAGTGTTGTTCGAGAGGCGAAGAGAGAAGCTTTTACATAGCTTCTTAATAAATACATGGATGTTTGTGCTTGGTCCTACCAAGATCTAAAAAATATCACTGCGAGAAGTTCAACACTACATCCCATTAAAACCCAGAATACAAGCCTTTCAAGAAGAAGCTGCGGCGGCATAATCCTACCATTTCCGGAACTATCTTGAGAGATCCGAAAGCTATTAGATGAAAAGATAATTTATCCCATACATCACTCCAATGGTTAACCAACATAGTTCTGTGAGAAAGAAGAGTGGCGAGATTAGGTTGTGCGTAGATTTTCGCAACCTCAATCAAGCCTCATTGAAAGATAACTACCCCATCCCCATCATGGATCACACTTCGCGGTGGTCACCGTATTTGAGATGCTTTCCATGCTTGATGGTTTTTTCATGTTACTGATCGAGTCAAGGTAAGCTGAAGAAGATCAATACAAAACAACATTCATTACACCTTGGGGAACTTTTGCTTACGAGAAAATACCGTTTGGTTTGATCAATCTTTGGAGCTACATTTCAAAGAGCTATGGATTTAGCTTTTTCTCATCTCAAAGATATAAGCATAGTGGTGTACCTTGATGATCGGCGAGTCTTTTCCAGGGACGAAGCATGCACATTTTGAATCTGGAAGAGGTTTTCATATACATGCCGCAAACATGGTATTTCTCTGAACCCTATGAAATCTATCTTTCTTTATGTGAAGAAGGAAAGCTACTAGGGCACATTATCTCGAGGAAGGAACCAAGATAGATCCGGGCGTGTCAAATCCATTCAGACTTTGCCATTGCTAACATCCAAAAAAGGAGTTCACTCTTTCTTTGGAAAAGTTAATTTTCTCGGAGATTCATCACGACTTTCTTTGGTGACCCGTCATATCTCAAATCTGATGAAGAAGACACAAGATTTCAAATGGAGCAGCGAAGGGAAAGAAGCTTTTGAGAAGATTAAGGAGGCCCTGTCCAAAGCCCCAGTCTTGGTTTCACCTGACTTCGGTAAAGAATTTATTCTTTATTGTTATTCCTCTGAACACACCGTGTCGGCAATCTTGATGCAGAAGAATCAGGAGGATGTAGAAGCTTCGATTGCTTTCATGAGCATGTCTCTCAAAGCTTATGAGTTGAAATATACTCCAATGGAAAAGCATGCATATGCAATAGTGAAGGCGTGTAAAGCATTCAGGTATTATATTCTTTCCTCACATACTGTGGTCTTGGTTCCAGATACTGCAGTGAAATCTATCCTCACTCAACAAGAGTTAGGATTGTTAAGAGGCACATGGGTGATGAAAGTTCAAGAATATGACCTGGATATCAAACCTACAAAGCTGGTTCGAGGAAGAGGTCTGTGCGAGTTAATGACGGAGATGAAAGCAACAACAAAAGAGGTAGATCAAGAAGAGGTAGATGAAGATTTGCCTATGGTACTTTTTATAGATCTGGTGGAGTGGTACAGTAACATTGCCTATTTTCTGACATATGGAGAATGCTCGGATCAACTTTCTCGAAAAGAGAAACGAACTATTAAACTAAAATCCAAAGACTTAGTTCTATGGGATAATGGTTTATACAAAAGAGGGATTGATGGCATATTTCTCCGATGCGTGGGTAAAGCTCAGCAGGATCAACTCTTACAACAGTTTCATGACATGGCTTGCGGTGGTCATTTCTCAGCCCGAGTCACTGCACACAAGATCCTCAGAGCAAGGTATTACTTGGCCCACACTTTTTCAAGATACTGCAGAGTGGGTAGCTAAGTGCCAAGCGTGCCAACACTCTGTTGGGAATGTAAAATTGCCTGCATTACCTTTAAAACCAATTGTAATTGAAGAACCTTTCCAGCAGTGGGGAATGGATTTTATTGGTATGGTCAACGCAGCCTCTAGTGCTGGCCATCACTACATTCGACAACTACTGATTATTTCAGTAAGTGGGTAGAAGCCATTCCTGTGAAGAATGCCACTTCCGCCGAGGTGTGCAGTTTTAAAAAAGAAAATATTGTTGTTAGGTTTGGCGTGCCCAATAAGATAGTAGCAGATAACGCTCCAAATCTATTTTCTGAGGAGCTGATTGATTTTTGCTACACTCATGGCATCCAACTGGTACATTCCTCCAACTACTATCCACAAGGGAATGGCCAAGCTGAATCAAGTAACAAAAACTTGGTGACTATCGTGCGAAAGCTAGTAACGGAGAATCACAGAACTTGGCATAAGAAGTTGTTTGATGCATTATGGGCCGATAGAATTACACCAAAGAGGGCGATAGGCATGTCCCCTTTTCAGCTATTATATGGTAGAGACACGGAGCTGCCTCTTACCTTGGAACTTCTGCCCTCTGAACTTTCAGAGCCACTGAGGATTCTACATTCACCGATCTTTATTGATAAAAGGATAATGTACCTGACTGAATTGCGGGAGGTGCAGACTCAAGTTGCAGATAGATTGACAGAGCATCAAAGGAAGGTGAAAGTCATCTTTGACAAAAAAGCCAGGGAAAGAAAGTTTGAAGTCGATGACTGGGTTCTTTTATGGGACAAAAAAAGAGAAGCAAAAGGCATGCATGAAAGTTCGATTCATTATGGAAAGGGCCTTTTGTGATTAAAAAGATGGGCAGATAGCTTCATTCTTTCTCATCAGGATGGAGTTGAATTTCCGTTGTCTTTTAATGGGCAACATTTGAAGCTGTTCCAAACATGAAAAGCAGGATAAAACTTGTATGTACATAAATAAAAATTTGTTTTTCCTTGTTTTGTTTTTGTGTTGTGTTGTTTTTGTTTGCCTGACCCCGTGCCCAAAAGACAAGATATGAAACCAGATATGTTGGGATCTCATATTTTCCCTTGTCATTCTGACAGAGAAAAAGATGTCCACAGACAGAGCCGATTGGTGTCCCTAGATTTCATTCTGAAATCTGAGACTACCCTATCCGAAAAATTTTCGTACTTTTAAAATAATGGGTCGTTTTGTGTTTTTATTGCCAGATGGTTCTTGTATTGTGTCAAGATATTCCCAAAGAGCCATATTAGCCATTTTCGCCAAATACCCAGATGCCCAAAATTGTTTTATTCTGTCGCTCGGGTTTGTCTGCGGGGAATTTGTATTTAATTATTTTAAGCCCCGTTTGAGGCAATTTGTGCTCAGGTTTAACCCTGTTGTGATCGTACATATCATTATTCCCATATACCAGTGGGTTTTTTAACCAGGAATGCATTCTGGACTTTATTTGTAACTTCTGGCAACGTTTTGTGTTTTTGTGTTTTCTTGTTTCGTTTTACGTGAAATTTCCTTGGATCAATTCCTTTTGCCGGTTTGGCTTTGATTCATGGCACAGGAGTATCTGGAGATCACATATGCATGTTGTGCCAGAAGGAATTTTCCATCGGAGGCCTGGTTCTCTTGGAAAAGACGAAGTCGTGCACCAAAAAGCTTCTTCTGGGTTGGCCGCATTTTTGGAAAAAGAGGGTTTGAAGTGGATCAAAATTTGTAAGCAACATTCTTGTGTTCCAGACTTTGTGCTGAAACCCTTGAGAGCCACTTGAAGCAAAGGAATATATAGGAGCAGATTTCCGGAGAACTTTGTGTCACGGTGTATTTTGTTTCTAGCTTTCTATCTTAGATCTTTGAATAAACTTTGTGTTATTTTAGATCTAGATCTAGAGCTGCCTTTGCTTATAATTTTGTGTTGATATCTATTGGTTTCTTCTATGTGCATGCAATCAACTCTGTTATCTATTGATTGGGATGCACATCTTCCCCATTTCTTCCCTGTGTTTTACTATTTTCTTCTTCTATAAATATTTTCTTTCTTAAAACAGCTGCTTACTTGCTGCGAAGCTATCTGACTATGGTTCATGAGCTGAAACAGTTAAAGTAAAATCCCATATAGATTCTAGCATATTTTAATTGAAAAATCGACATATGGAGCCTCACCGGTAAATGAGGGAGATTTATCTTATGACTTGCTTAGGTTTTATGCTATCACGAGAAAATCTAGCCAACAACCATATTGGAGCAGGTTGGAGAAAATGCCTTTCGACTTGATTTATCAGGCCTTTATGAGGATGTAATCTGTAGTAAACTATGAGAACTTGCACCTATATGAGCCATCCATGCTAGATGAAGATGAAGGACTACAATTGCTACCTTCCATTGAGGATTGCGTCTTGGACTCACGAGGCGAATTGGAGGAGGATGTAGTGCTGCAGCAGAAGGTTAGAGAGACTAGGAGAGGTCCGAGAGTCTTGGCAGATTGGACTGAAAGGAAAAACACCAAGGTAGGCCCGATGGTACTCAAAGGAGCAAGTGAGGGAATTATTTCCTCATCTACTCCCCCACTAAGCTTTTGTGGGACCAAAACCTCCTAAGAAGGGGAGGTGTGATCCATAGGGATCCAAAATGACTCTACTTCATCAGATCAGTCAACACAAAGAAGGAAAATAAATACACGGAGGTTCTGTCTTTTTAGTAACCAAACCGCCGCCCAATCAGGGTGGCGGTCTTGGCTCTTTCGGATAGAAAACAAAAATGTGAAACGAACAACCCCAAAATTTGAAAGTTTGTTTGTGTCTCTTCTCCTCCATGACCTTTCCCATTCTCCAATGCACGGGAGGATATGAGAAAGGCTATAAATACATGTTTGTAGAAGAGAATAAGATCATCGAAGCATGAAAGCAAGTGAGAAAGAATTTCTTAGTGCTAGAATTGTGTTTTGTAGAAGAAAGGAGTGTTGAGACAGAGAAAACAAGTAATTGGGAGGAAGTGTGAGATATTATCTACTTCTCTTTCATACTTATTGTAAATTTTGTTCTTATTGTTTTGAATTGGCCAATATAAGTGGGAAGAAAGAGCAATTGCCGTTCCCGACTGGTTTTTCCTCCTTTGGAGGTTTCCAGGATAAAACTTGTTGGTGTTTATGAGTTTATATTATTTCCTTTCCTGTAGTTGTGGATTCTAAGCATAAGCAAAATTCATTCACTAGCTATCTCTGTCATTTTCTAATAGAAAGTAGAACAACAACGTTAATTTGTGATTATGTGGATAATTCCAAAGTTGAAGAGTTTACGGATCATTCAACAAGAAAGCTTCAATTTGCTCTTAATCCCTCAAGAGTTCCCCACATGGAGGTTATATTATGCATGCCCGGTACCAACCAAAAATTATCACCATGAAGCTTCTTACCCTTGCTAGCCTCTATGTATTGAATACCCCAAAGATATGCTTATTCCTTTTAATGTTAGCCACGTTTGGAACTATTGCCTTCTCTCCTTTATTATTGCATTTCAACATAAGATGTAAACAACACATACCAAAACTTATGCTCACCTCTTTTGGAAGGTTATTACCTTGCTGATTTGGGTTTTCAATTGTTGACTTGAAACTGCCCCACCAAATTTTCTCCCCATTGAGTTTGGATCGGTCCATAGAAGTGCGGATGAGTGGGTGTAGTGTCCAAGTACAACTCTAAACTCTTTCATAAGCAATGCCAAAGATGTGGGGATGTTGGCTTTGCTCAATCTCCATGTGTAAACCCTCTTACCCCTCATATTAAGAGGAAAGAGTGTCCCCAAATCTGCCTCTTTCTTGCTTCCCATGGAAGGTATGCACAACCCCGTGCATAATTTTGAAGAGGACAGCCCATCATAGCTGTAGTCTAACTCAAAATTCTTGGATATTATTGACATAGGAAGGGTGCAACAGCTGTAATACTTGAAATCCCTTCCACACATCATATTAAACCCAAAAATTTTCATAAAAATATCAACCTACAACTGTCCAAGGAGAGAACTATCCATCCACAATGCAAATTTAGGAAGAGCATTTTACCTTGGCTGTAGCATCGTGTTGTCTCATGCAAGATTGGCATGATGGTGGTGGAAGACCATCTTGTATCCCATGCAAACACTATATCCTCTACTGTGGATGAGAAATGCATTTTTCTTGTGATTGCCAATTTTCTTATGGCTGCCATAAGGATGTAGACAACAGTCATCAAATTCCTATCAACATCCTTCCAAACGTTCCCTGGATCCTAAGCTTCTAGGTGCAAATAACCGGAAATTTGCAAGCAAGAATTTATGTGCCCCTTGTCCCTCACTATATTCTTCCTCTTAGGTTGTGGTTCCATGCAAGTGGCAAGGTAAAAATTTTGAGCAGTTGCGGGAGAGAAAAAATAGGATATTTTAGCATTAATAGGGTCCCACGATTTTTTATTTTTCTATGCTGAGACAAAATAAGAGTCTTTAGCATTAGCAAAAGTATGGTCCCACGAATCTCAAATAAACTATTGGAAGGAATAATATGGAGGGAAGCTTAAACATAAATGCCAAGTGTCAAAAAAACTTCCTAAAATTTTAAGCAGTAGTGTTTTGTTTGTGCTCCCAATAGCTAGGAAGACCTATGAAGAAATGTTGGAATTGTGGTAAAACTGGGCAATTCTAAGAAGCAGTGCAAATTCAAAAAGGTTGAAAAGGTAAGGGATCTAATGATGCCCCTTCCACATAAACAAAAAACTTTTCTTAGGCATATGATGTATACTTGACATCTTCAAGTACATACTCATGTCATAATTCATGGTTGATTGACTTGGATTCTTCTATTCACATGACTCCCCACATGGAGCGGTTATCCAAATATGAAAGATAATTAAGGTGATTTTTTAAGAGACAACTCATCATATAAGATCATAGGACTTGGAAGGGTTAGGGCGGTGTGTAACGATTGAAGGGTTAAATTCCTCCACGGGGTTATGCATACTCTAGGGTTGGCTATAAATCTTGTATCTCTCAAGTAAAATGAGTGATGCGGGTGTGCGGGTAATTTTTAACAAAGACAACTGGAAGATGGTTCTAGGAACAATGGTATTAACAAGAGGAGTTTGCAATGGAACACTATTCAAGCTTGAGGCAAGCAATGCGAGTGACGAATGTAATAACTTTATTGATCTTGGGGTTAGCAGTGAAATAGAAAAAACCTCATATGACCCAAATTGGCTTGAAGGATGTCTTCCAAATGCCTTAGAGCTCCATCCAAACTTGGTGATAACTTGAGGCCAACATGAGCTTAGTGTAGTATTTGGAACTACAAAGCTAGTCTAGAAGGTCGTCAAAGTTGGGAAGTATGAATACGATTTTGTTGCGGTATAGAGTATAGACGATTTATATATAAGCGCCACCCATTATGCTCCTTCTTGGGCACTACTAGAGTAGAAGATTCTCAAGGAGAAGTATAGGATTGGACTTTTCTCTCTTTGAGCAGTGTGCAATTTAGCTCTCTATCTCAACACTCTTGATAGGTGTAGTGCAGTAAAGTAAGGAATTTGGAAAGTAAAATCTTGACACAAGACCAATGGAATGCTACTAAGTAGCTGATACGTTTTGGATACAGGTACGGGCATGGAGTATTTGATATGCGGATACGGCAAATTTTCTTTTGACCCCAGATATGGCGTTGGATACGATAGTATAAAAAATATATGAAAATTAAAAAATATATAAATTTTAGCCTTCTAAATAAGAATTAAATTATTACCCACATATTATGCATATGAAAGACAAGATACTAACATTATATGATTATTAATAATATCCGATTTTGGACAATATAGTGCATAATAAATATTAAAATGACATCATAAGAATATTAATTATAATACTATCATAACACTATAATTAATAATACTATTATTATATTATATTATTATTTATATATAGTACAAAATATTATATATAATATTAAGCAATTTAATAACCTTTTATTTATATATATATTATAATTTATTGTATATAATTAGAAATTTTATAAACTATTAGTATTTTCCAGATGCTATTTTAAAATATATAATAAATTAATAATATATAAAATCATTTACTATAGTCTATAATAAACTAAGTTGCCGCATTCGAATTCGTGTTCGAATTTGCCGAAGATAAAATCGTAAAAGATTCGTTACTAAAAAAGTAACGATAAAATTCGTAATTAAATTCGACTATAAGAATATATTTTTAGATTAAATATTTTAAAAAATAATAATTCGTAATTAAATTCGACTGTAAAAATATACTTTTAGATTAATAAGTATCATACATTTAAATTAAATATATGATTTAAAGAAAATTAAAAATATAACATTTGAAAAAAACTTTGTAACTCATAAAATTTTAAGAAAATATATATCTATATATATATATATATATATATATATATATATATATTTATTTATTAAAAGACAACGATTTATAATAATTTTATTGTTTAGAGATACTTTTTAGGGTTTAGATTAGAAGAATTTTATATTTTTTAAAGTTTAGTTGCTTTAAAAATAAGAAAAAGTTAAAAAACAAAAAAATCCGTATTTGGCTTTAAGAGCGCCAAGGGAGCGGCAAGGGTACGGTGCTGCCCCTGCGGAAACGTCTGGGTACGACTTTATGCCCTTGTGGAAATGCCTGGGTATGGCTTAAGCCGTACCCGGACGTTTCCGCAAGGGCAGCACCGTACCTTGGCCGCTCCCCTATCGCTCCCGTCGTCGCTCTTGCTCCAGATATGTACCCAGCCTTCCGAGGGTGCTGTATCGGTATCCTAGGAATGCTATGATGGTTGCGGAGGAAGAATTACTTTAGGCTACTAAAAAATGTAAGAAGATTTTAAATACAAACTTGATGGCCAAGTTGATAGCTTGCCTCTAGAAGAGGAAAAAGATTCACAAAAAAGGAGTGTATGATAAGGTCAATACATCTTCCCATTACTTGAGGAAAGCAAAAAATATCTCGTGGCTATTCATGGAAGAACCCCCATTCTTCGATGCATGGTGATAGGAAACAAATGTGGCAAAAGATTGGCTGCACTTCGTAGGTCCTTTTAGTGCTTGGCTTCCATCCTAGTAGCAAGTTGGAATGCATCCTACAAGAAAGTGATGGTAAATAGTCATCAATTCTTCGTGGAGACGACCTTGAGACAAATTTGATCCAAAGGAAAGGCAATTAAACTCATCAATATATTGTTGGGTCAAATATTTGGATCCTTGAGAAAGATGGAGCTAGCATGGAACAACTCTTCATCGTACTAGAGCCAGCAAAAGAGATTTTGGATAACTTCTTTGGAAATTTTCCAACTTTTTATCGATAGGTGCTTTATTGTGGGTAGAAATTGGATGCAAGATTGTCACTAGGTAAGGGCTTGGTTGTTCATACGAACCTTGACTATCATTATTTGTTGTGACTTAATAATGTTCAACTACATGTTTAAGTACATCTACAAACTACAAATCCAAGTATCCAACTCATTCCCATTGATGGTGCCATTGAAATAGGATATGGATATCCATGTGACCAACTCGAAATAAAATCATACAATCCAAAGAGAAGTGTGAATATATATATGGTTTCTTGTTGACTCAAGAGTGAAGGTTTGATCTGAAATTGATTATGTTGTTTTGAGACCAAATCACCAATGTAGGTGATGTTATGGTGTCCCCAAGATTTCATCCTGAAATCGGAGACTAGCCCTTTTTAAATTTTTTGTTCTTTTTAAGTAACGGGTCGTTTTTGTGTTTTGTTTTGCCTACGGTTGCTCGCGTTGCTCAAAGGTATCCCCGGGAGTTATTAAGCCAAGTTCGTCAAATACCCACATGCAAAAGCTCACTCAATTCCTTCACCAGACTTTGTCTGAAAGTGTTTTATTTATTTTTATATTAAATAAATAAAGTTCTTTTAAAAATAGGTTGAGCTAAAACTAAGAAATTTGGGTTATATAAAGCACTTCACCCCATCATTATTATCGCAGAACATTCACCCTGGGGGCTCACAACTTCTTTCGGGTTTTTTTTTTTTTTTTTTTTTTTTGTGGTTTGGTCTTTCTCCGCTTTCCCGTTTGGCAATCCCCGTAGCCTATTCTTTCTTCCTGCTAGACCTTTTCCTAGGCCTAGGGTTTTGAAAAGCTATCCAATATTTTTAATTGCCAATTAATTTGTCTGCCAAAGCTTGTTTTTGAAGGTGACCAAAGCTCAGGATTTTTGCCTTGTCTGAGGTTAAATTCAAGATAAATGATTGAGCAAATCATGGATCTGGAAAAGATTGTCTTCCGTTTGCAGAGCAACCATGGCCAAGGAAGAAAAAGCAACATTCTGGAGGATCATTCAACGGGCAAAATCACTCAGGCAATTGCATCAAGGATCAAAGCAGAGTCTTCTGGTGCAAATTGTGGTTTTCAATGCTAAGTCGTGGTGTCTGGCAGCCAAAGTCTTCTAATTTCAACGCAATTCTGTGTATTAGAAATACAAGGCAAAGATACCCAAGGCAAATCGTGGATTTGGAGCAGTCATTCTTCCATGTTTTAGTGCAATTTTAATGGAGGGGCAATCACTTAAGGTTGTCATGGAAATTAGAAGCAGTTGCTTCTTGTTTTAGCACAATTTTCCAAGGGGCAATTACTTAATGCAAGTCATAGTTTTTACAAGCTGCCTGCTGCCTCTAATTTTTACGCTGCCTTCCGCTTCTAATTTCTACGCAAACTCAAAGCAAAATCACTTAGCAAGTCATGATTTTTAGAACTGCCCTCCACTTCTATTTTTCACGCTGCCTTCTCCTTTATGTTTTCACGCAAATATTAGAGGAAGTTTGCAATACAAGTCGTGAAGTTTAGCTGCCTTCCAACTCCAACTTTTACACAAAACTCAAGTGCAAGTCGTGATTATTGAAGCTGCCTTCCATGTCTTACTTTCATGCTGCCTTGACTTATGGATTTCCACGCAAGTGTTAGGAGAAAAAGCCCATGCAAGTCGTTGATGTTAGCTGCCCTTCCACATTGATTTCCATGCAAGCCTTTGGTAAGAACTTTAAGTTAAAATCGTGGAAATGATAGCTGCCCTCCATCTTCAATTTTCACGATGCCTTCATCTTCTAATTTCCACGCAAATTTTAGAAGAAGAAGTTTCCAAGTGCAAGTCGTGATTTCCAGCTGCCTTCTCCTCCAATTTCAACGCAATTTTTAAAGGGAGAACTCTAGAGCCAAATCGTGGATTCTTCATGTCTTATCTTCTATTTTGCAAAGCCTGCTGCCCCTTTCTAAAATCCACGATGCTTTCCCTCATGAGTTTCAATGCCAGTCATTAAAGCCAAATTGCGTGGATTTGGAGGACTTTGTCTTTTATTTATAAGCTGCTTTCCCTTGTGAAAATCCACGAAATCTTTAGAAGCTGCTTGCCTTCATACAAATCCACAAAGTCACCCTTTCTAAAATCCACACAATTATTGTGAAGAGCTAAAGCAGAATCATTTAAGGCAAAATCCTCTTCCTTGAGTTTCAACGCAACTCGTGTAAATTACATGCAAAATCTCTTCTAAAGCACATGCATGTGCTCCCAATCTTCCAGTTGAAGCCCACATTGAATCTATTTATATTTTCCTTCACCCGGAGTGATTTCCAGAATTCAAAATTGCCCCTATGCAATTGAAAATAATAATAAAGAGTGATGAGTTGAATGTTTTGTCTGAATTGTTTACGACAAACATTTCACTGGTGCACATACTTGAGAAGAACTACAAAAGCTTCAAGGATAAGAGGGGAAGACAAGTTAGAGGCAACACCCGCAAGGAAATCATGGTCAGCTGCTCCCAGATCCAGTTTGGTGAGAATCAAAGGAAAAGAGTCAACCGCATGTGGGAGAAAGAGCTTCTCAAATTCAAGGCAAAGGTATCATTCATATCATTCATGAGGCGGAAGTGCAATACAGTTGGATCAACATGCAGAGTATGGAAGAAGAACAAGACTGGAGTGTTGCAACAAGAATAACTTCTTTTCCTTTTTCTTCTTCTTTCTCTTATTTTCTCCGACAAAGTAATTGAGTTATCAATTAAATTGTAAAACTTAAGTGATTGGTTTAAAATAGATGGTACTTCAAGTTACTAGAAGAAGTCAATTACTTGGAAATAGGTGGCAGACATGCAAAATAAAAGGTTATATTTTCAGTTGTAAGGCATGCATGTCATGCAAAGAGGAATTCTAGGGGAAATATTGCCAATCTGTTTCCTTTACTGGCTACCACATGTGGTAGTTCATTGAGAGTTTCCTATTTGTAATTGCCCTCTATGCATTATAAATAGAGGAAGAGCCTACGAGTTAAATTCAAAAAAGATCATGATCGAAAAGATCAAGGATCACAATTTGTTTATCATAATTTGTTTAGCAGAGCATTCTTGAGTTTTTAGTCTTTGTGTTGAAACCGTTAGTGTGGTTTCTGTGAAAGCTGGGGGATTGAATAAGAGGTGGATTCCCGAGAGAACTTTGTGTCTACGGTGCTTTGCTCATCACTTCTATTTAAGGTTTTAGATAAACTTTTTGTTATCTTAGATCTAGGTTAGAAGTGTTTCTTTCCCTTACTGTTGAATGTTGTGATTTTTCTCTGTTTATTTAATTTGTGTGGATGAGACCAACTCTGATAGCTATTGGTTAAATTCAACATATCTTCCTTTCTTCTTTCCTTACTTTTGTTTTCCCGATTCTGTAAATATTCCATCACAACTGCTTACTTGCTGCAAAATTGCCCAACTATGGTTCACGAGCTGTGGGAATTAAAGTAAAACCCTTGGAAATAGTTATTAGGATTCACCCTTACCAAATTGATAAACATCTTACACGGAGCCTCATCGTTAAATGAGGGAGATTTATCTCATGACTGCCTAGGTTTTAAGCTATGCATAAAATCTAGCCAACATGTTAAAATATAACCAAAACTATGAAAAGATGGAACAAAGAAAATAAGTCAAAAGAATGATGAAGCAACATGTGGGGAATGTATGAAGCCAAATGGGGTCGCTCGTAGCTTATTCTCGAGATAAGGTGGCTCCCAGTAGTCTGTTATGGCTGAAAATCAGGAACATTATGTTTCCAGAAAGGTTGGTTACTACAAAAAAAATGGCCAAGTAGGGTATGATGTAAAAAGGGTTGTGTTTGTGGTGGCATCACATCTGTCATCTTTTGAGGCCGTTTCCTGCACATCAATCTTACGTAAAGAGTATTGGATTTAACTGATAACTTTTATGTATTTCTATCATGTTTGTTAATGAAGCTGCTTGCTTGGTACATCTCTATTAAGTTATTAGTTGCCAGGACTTGTCTGTTAGCCTATGACTACTGCACAATGTAATTTTTCTGATCTGCACATTAACACTTCCAGTTTGCCTCCCTTTTAGTGGCATAGAAGTAGGACGCTGTTGATGTGTTTATTTGATGCTTGATACATTTTATATTTTTGAGGCAATATTTGTGGTGCATTTAAGAAAGCAAAGAAATTTCTTTTCTTATCCTTCAAATTTCAATGTGAGAATTTAGCTACCATTTTTGCTTGTTATTTGAAAGTTTTCTCTTGTTATTGTCTAACACATGATTGAATATTATGTACAACAGTGGCAGATTTATGGTGAAAATGAAATCATTGATGTTGTTGAATTTTATTGCCGCCAATGTGAGACAAATTCCAAGCTCAGTAAGGATGCTAAGCAATTTCTGAAAGTGATTGCTAGTACCAGTGGGCAAGTATGCTAATGCCTTCCTTCCATGAACTTCTAATATGATCTGTATTATATGTTGGATTTTTCAAAACTCAATTTTGGTTTTTGTTATGCTGTTATTTTGAGCTGTGAATGATGTCTGTATTGTTCATTGTCTACCAGGGGTTATCATTCCATCTTCCTGCAGTTTTACATATTTATGGTATTGCCATGGGTTTTAAGGACATTGAAGTCTCAGGTCTATGCAATGATCGGGTTGTTTATATTGACTGTAAAATATCAGAGATGCAATCCTGTGCAGAAAATATTGATGAAGTACTTCTGTCTAATTTAGTTCGAACATTCCAGAATATGGTTGAGGTGGTTCAGAAAACATCTGGAGATTCAGAGTGTGAGAAAAATCAGGTGACATTTTGCAATACTAAATCCAATGCTCCTGATTTGAGCAACCACGATCACATTCGGACATGCAGATCATTGATCAGTATTTTCAGGGCTCTGGAATTCCTTTGGAAGGTATCTGCTCAATGTGTACAGCAGGAATGGGACATTTTTGTGGCAAACACTATAACCACTGGACCTTCTGCTTGGCTTTCTTTGTTGGAACAAGCTTTTCTTCTTTTTCCCCGTGTCTTTGTTGCTGTACTTGGGTAATCTGCTAATGTGATTGTTATGATCCTTGGTTGTGATGTATCCTTTTTATATAAGTTCTAAAGTGATTCTACTGTTGACTGATGTTATAATGTTTCTTGCAGGTGTAACTTTGTTCCGTTGGAGGAAAAGAAGGTACTTCATAGGAGCTGCCAGACGGTACTTCTTGCTGCAACGGCGGCTTTGAGGCTTTCTCTCATGCGTCTAGATTGTTCTAAGGTTAGGAAAATAAATCTGCTTTCCTCTATGCTAAATATAAATCTTTGAAATCTTGGAATGGTTAGAACATGCGTGGTATATGATAATTAGGCTAAGTTACCAATATGGATTCGGATATGTATACAGGGTTCAGGTAAGGGGATTTTCCCTTTATTGGGACCATGGGTATGCTTTGTAGCTTGGTGCATCTGTACAAAAATAGTAGATATGATTATTTATAGACAGGTAACGAAATTAGCCCTAATATCAACATTATATACATAAACAAAAACATAGCAAAGCACCAATGATAATTGATACATCAAAATAATAATGGGTCATGCCATATCATATTCCACATAGGTTCACATATGATTATCTGTTCAAAAAGGAAAATAGTCAATGTCCATAGTCAAACAGAGCTATGTGAACAAATCATATTGCTTTTTATTGGGAGCATCCAAATCAGCAATTGGTTCATTAGAATAAGATGCAGAAGGATTAGCAGCAGTTCAGTTAGTTGTCTTTTCTTATAATGGTTTTTTGCTTTTTAATATGACTGTTGTACCTAAACCAACAGTGTCTACTTATTGTGTTTTAGCTATGTCAGTTGCGTATCCTGGATAATAGAAGAACTCGGGAGGCACCTGGACTAGTACCAGTACCAGTACTGAAACTGTAGTGGTATGAGTATGGAGGCCTCCAGAAGTTCCCAGTAATGTAGTAATTAAGGATTAATAAAATATTATTGTGTGATTGTTCTTTGCAGGAGAGTTTTGAGATCATAAATACTCTTATTTCAGGAGGTTGGGTTCTGGGCCAGGAGTTAAAGTGGCTGATTTCCTGTACATACAATGTTGGCGTGCGGATGTTCAACAATAAACAATTTGATTTGGTAAGCAAATGGGTCTTGCTGAAGGTTATTTCTCTTTAGTGCCTTTGTTGTATTACATATTCTAATATTACAGCCTAAATACTTAATTGATTATTTTTACAACACTTAGAAGCATCACGGTCACTACATAAGAGTTGATCTATTGATTGCGAATAAAAAGATCACATTTATCATGTCATTTCGAAATTCAGAAGTACACATTCAATTTTTTTTGGTGATTTCATATGATTATCCAATCATTTGCAGGCATGCAATCCTCTAAAGCTGGCTTATATAGCTACATGGAAAAGAATTTCTTCTGTTTTGAGTGGATCTGTGGACGACCTTGTTGAACCTGAATGTGGCTCTAGTTCAAGTGAGAGCATATCTGAGTTGGTTTCTGATGCTTGTGCCAAAAGTGTCGCCTTAGTTGATGTTCTCCATAGGAGTGGGAGCCCAGAAGCAAGGGAAATAGTTACAGATTTTTTAACACAATGGTCCGGTGCTGATTCACGGTTGTCAAGCTCGAGTAGTCGGCATGCCCTTGTGAAGCATTGGGTCAAGGTATGATACTCCAGAAATGAAAGAGAGTAAATTGTAAGATTTTTTATTTCTTAGTGCATCCTCTTAATTCAATGTATTTTTATCCAGATGGCCTTTGCAGATTGTAACGATACGAACACGGACGAAATTTCAGTTGAAGGCCTTACACTGTACAAGTTTTTGACTGACAGTTGTTGCTTGTTGCCTGCAGAAACGTTAGGGATACTGCTAGAGGAGGTCACCTATTCAACTTTGTGTTTATGATTCTCCTCAGTTCTTTTCTTGTATCATACTATTGTATTAAAATGTAGCTGTTTAAACTAGTGTGAGGTTTTTCCTTTACAGGAGCTCCTGGCTTATACTTACATAGAAACTGAGCTTTCAAGATTGGTACAAAAAAGAATAATTAAATTGCTTTTGGAGAATGTCTATATTACCAAGGAATTTTCATTAGAGCGATCAAAAGTTCTTTTGGAGCAGTGTAAGGCCGCTAGACTGATTGGAGCTGAAGGCTTAGACAGATGCATGGACTGCTTATCAAATGCCATATTGCTCTTGGTAAAAGTTTTCTGCATAGGTCTCCTCAATATTGCTAATGGCCGTGACATTCATTACTCAAACGAGTAAATTTCTGTCGTAGTAAATTACTGTTTTGACTATTATAACTGTAAATTATGGAACAGAGAAAAGATCTAGATGAAAACTATAGTCCTCCCGGCAAAAGTTATCACATGGATTGCGTGCGCCACCAACTTGCTATTACTTACTGTGTTCACGCATTTTGTACCCAAGAGCTTAATGCAAACTCAGGGGTAACAACTATCCCAAAGATTGGCCGTACCATTGTTAAAGTTAAAATGGATGCTTCCATAATAATTACAGTAATAATATGTTCATCTGTGCTTGACAATTAACTGTGTATTTTGAAACTATTAGATAGTAATCTCTTTGTTATCTACATTTTGACATTTCTTCTGTTTGAATACTTTAGAATGTTCTCTGTTATTTTCAAACCTGATGTAGGTGATCCATGATGATATTAGCTCTGCTATGAAATTGTGGTCATGTATATATAGTTCTGAATGGCTGGACTTAAACAAAGAACAGAAGGATTGTTTATTTGATACATCAATTCCTTTATTGCTCAATATATCTCAATTGCTAGCTTTGAAGGTGAGTTATGCCAGTGCACCATTGTACTTATGTAGTTGGATTTTATGCTTCCATAAGCAGATGTATGTCTATTTTAATTCAAAGATCTATGAGCTTTACTGGTGTGGAGGGAGATATTAGTTTAGATAATTGATATTCATACTAATAAAAATACTTGGATATTTTCAGGGATTTATATATCTCCAGTGTGAGGTGCAAGAACTGATCCTGCATATTCTTAGTACTTTGAAGAAGATGGGACCTGAGGAATCTTGTGCTCTTCTATGGAGAGAGGGCAGGCTTAACCATACTTTTTGCTGCATGCCATTTTCTTCAAACATTCTTTCAACTTTAATGGACAAAGCTGGAATAGCTATCAACTCTATAAAATTCTGGGAAAACTCTCTGAGTGATCATTTTGGTTCTGTCCTAGAGTTTCAGCAAAAGATGATGTATGATATGTTTATTGAAGCTCAATCTGATAGAGATTTGACAACAAATTCATCCGTTACTTCTGTCAGTTTGGTTGAACTTTTGAAGGAGAGGGTGGTAGCCCTTGCTTCAAATGTGAGATATTTATCATTTAGCTAAGAGGTGTTTGTAGTTTAATTAAGAATACTTTTCTGCTTAGGAGCATACATGTGGGGTTCAGTAATACATTTTTGTGTCTTATTGTGTTCTTATTTTTCCTCTTACAGAGTCAGAAAACAACTCAGTCTACTTTTATCGCATCAAATCTGTTATATACATTGTCTGAAAAGTACCGTAGACATGGAAAGCTTTCAGAGGTAAACTTTTTCAATGACAGTTCTCACATTTTTTCTATTAATTGTTTGTGTTTGCTGAGAAGTCAAAATGTACCATTGCTTGGTTGATTCAAAATAAAACGTCTGAGAATTTTTTTCACTTGTAAGTTCTAATTTCATTGTAGGTTGGAGATGTGTAAAGTTAATTAAAATTTAAAGAAACCATCAGTCTGATGTAATGTTGTTGGTGAGCAGTTCAGCAAAGGGACTGATTAAGAAGGAACCTTGTTAGAGTGTGCCTTTAAACCTTAATCTTACTGCGTGCTTAATTACTGAATCCAGCTAAATTATTTTTGGAAAATTAGAACATTCTGGTTATGATCTGCAGCCAACAGTTCATTTAGAAATGACAAATTGTTGTAAATGGGACCGTTGAGAGTTTTGAGTCTCCCCCCCATTGTTTCTTTCTTTCTGATGAAACTGTCAAAAAGCCTGTAACATGGTTGGTCCAGCAAGCTGAGACTCCCACAGCAAACAATACTGCATTCTGAAGGTTTCTGGGAAGCAAAGACATACTCCAGGAAACAACACTGCATATTTATTAGATTTTCAACAATAATGCTTAGATCTATGCAGCTTAGACTCCACTGATGGCAGTGACAACTGTTCGGAGAAGCTATTGATGGCAGCAAGGTTATGTATGAGAGCTAATCGGCACCACAATATTTGTGTTAGAAATAGCTATGAATTTTCATGTGGAAAACGTAGATTACAGAAAAACTAACTTAATAGTTTAGGTTTTTGGTTCTAGCTTTGATATTGAGGTGCCTAAAAGGAGGTTCCTAGAAGTACCTCTAAAGTGTAGAAATGGATGCCAATACGAAAATAACATGTGGATGGGTACTGGAGACCAAGGAATGGTGATGCATCCCCATGGATCAAATATTTTTGGTATTGTTATATATTTTTGTGTATGCTATGCTATAATGACCCATAAAAGATCCCAAATTGAGAAAATTGCTGTTGGAAGGCCCTTGACCAAACTGTTACTTTCGGACCAAACTCTTTGACGATTTGGTCCAGGCAAGGAATGGGGGCTGTAACATTTTGTGCACGGCAATTGGGAAGAGTGGACTGCTTTGTACTGATGTAAGATTTTTTGTGAGTGATTGAGCAGTGCAATGAGGAGAGCAAGTCTTGCCATAGGACCAGGGATATATCAATTAGGCTTGGAATAGGTGCACAAGTCATGATTTAGGGATCAAGCCAATATTGACATTATCCAGTCATAAATTACCAATTTTGGGTATTTGTAGACACAAAAATGCTAGTTCAACTTGGATAATGCTACCTTAGCGTACTGTTGCACGCTTCTCTGAGATTAGATTACGAACTTAGTTGCAAAAATGAAAAAGAAATGCACACAAAAGGAAAGTAATCCCCATGTAAGAGAATTGAATATTGTTTTCATTGATGTTTGCTGCATGGACAATATAGATGCTGGTTCACTTGATACAATGTTTCATTACTCTATTGTTGCATGCCACGGCACGAAGACCACCCACATTTATTTGTATGCCACTACGAGCTTCTTGGAAATTAGATATCAAAGGGAATGTGCAAATAGAAGATAAATGGAAAAAAAGGGAAGTATTAACACGAGAGAGAATTGAATATTGGATAATGAAATGCTTCTTCAGATGTTTATTTATTTCTATTGTCATTGTCACATTGATATATGTGTCAAATGATAAGAATCAACCTGAACATGGCCATCATTAGGTTGACAAAACCTTGTGTGCTTTTAAGTAAGCTACACAACCAGTACACAATACACTCTTACACACTCCTTGAATGTGTATTTGGGGGAAACATGACTGACACTTTGATAAATTACATTATCATCCCTGCTTCATTTTTTTGCGATTAAAATACAATTGATAATAGCAAGACCATGTTTTCAGCCTCTTGGATAGTAATTCTACCAGCAAATGGAAATAATGTGTTCAGTTTCAGTGGGTCACACTTCATGCTTGCTTTTGCAATCTGGTGTCAGTCTCATCCCATAACTTGTAGTTTAACCTCCGAGCCACAGAAATATGATCTTTGGGATGTATGGCTCCAAAAGATTTGGTGGAAGGCAAGTTGGAAGTTGAAATAAAATGATCATGCATGCACTCATACACGTGTCACAGAGTTTGATTTGACAGCTACTTTAGAAAAATTGATGTATAGCCGAAGAAACCAAATGATAGGATACTATGGAATTGATTATTAATATATTATTATTGTCTATTGTGCATCCTACATCCTTACTTGTTTGATGTCAGAATACATTGTATATCCACGCCATATGGCTTTTGGTCCTTAACTGGTTCCCAATTCCATCTGTACCCAGTGTATCTCCATTTGCCAATTCGCACGTCACTATGGATTAGTCTTAGTAGTATTTAATCATTTAACTGAGTTGAAACATTCGTCTAAATATTATGCACTTCTATTTGACTTGCTTGCTTTTGTTTTACCTCATTCGGGCTGCTTTGCTGTGGCTGTTATTTAAGATATCCATTCTTCTAAATTAACTGCGTTTTTAACTTTTTCACTAAAATGAAGACTTGCATGCTTTGGTTTAATCACTTTCTCGATTGAGCTGTTTTGGTGACAATTTTCTTTGAGACATCAAATGACTTGATTATGTTTTGCTTTCGTTGGAGGGAATCATTCTGTTAAAGATGCATTTTTTCCTAATCTTACAATTTTTTTGATAAGGGTTTAGTTCAGGATCTATAGATTTGCCAGAGAACTATCCTTTCCTGTATGTAGTCTTCTCGTACAGGCTTTGGAGTTTTTCTTTCTAAAAAGTCACTTCCTGCAGGAATAGCCTAGAATCAATACAAATTATTAGAATAAGACAGATTGTGCAGTAAGTTAGTATTTCGAGTATGTGATGATTCAAAATAACAGGGCTTCAAAAGAGAAATAACGGTACAAAGGTTTGATGGTTGATGTGATGGCCAACATGTTTTTCTCAACTATTTTTATTTTGTCGCGTTTTTAACAAGGCATTTCAACTCGCAGTTATAATTATACAAATATTGGAGTTATCTCCTAGGATGTATGGTAATATGTGCCATGTGAAAATTGTTATCATGGTCTTCGGTGGACTATTTCCTTCAATTTGGGAGCATTTAAGATAAAAAAATTGCCCTTTAGAGAGCTGTGGTCCTAGTTCTGGTTGAGGTTGGTGCCTTTTCTGGGTAATATTGTATAGTGTATTGATTTCTAGCATTAGAATAGATTGATGAAATGAATTCTGTGTGGATAGGTGGCTTGCAATGTTGGTTCAGTATAAGGAAAAAGTTCCAGGTTTATGCATGTTTGCCTTTGAGTATTACCAAGATGGGAAGTCTTCCTGGAAGTACTGGTGATATGTGACATGAATTCAGGGTGAATAGGTGGTTTGCAGTGTTGGCTCAGAGTAAGATAAATTTCTAGGTCTATGCATGTTTTTCTTCGAGTATTACCAAGATGGGTAACCTTCCTGGAGGCTGGAAGTAGTGGTGATATATTACATGAATCAGATAGTTACTAGGTTCCGCCGGATTCAGACAAAATCCGGTTCGAAATGCATTTTTTTGAGGGATCCAAATTTATTCGGTTCGGTTCGCCATATTCTAATAATAATAAAAAACCCATAGATTTAGTCCAAGCGGGTGAGTTTACCGAAAAGATGTTACAAGCGCCCCAATGATGATACAGGTCTCTTCGCAAGGTGTTCGGGATCCAGAAAAGCTTTACAGATATGCGTTAACATCCCGCATGCCTCGCTTTGCCCCCGCGCCCTTTGTTTTTCCCTTTCTTTCCTCTTTCTTTGGCTTCTTGGCCTTCAGTGGCGAAACCGCCGCCCTTCAGGGCGGCGGTCTCGTGACCGCCTCCACGATCGGGGGGGCGGTCTGTGCCGCTGCCCCCTGCGGCGGCGGCGGTCCTGTGCGCATTTTCCAGAACGTTCTTTTGACGCGACCCGCGTGAAATATCAACTTTTTACCAACTTTTCTTTGCCGACTTAAGCTTGTATTTATGTTTTTGCCGACTGAACAGTGATTTATCTTTGTTTAATAGTAGGAGAGTTCAATTTGAACTTGCCTTCTGGTGTTTGCAAATGCTATAAATACATAGCTTGTGCTGAGGCAAATGGCCACCATTTCCTTGTGAGAGTCTTCTCATTTTTCAGTGGTTTGGTCTGTTAGCTTGCTTAGGATTGATAGTATAGTTCATTACATGTTTAGATAGTATTGTTCAACTGTTGGTAAGCCACATACCCATCTTGTGCAGGCAGTTCTGTTGTTTCACCCATGGTCTGGTTTGTTTTGGTCTTGGTTCTTTGTGCAGAGTCTTCATTCTTGAGCTTCAGTCTTCATACTCAGTCCTAGATTTATTTTATGAATCATTTTATTTTAGCATGGTTTAGAATTCTGAGTATTTAGTTATGCCTCACTGTACACCGACAACGATCCTGCTAGGAATCGCATAGGCCAAGCTCTTCTCTCTGTGCCATCCCTCTCCTACTTGTACTTCGTTGTATTTCTCTGAAGCTGCTATTATTCATTGTTTGAGTACCTGCTGTTTATCATTTTGTTTTATCATTGCTGCAACAACCCTGCTAGGAATCGCATAGGCCAAGCCAGTTCACTTGCGCCATCCCTCTCCTACTTGTGCTTTGTGCCATTTTCACTTTAAAGTAATTGTCGTCCCAGTGCCTTCCCTTGCCGATGTTGCTATGCTCCTACTCTTTCTGGATTCACGTGAACATGCAAGAACGAAGAGATCACTCTGAGGGGACAAGCTACAACACAACTGGATTTGCCTCTGCTCAGTAAATGCCAGGTTTAAATTGTCAAAGTTATTATCAAATAGAGTAGTGAATCATTTTATTTCAGTTAAGCTCGCTTTCAATATTGCCAGGGAAGCTGTGGGGAATGATAGTTTCTGAGAAACTATGATTTGTTCCTCACTTCTGAGGTAGGATTGAAGGTTTTCAATTAAGTTAATTAGCTGTCTTTTATTTAGATTCACACATCTGCACAGGTGAATAACCACACCAGGTTATTTCACTTGTTTAGTTTTAGTATAAAAGTAGTTTAATTGTTGCTTGTAATTATAATGTTTCAATCATATATTTTGTTTAGATTAGTTTCCCTTTCAGTAGTAGTATAAATTGTTATTTTCAGTTTAAGTTAATTTAGAGATTCCATAACTAGATTAAACGCTTAAATTCTAGTTAGGAGGGTAAATCACTAGGGAATTTATGCTACCCGCTCATAGCCTCTAAATCTCCCCTTTTTCAGTTTAGCTACCAGGAGATCAAACTACCAGATCTTAGTCACTGATCCTCTCATAGTTAGCCATAAGAAAGTTGCTTGCCGATTCTCATCCTCGCTTGTAGCTTTTCTATCATAGAAAACTGACCATAATCTCGGCTGTGACTTCATCTAAGTCACCCGCATTTCAAACCACCGGCTGTCTCGGCACGACCTCGGGAGGTCGGGTACGGGGAAGGTCACTTGTCGATTATCATCCTCGCATGTCACTTTCCCATCGTACAAAATTGGTGAACCCGACGTGAATCAAGCAATTCTTTCACCTTCTCTTTGAGAAGTTTTATCTTCTCCAAATCACCTTCGCTCCTTCCCATTATTCTGCGGGTATTCATATACCCCCCGAATATGTCGGGATTCGATGCATACGGCAGACCCCTCTTGGGTCTTGAGGCATACTACGCCCAACAGAATAGGCAATCATCACCCTCACTCTCAATGTGGGGCGACAACTATTCAACTAACCAATTGTCAACACAAACACCAAGGACTAGATATAACTCGTCCTTTCAAACAGAGGGGTTGGAGCAAATTGCTCAAACACAAACAGAGCCTTCAGGCTCAAACAATATGACATTGACTGGAGAATCTGCTTCATCTCCTCAGGTATTACTCAGACCACATATTAGTAGACAATCGGATCCATACTTGGTCTTGGATGATGGACAATCAATACCTTATCCTAGGAGTGAACAACGCTCCCGGGGTATGTACCCACCTATAGGAGGTTTACAAGTACAACCTGAGACCCATTTTCAAGAAAATACCTCTACAGGAAATATTCTTGGAGAAACTTGGCAAGATAGCAATCAGTTCATGACAGGCTATCACATGCCTATACAACACCGGGACATACAACAAACGCCACCAAGGCACGATATCATGGCTTCACCAAACGAAGTCATTTCAAATCTAATGGAAAAGGTTAGAGGATTAGAACTTGCCCAAGCAAGTCAAAATTCAAAAATCATACAAACAGGGAATTCCAATCCTCCGCACCATCCTAGCCAAGTGGATCTCCTCACAGGAGTAGGCACACTGGGTATGACTCCTCAATATTCACAACAAGTGCCAACTAGACCCACAATCGCTAACACTGTTCCTCTTGGTCCAGTACAGAGCAATCCATTCCTAGATAGTACCCCTTCGTACTTAAACATGTACTCCAAATCACCACAAGGGGATTTGTACTCATCCCCCGGCGTGTTTACTCAAATGCAGGGATTGCCTTATGCCCCTGCCAACGCGTACGTTACGCCATATCAACAACCCCTTCCGCCACCACAGGCACCATCAATGGTTGAGACATATGCGATAGGGACTTATTCAGAATATTTAAAGGAGCCCTTAGATTTCGCCATACGAAGCGTTATGCTTCCAAGGCCTCTTCCCGATTTGCCCAAATACAAAGGAGAAGGAGATCCGAATGCGCATATCAAAGCTTACGCTACCGCCATTCGTGAATTACTCCCATGGGATGGGGTTGTTGCTAAAATATTCCCCAAAACGCTGGAAGGCATTGCCCTCGATTGGTATTACAGAATACCTGAGGCTTCCATACATTCGTTCAAACAACTCGTGTCTGAATTCATCAAAGCCTTCGACATGAACAAACTATTAAAGACAGGAATCAGGGAGTTCTTGCACATCAAACAAGAACATAACGAGTCTGTCGCCCATTTCATCCAAAGGTGGCGTACAGTCCTTTATTCCTCGGCAAGCGCTCCAAACATGGATCAGATGGAGCTATGCGATTTATTCCTTCATTCTCTTAGCAGAGAAGTGAAGGAAGAAGTCCAAAAATTCCCACTGAGGACTTATGACGAGGTGCTTGAGAGTGCTCTGCGAATTGATCAAGCAGCAATAGATAGCGGCCGTAAGACGTACGGAGCAAACGGGAGGTTAATCACCCCTACTCAAAATACTACAACCACTACAAGCGTCAATCAAGGACCCAAAATCCTTAATGAAAACCATGGGGTTACAACAGATGGATTCACTGATCAAGTCAAAGGACTAAATGTTGTGAACACCCCGGCACCTGCTAACAATCAACGCAATAATAACTTCACTCCAGCGATCAATATGGTGGATTCTAATCATCCTCCACAACAACAAATCCAGCCACAAGGGCTTGCTCGGGGCCCAGATGGATATCAAAACCAAAGCCAAAGGCCACAACCTCGAAATTTCAACTATAACAACCAGCAGCCCAATCAGAACTTTGGGCCACAACAGGATTCAAACCAAAGACCACGGAACTATAATCCCAATCTATATTGTGGTTTCCACAAAATTAGGGGTCATGATACTAAGACTTGCCATGACTACAATAAATTCATGCAACGCTTGCCAGAAGAACAAAAACAACTTTTCATAGATATGTTCTTGGCAGATCCTGTGTCACTAGCACCAAATACTTCCGCAGGGACAGTTTTCCCTCAAAATGCACCTCTCAAGATCTTCAATAATCCTCTCCCAAATCATTCTAACAATAACAGGTTAGATCCAAATGGGAAAAACAAAGGTATCATAATAAGAAATAACAATCAAGACGCCTCAACTCCTGACAACTCTCAGATTGCTCCTAACCTAAGTTCAAATGGTAATACAAAAATCTTGGGATTAGTTGAGCTAGAGGTTGAGCATGAAATTAATACAACAACTCAGACAAAGGAGTGTGTTTCACAACCCCTACCCGATATTTTCTCCACACGAGATGAAGTTCCTACAAATGCTAAACCGGTAGGATCCTATGATTTAATATACGAGGTGGCAAAGACAAATAAAGATAAGTCAATTTCTGTGGAAACAGTCTCCACGAAAGCCACAGAAGGGATTATGAAACTCTTGGAGAATGACAAACCGATCTTTCTCCCATTCGAACCTCAAGGAATGGGTAGTCTTCTCGGTATAGCATCTCTTCCTCCGATGACCTAAATCTAGATATAAACATGATAGAATTAACAAACGAAGAAGGGCAATTTAAAATTGAAATGATGCCTATCAAAACCCTCTCTAGGCACTACCCTATTCTAAAGTCTAGCTTCGACCCATGTGTGTCTAAAGCTAAGTTTCCCCTACCCATGGGGCAAGACCTCATCATCAACACAATGCTCACTATGAGAGAGAAGGTCGAACAGCATAGTCATGCTCACCCACATGTCATCTCTCAAAAACATGACAAAGAGGTACGCGAATGCCTCTTTCAGAAAAATGTTTTTAATAATGGGACATATACACCTCTGGGCAAGGGTTGTAAGTTCAAACCCAGAACGGTAAGCCCTCATCAAGAAAATGAAAAATTTGAGGATAATGGTTCTCCGCTGTGTACTTCTAGGGGTGAAGAATTCGATATTCGTCAACTTTCTTCACCTTAGATATCATGAAATATAGTTCCACCTGCATTTTCATATGTACATGGTTGCAGTTACATTACATTAGTAATTTAGTTGGTTCATTTTGTTCACTCGTTTCATAAATATTGTAGTCCAGGAACTTACTCTTAAGTAATCTGTTACAAATTTCTGAAGATATTGGCAAAAATATTCAAATCACATCTCTTCAAGCATCATCAAGTATTTTCAAATCTTCTCATCAAGTTTGACAGACAAACATTGATGGAAACCATACCAAGACCTGCATACTTTGCTTCGCTCTTTCTTTCTACTAGGTAAAGTTGTCCTTGCCTACGGTCTGTTCTAGAAGCTTCTTGGTGTCACATCTATCCCTCTTAAAATCTCTTGGAACAAAAGGATATCCCAAAGTCATAGATCAAAAATGTCAAAATCAAATGCAATCAAAAGCACCAAGCAAACAAAATATTTTATTTTACACACTTCTTTGCCCCATCAACCTTCGGTGATAAGCCCACATCTCTTACTGGTGATGTGAGGTTGGGAAAGGAAAGAAGTGCCCTTACTCGCCTATATCTTGCCTTTGGTGACAAACCCATGCTTCTTACTAGTGGCATGAGGCAAGGTGTGGGGGGTCCAGTCACACAAACTAACAAATCTTGGTATGCTAAAAACACAAGTCAAATTCTGTTAAAAGAAGGGAAATATCCAAACATCTAAAATCCAAAGAGATCAAATCCTCAAAACCAGATTTTGTCAACCAGGTTGCCATTTATGAATCTAAGTCTAGATAAACTGAAAAGTAAGTGGCCTTCTAAGCTTGGTAGTAGTTCTGAGTAGGGTGGGTGTGTAGGTCAAAATTTGGTTCTTGTCCTTGTTTTGTCTGTCTCTCATCATTCCACTCGAATCAAACTCATACAACTTGTGCCCTTCCCAATTCTTGGTGTTGAGCCCTCGCATCTTACTAGTTGCGTGGATTTGGGATTGGGGCAAGTTCATCTCTTTATCGCTACACATTCATCACATTTTGCCAACATAAGAAGAAATCACAGACATTGCCCAAAGGGGCCAAAAGTTCAATATTACAACGTGTTTGTCATCACATATCAGCATTGCAAAAAAAAAAAATAAAAATAAAGTAAAAACATTCTGTTTAACATTTGTTATCACTTGTCATCCATTGCATACATTATGAAGAGCATGTGAAAGTTGGCGGCATTTCGACACACAGGCATGTCAGGTATAGTCTCTAACTCCCCATTTTGGGACCGCCATACTCGGACCCAACGTTTTATGCCCCTTCATGGCTAAAACGCTTCTCCGAGGGGGCAATATGTACGTACCCAAAATTGTATGTCTTTGTCTGACCGAAAAGATGTTACAAGCGCCCCAATGATGATGATACTGAGTCTCTTCGCAAGGTGTTCGGGATCCAGAAAAGCTTTACAGATATGCGTTAACATCCCGCATGCCTCGCTTTGCCCCCGCGCCCTTTGTTTTTCCCTTTCTTTCCTCTTTCTTTGGCTTCTTGGCCTTCAGTGGCGAAACCGCCGCCCTGCGGGGCGGTCTCGTGACCGCCTCCACGATCGGGGGCGGTCTGTGGCTGCCGCCTCCCTGCGCAGGGCGGCGGTCCTGTGCGCATTTTCCAGAACGTTCTTTTGACGCGACCCGCGTGAAATATCAACTTTTTACCAACTTTTCTTTGCCGACTTAAGCTTGTATTTATGTTTTTGCCGACTGAACAGTGATTTATCTTTGTTTAATAGTAGGAGAGTTCAATTTGAACTTGCCTTCTGGTGTTTGCAAATGCTATAAATACATAGCTTGTGCTGAGGCAAATGGCCACCATTTCCTTGTGAGAGTCTTCTCATTTTTCAGTGGTTTGGTCTGTTAGCTTGCTTAGGATTGATAGTATAGTTCATTACATGTTTAGATAGTATTGTTCAGCTGTTGGTAAGCCACATACCCATCTTGTGCAGGCAGTGCTGTTGTTTCACCCATGGTCTGGTTTGTTTTGGTCTTGGTTCTTTGGTCTGGAGTCTTCATTCTTGAGCTTCAGTCTTCATACTCAGTCCTAGATTTATTTTATGAATCATTTTATTTTAGCATGGTTTAGAATTCTGAGTATTTAGTTATGCCTCACTGTACACCGACAACGATCCTGCTAGGAATCGCATAGGCCAAGCTCTGTTCTCTTGTGCCATCCCTCTCCTACTTGTACTTCGTTGTATTTCTCTGAAGCTGCTATTATTCATTGTTTGAGTACCTGCTGTTTATCATTTTGTTTTATCATTGCTGCAACAACCCTGCTAGGAATCGCATAGGCCAAGCCAGTTCACTTGCGCCATCCCTCTCCTACTTGTGCTTTGTGCCATTTTCACTTTAAAGTAATTGTCGTCCCAGTGCCTTCCCTTGCCGATGTTGCTATGCTCCTACTCTTTCTGGATTCACGTGAACATGCAAGAACGAAGAGATCACTCTGAGGGGACAAGCTACAACACAACTGGATTTGCCTCTGCTCAGTAAATGCCAGGTTTAAATTGTCAAAGTTATTATCAAATAGAGTAGTGAATCATTTTATTTCAGTTAAGCTCGCTTTCAATATTGCCAGGGAAGCTGTGGGGAATGATAGTTTCTGAGAAACTATGATTTGTTCCTCACTTCTGAGGTAGGATTGAAGGTTTTCAATTAAGTTAATTAGCTGTCTTTTATTTAGATTCACACATCTGCACAGGTGAATAACCACACCAGGTTATTTCACTTGTTTAGTTTTAGTATAAAGTAGTTTAATTGTTACTTGTAATTATAATGTTTCAATCGTATATTTTGTTTAGATTAGTTTCCCTTTCAATAGTAGTATAAATTGTTATTTTCAGTTTAAGTTAATTTAGAGATTCCATAACTAGATTAAACGCTTAAATTCTAGTTAGGAGGGTAAATCACTAGGGAATTTATGCTACCCGCTCATAGCCTCTAAATCTCCCCTTTTTCAGTTTAGCTACCAGGAGATCAAACTACCAGATCTTAGTCACTGATCCTCTCATAGTTAGCCATAAGAAAGTTGCTTGCCGATTCTCATCCTCGCTTGTAGCTTTTCTATCATAGAAAACTGACCATAATCTCGGCTGTGACTTCATCTAAGTCACCCGCATTTCAAACCACCGGCTGTCTCGGCACGACCTCGGGAGGTCGGGTACAGGAAGGTCACTTGTCGATTATCATCCTCGCATGTCACTTCCCCTGTTTGTTATGGAGTACCTACTGCAATTAAACACAAATGGCCACAATAATCAGCTATTTCATGTTTATAACTTGTGTTCTAAAATTCTTATATATCAAATAGAACATTGCCATTTTTTAACAACTTTTAAAGGAAGTTCAGGTTTGATCCCAATTGCAAGAGCATCGGCTTTTTCTTCTTGTCTTGAGAACTTTTAATTACCTTCCATTTGTAATATATTCAATTAATTATGGGAAATTTCAAAATTTCTCAACTATACCTATAATTTTATTCGGGTATTTAACTATGAGATATAGATTTTTTGTGGAGTAAAGAGTGAGGGTTTCTTTCAAATCATCAATCACAATATTCATAATGAGGCCGGATGGACAAAAAATCTATTCCAAGAAATGTAATCTGAAGCATTAAATTTCCTCGAGTTCTCTGGTTGGATTGCATGATACCAATTTTGATTTCCAAATATTTTCCTATTACATCAATTTATTTTGAAATCTGAGTTGCATAGTTCGTCTTGTCTGATTATGTGTCTCAAATGTTCATTTGTAAATATGTAGCTTGCCTCTATTTAGGGTCCTAGATTAACTTTGCAAGAAGTAGGCTGCTATTTGTTGAATAGTACATTGTAATGAAGAATAATGCTCAACATGTAGTCTAGATCAATTCATACGGAGCGATTTCTTTTTCAATGCTTAAAAGGAAAAGATTCAATGTTCCATCTACGGTGATTTGACATATTGATTCATATTATAGAAAATAGATGGTACATAACTCAATGTAAGGAAACCGAAGCAATGCATGGATTCATACATTCTTTGATTTCGGGGTTGATGGAGAAGATCGGTAGATTATACTTACGAATTAACATGTACATGTACAACTCAATGTGTATCCATCTCATCCTTCTCAAAATCCAACAACTGACCATATAACCGAGATCGATTTATTATGAATAAATTCGGATCGTTTACAAGAGCATACTAAATTGCTTATCACTTACAAGAATGTCTCGTACTAAGTGCGAACGCCTTCTACTTAACTATTTCAACGCTTGAAACCATTTCTAACAACACAGCATACATAATGTTTGCCTTTGTTAAAAATACATGAAAGTGGGATTTCACATTAGCAATAACTTAGCGACAAAATCTCCCTAACAACTCTTGTAAACATTTGGCTCATCACGGAGACAAGGTTGATTGGTTTTGATGCAATTTCCTCATTCTAATGGATAAGGCAAATTAATCTGCAACATCGTTGTGTGTTTTTATGCAACTAGATCCTTGTTAGTATTGTTTGCGATCGAATTCTTATATTGGGATTTTGTTGAGGCTTACTTGTAAGGATAAATGAAGGGTCATGTTACGAAGAGTTGTTCCACGTCTTTTTGTTTAGCTTTGCACTTTTGGGCTGCTGTAGATTCTCCCAACAAGCTTAATGAATCCTAGTTGACTACATACACGCGCAACTCCATGTCATTGCCAAGGATGGGGAAATCATGAATGCAATCCCTTGAACCATATTATGATACACAACCACTATATTGTTGTTTTTGTCATTCCAGTAAGTTAGATTTTTTGAGCTTGTTCTATTGCATTTGTAATCTTTCTCGATAGATTTTGGAGCTTGTTCTATTGCATTTGTAATCTTTCTCGAGATAGTAGCACGATACCTACATCTTGGAGGCTACACTTGAGGACATTTAGTCACCTTTTTTTTCCGACTTTGGTTTGTCATAGAGAGATTGATATTCAAAGGATTTGGGTTTGTTTATTTCATTTCTTGGTTTAGATTTTAATTACCGTTAGTCTGTTTCTTTCTTTTACCTTCACCATCTCGCAACACTCTATCATAGTTGTCTTTCTTGTACAATAATAAGATTTTGTGAAAGTTTGGATAAGGCTTCATTTTAGTCTCTACCGCACACTTAAGTCACAATAGTCACACTTTAACTAGAGTTCTATTCTTGTAGTTCGTATCTCTATGTGCACTCTTGTTACAATTCTCCCAATATTTTCCAATTGAAGGTTAGTGGAGGTTCAAACTTCACTTGCTTGTAGAGTCCGTCTCAAACTTCTTAGAAGCGGAACATTATCTTGAAGCAATCGAGATATTTTATGACTAGGTAGATGACACCACGATACGCTTCATGCACAATTCGAGCACTTTGTCACACCTTTGTCCAAATGCATAAGTTAGGTTCCTCAATCTAACCGTAAAAACAATAATTGCGCTTTATTGATTTATCATTGGCAAAACTATAATTATATGCAAGAATAACATATTTTAGGTTTGTTACGATATTTGTCTTAGTTCTAAATTATCACTATTGTGTAGTATGTTAAACTAGCAACATCATCCATCGGTGATTGTGGAAGGCCGATAGGCATAAATTTATGGTGGAAAATAATTAATATAGAAATTTTTCATAAATATTTATCGAAATTATCAATGCAATGGGCTTGTAATATAAAGTTGTAATTGTATATATATTATAAAAATTAATATCACAACAAAAGATTTTGATTCTAATAAACAATGGGTTTATTTAATTTCATTCATAGAAATATAGATTTGTATGGTCTTAGTGAAGAATATTGGATCTTGAAGCATTATATAACAATTCACATGCAATCTATGCTTTCACCTTTTACAACACAATACAAAATCAAAATTTACTAAAATAAAACATGTCCACATCGTCAATATGTTATTAGTCTATTGATGATTTTGGTTGGTTCACAAAGAAACCAAAAAGGATCAATTAGAAAAATGATGTTTAACCATCCGTCAATACACAAATTCACATAAATATTGCTCAATATTGATTACAAAAAAACATCGTTAGTACATAATTTATATTCACATTCAAATATTTACAATGTCTACGATTTTTTTAAAATCTTTGTGCACATACCAAACTTTGAACATTATCTACACATTTTTCCTATTTTATCTACGTGCGATCTTGAATATTTGATGTATGATGGTGCCAAAAATTCCTTTTAACTTCCAATTTGTAATTATTGAATATCTAAATTGACATAAGGAAACTATATACAAAGATTTAAATTTTTCTTGTTCTTAATGAAGTAGACGATTTTAGAGAATGATAAGATCGAATGTCATCATTTTTGTAAATAAACTCTAGTTTCCTAAAAATTTTGTCACTCTCATACATCTATTTAATATCCATTTTCCTTGTAATTCTTAAAAATAAATTAATTACAAATTGAAATCATGGACAAGATACACCCAAAGAACAAATTCTTGAAATCTTAATAAAGAAGAGAATTTGGTATGGGACTGACAAAAAACCCATGCCCATTTAAGAACATTATATGTAAAAATATTGTACTCTTCGTATTCATTTTCTAGAGCATCGATGGGTATGATTTTTTTAATGATATGATAATACAAAACTCAAATCTATAGATCAGAAAATGAATTGTTTGAGCTTTCCTATATAATCGTATAATGATCTGCATGTGTTAAATATGCATAAATATTAAGTTTTTATGGAATTAGGGGAAAGAAACATATAGAGGGAATCCATTTCGTGACTATGTTTCCCTATAAATCCCTTTACCCATAATAACTTCCAATTTGATATCATTTACCCTCTTATCAAATTCTAGACAAACCTTAAAGAAGGATCTTACAACTTTCATAATTTGAAATGAATTTCTTAAATTAAATTATAGAATATTGTCTTATAACACTGCGATGACCTCCAAAATCTAAAAAAAACAATTATCAATAATATCGACATATATTGGCCTATCTACTAATAAAATAACAATGCAATTAAATTCAAATTTCAATGTAACCTTGGTTTATTGAAATCAGAAATTATATTAGGTTCCAATGACAATGAAAAATATATTTCATCTTTTGAAAATATGTAATTTGTAGAAAATAAATATACTTGTAATGCCATAATTTTTCATACTTAGGTATTCATCTCATGACAAATGGGGCACTCGCAAGTTGTTTGGATTCAATAATTTCAAAATAACGCAATAAAAGAAGATGTGCTAGAAATGTTTCTATTGCACATCTTCTCCTATTTTATAACCAACTTTGTAAAGATAGATTTTGAAGGAATCTCCAAAATTTTTAACTGAATCAAGTAGTACAAAATATATATTTATTTATTTATTGTGTAATGTGATTTGTTAATTACTATAATAAATTTGTATTTAAAAAACATATTTTACTTCGTAAGTTTATAGTTATGACGTTGTACATATGAAGCAAGTGTCATTTTCATAATGTTTTCAAAGAGAAAGGGGCTACATGGTGTAGGTAATTAAGGAAACACATATCGAGAGATATCTTGAAAGTAACAAATCCTCAATGAATAATTCAAGGCAAACTTACACATGTCTAAACTTTGAAGGTCAACATCAACAATAATACACTATAACAGTCCATTCATTTCAATATTTTGGAAAGAGAGGTGATGTGTAAAATTGCATAACACAATATTGGTGTTATTTTTAAAGATTAATAATAAAATGGTACATAATATTTCAAAATTGTATCAAACAAGAATTAATTATCACATGTGGATCTTCCCATTTTAAACTTGGTTTTGGCTAGATACACACTTTTAGGACTATATCTTTCGGATGGTATTGTAAATTTCTAAGCTTAGCATATCTATAGAGGGGTGAATTTATCCTTTGCCTTAAGTTTGGCATTTAGCATCAAATGAGTAGACAACACATGGACTAAATGCAATTTAGTCTCTTTGAAACTATTTTTGCAATAGACGGTCAATGCACATAACTATGATAAGATTTGGTGGGCCCTGGAAAATCAAATTCATTTGAATGACATTAATACGACAAAAATTTATTATATATATGCTCAATTTTGTTATCTCAACCTCGCTCATATTATTAAGTGAGTGGAATTTTTACTTAATGAAAAATAAAAAACAAAGAAGATTCATAGGTTCCAAGTTTGAAACCCAATTTCAATGTTGGCTTCTTCTGACTTCGTAGTGACACTTTTAAATTTTAAGCTCCACTAATTCTATGTTAACATGGGCTCAAATAATCAAATATAATTGAACCCATTCAACAAATGATCATATGAATGGTTGTCGGTATGATGTCACATGAGGATGGTCACGGGGTCATGTTCTAGGAATCATAGCACAGTGCAACATATTGAACGACCTCAAACAATTTTATTGTCTTTGGAAGGAAAAGTAACACCATTCGAATTCAAGATAATATGTAGTAAATACTTCTCAAATGGATATAAAAAACACGTGTATCATTTGCTTCTCTTAACCATTCGTATCGATATTTTCCATCTTTTAAGAAAGCTCACATGATGAGTTACCAACTGCTAAATGTAGTGACTATCTGTTTACCCAATTTTTCATATTCCCAGTCCAAGTTCCTTTCAAAAAGACATAATTTACACTTACACCGAAACCCCAACCTACCTCAACATGCGACTTTGAAATTAAGAGATGCAATTTCATTCCCCGGGAATTATTTTTGGAAGATATACTAAACATAAATTTTCCCATTACCATGCGAATTAGCAATAGGGAAAGATAAATGGATGATGAAAGATACCAAAATCCCCATCCATCAAATGTAATTAATTGATCCCCCTAATGTCATCTCCATCATATGTGCCTTCTCCACAATCTTTCAACAGAACAAACACACTATTATCGGGACAGTAGCACCTTCCAACATGATTTCTACGGATAGATATAAAGCACTAGCTGCAAAGGCTAGATATTACGAGGATCTTATTCAAGAAGCTTCCAAAGACACCGCACTACTAGGAGAACCTACGGAGAGGACAACGATAGGAGGATCGGGGTCGTATAGGAGCGCAACGAGTGTGGCACAACCAAAATTAGTAGAGGGAGGCCACAAAGATGCCGGAGATGCGTAGGGATCAGGTGTTGTACCTTCTCATGGAGGAGAGGATTTAAATGTGTCAGACATGTAGTTTACTAATTTTGATAGCATTTCTGCTTTGACATTTCCCCTAGAGGGATGTGATGTATTGATACACTTTTTGATATATGATATATGGTTTTTTCATGTATTATTATGTGATGTATTTAATTTGATGTGATGATGATTTTTGTATTATGTGTCATGATGATGGATTTTAGATTAGATGTGATGGTGATTTTAGATTATATGTTTATTTTATATTTGATGATGATGGTGAAATAAATGTATGATTAGATGGTTATTCTAAATGTGTATTTGTATGAATAGAACAATGATATAAATGTGTGATGTGTTAATGAGGATTAGGACTATATGTTTTGTGTTTAAATTTGATCATGACGATTGGAATGTATATGGGTAAGATGTGATGAAATTTTTTTGAGAATGAATGTGATTAAATGATGAAAAATTAGGAGTAAATATGTTTCAAGATAGAAGGATAACATATGGAAAATTGAGATAAGGAAAGGTATGTGGTGTAACAAAGAAGGATAGGGATGAGAGATGGATACGATAGGATCAAGGATAGAACGTAACATGACAATGACGATGTATAGGTGTGAAAAAAACTACGTAGTATCAAGGAAAAAATGACGAAAATATTCCTCCAACTACATTGGAGGTAAACAAGAAGGGGATCTGGGAAATACAAGGTACATGTGACCAAAAAAGTGTTAGGAGATAACCAACGATAGTTAGTCATTTCAAAGATCAAGAGGAAAAGATGGATAAAAAGAACTCATAAACCTAATGTTGACATGAAAAAAGGGGTTTGAGATGTACTTTTACAAAGGGAAGAGGGTTTTCCGAAAGAAATGTTCCCTAAAACCATGCCCCAACTCGGGAAGGGGAAAGAAACCGATCTGCTACGCCCTTAACCTATTGCTTGTATTAGGATATGAGTAGCCGACTTGTGGCTTACCATATCATTTTATTATATCATTTATACTTTCTCATGCTTAGTAGGTCGGCCTTGGTGATGGACATAACATAGAAATGGTATATATAGGGGATTATAGGTAGTAGATCATTCATCAGTGGAGCATTTGAGTCTATTTTATGGTTTGGAGGTTGCCCCTTCGAAGTGGAAAAGCTATTCTAATTGTATATTGAGATCATTATTCTGAAATATTGTGTTATTTGGTGTTCTATTGCTGCTCATAATCTGAATTATACAAGTAATTTCATTACAAGTGGTATTAGAGCTGCGATCTGGGCCAAAATTAGGGCAAAAACCCTAATTTTTTTGTTTCCGCAATATATTGCGAACCAGAGATAATTGGTGGGAGATATTTTTACCAAAGTTGTGAAACATTTCAAGTAACATTTTGATCGCTGAATTTTTCTTCAGGAGGTGCAACATTTTGATCACTGATAGGAAGCAGACCTTGACCCAGATATTCAGACGGCCATAACATTTCACAGGGAGCTCGGATTCATGCAAGGTTGGACTTTTCAGAAATCTTACGAGGTCCTCTGTCCAAATACGACTGGATATATTTAATTGGGTGGGAACAAGTTCTTAAAAATTCAGAATACAGTTTGCCACTTTTTTGGTTTGATAAGGTTCTCACCTACCGTCATAATGAAATGAATTAAATGCAATTTGGAGGTGGTTGGGGTAGATTTGGATTTCATCTCTCTTCCCTCTCTCATTCTTCCTATATATTATAAGGAGGGGCTTATTTCTAAAGGTTGGATATTCTTGTTTTGCCCCTCCTTCTTCTCTTTGGTAGGTGAATTTGTGGAGATCAAACCTTCCATTAAAAACTGTAATGTAACTTTGCCTCTTGGCATTTTGCGGTGTATTGTATCAATCTTTGGAGCAAATAATGCATGTCTGTGGATGATTCTCAACCCTCTCTATGTTCATTTGCATCTTCCTGATCTTTCACTGCAAATCTGTTATCTGTGTATGATCTTGCATTGCATTTTAATGGCTTGTGTTTGTTGGCAGGACAATTGTTTCTTCATTCCTCGGTGCATCACCTCTATTAGTTTAGGTTTTATTTTATGCATCTTCTCACCCTGTCTCCTTGGAAAGTTAGATTAGGTTTTTGAGTAAACCCTCTGCATTTTTACGTGTGCATCTGAACAGAGGAATAGGAACCGGCCTTCATCCGGAGAGCTTTTCCGATTTCGCAAGGTCCCACACTTGGGAAAAGCTCCATGTTATGCAATCGCACTGAGAGTCTCAACCCATCGAGTTGCGAGTCCTGTGGGTGTCTTGTGATTCGCCATCAATAGGGTTTGCGATTGCACTATAGTTCCAGTGTTTCGAGAACTAATTTAGTCAATTATAAAAGTTGCAAAAAATAAGATCAATCAAAGATTATGTGCATCAATTCCAAAACCTTTAATTAAGGGTGGAGAATATTCTTGAAGAGAATCTAAAGGACCTGTTTCTTGGGGGTCTTAAGGACCACATCGAGCATGAGGTACGTATGTTTAATCCACTCAAGATTTCGATTCTATTATCATGGCACGTTGAGAAGAGGAAAAAGTTATTTGTAGTAGGAGGATGCCTTTCATTAACACCGAGAGATCGTAGTATCTCTTCTCGTTCATTCTAGGCCAATTAGACCGACTCCTCAATAAATGGAAGAAAAGAGAGTAAAAGGGTTATGTTTTAACTGTGACAAAAAATATGGACTGGGACACAAATGTACTGAGAAGAAGTTATTTTATATTAACGGAGGTAATGAGGATAATGAGGAAGCTGAAATTATAGGAGAGGCTGAGGAACCAGTAGAAGATGAAGTAGAGGATCACCAACCTACAATTTCTTGCCATGAATTGTCAGGTATTAGTAATCCTCAAACACCCAAGGTTATTGGATACCTAAAAAAATAGAAGGTTATGGTGTTGATTGACTCGGGGAGTACTCATAACTTCATAAATAGTAAGTTAGCTTCCCGCCTCAATTGCTTTATTTACCCAACTCAAGAAATGCAAGTTATGATTGCAGATGGTGGGACAATGAAGTTCACATGAAAGTGCCATAATATCAATATTTCCATGGGAGACTACCTGTTAGACTCACATATGTTTTCTATTTCTATGGGAGGGGCATATATTGTTTTAGGTGTTACTAGACAAAGGGGCAATAGTCTCCTGGGGAAAAGTCTCATCCTCCTGTTCCACCCCTGCACTGTCCAATGCCTCTCCGTCTCCATCCTCCAATCCCTGAGTATCCTCCTCATCACCATCACTCTCCTCGAAAACCTCTATGAATTGGGCCTTCCCTCTACCGCTGCAATCATGTCTTGGAACCCAAGGTGTGTGGCAATCAAACCATAATTTCTTTCGCCTAAACTCATCTCTGTCCTCTCTAGATATGAACGGTTTTGTAGAAGAGTGGGGAGACTGCTACTCTGGTTTTTCATTTTCACCTCTTTGAGCCGTGTGTCCCCTATTGCTGTTTTCCCCTCTCTCAGTATGAGTCTCAAGTCTGTCTTGTGCTAATCTCTCTGTGAGCTGGCTTAAATAGATATTAGTAGTTTCTTGCTGCTTCACCATGTTAGTGAATAATTGTTTCATCAAGTTCACACCCATGCCTCTGTCTCCAATCTTTCAACCCAACATGCTAGAGGAACAACCACTCTGATACCACTGAAATATCCCTTGTAGTATACCACACAAAAGTACACAAAATATAGATAAATTGCAGCAAATAGAAAATCTGATTTTCTGCAGTAAATACCTAGCTAGGGCAGCAAACTGATTTTTATTTATATTTCTCAAAATACTTGCCCAAACACATGAAAATTTGTAGGAAGCTTGCTATGATAATAAAGAACACTAGAACAATATTTTTGGAATTTTTCAATCACATATAATTGCCGAAAAGTTACAAAAACCCTAGACAACTAGAAAAACCTCAAAAATTCATATCTTCTCAAATACTTATGATAAAATTATGAAATTTTGGAAATAACATCTATTAATAATATGAATGAAATCCCAATCGCTAGACCTAGAAAAAACTCAAAACCCACCAAAATCATTGTAAAATCGCAAAATGGGTCGCTCCACCGAAAAGAGACCAAAACCCTTAAAAATTCCTCAAGAAATGGCACCAAAACATGCTCTAATTGCTGCAATAAAACAGATCCGGGAACCCTCGATTTTCACACAAAAAAGCCCAAAATTCCTCCAAAACCCATCTCTGAAAACTCAAAATCAACCCCAATTAGTTCCAAATCGACAAGCTAGGGTGTAATATCTCCTTCCCATCGAAGACCTTTGGCCTATTTTGTCAACTTGATGGCCAAAGGAAAATATATGGGTGACTTAAGTTCTATTACTTTATTATAAAGTGCTTGAAAAATAAAGAAAATGTTTTAAAAACACTTCTAATAATTTAATGAACTTAATAATAAAATAAAATATAGAAAAGGCAAATACATGATAAAGCACTTAGTATAAATTGTATTTATTTAGGAGAAGTGCGACTTGCCTTAGGGCGAAAAAATGGTTAGAAAATGTAAAAGCTCATGGGACAAATGTATTTCCCTAGAAAAATGCGACTTGCATTAGGAGGGAAAAAGTTGTTGGGAAAAACATTTAATATGGGAAAATATTAAATGAATGCATAGGGAAAATCATTGTAAGCTGATTGGATGATGAGGGAGGTTAGTTGAGCCATTTTCTCTATATAAGCAAGTCGACTTGCTTAGGAGAGGATCACTTGTTTATCCTCTAAATTCAGATTTGTATGTGGAGCATTTTAGCTTGCATCTTCAATCTTCTAAGGACGAAAACCCTTAGAGATTCACTCTAGAGGACGAAAACCCTCTAAGAGCCCTAGTTGAAGGACGAAAACCCTTCCTCTAGTTTGTGAGGATTCTCTACACACAAGGGTTTGCATTGAGCTTACATAGATCTTTGTTATTTCAACAACATTGTATGAAGAGTAATTCGCAAAGTATGGGTTTGAAGAATATAATTGTAGCAGTGTTTTGTTAATTGTACAAGGTGGAGCGACCCACTTTTTGGTTGGTTTATGTTGCAAAAAGAAGACACTCAAGTTTGAATATTCTATCCATATATTTTACTTGATTTTGGGAATTGAAATAAATTAATTTCATAATTTTTGGAGCTGATTTGATGCCCTAAATGTGTTGGGCGACCTACTTTTTATGGAAAAACTAGGGTTTCATGTTTGTTGTGCGAAAACTAATTTTGGAATATTATTCTTCATATTTTTGTGGCCCAAGATCCAAAGTTATCTTTGCGACAAGGTTTTTAAATAATTTACTGAATTATTTTTGGTGATATTTGAAATGGATCCCAGTCTATTTATTGCTTTATTGATGTCCATCTATTTTTATACAATTTGTTTGAAGTATTTAACAACCATTAAACCCTTCATATTGGGTTTATTGAGTTGGGCCATTAAACCCTCACTCTAGGGTTTATTGAGCCAATTATAAGTTGTTTTCAGATCTGATTAGGACCAAAAAAATTTGCATTTTAGTTTGGAGTGAAAAGGGTTTTGGTTTCTTGTTGATTTTCATGATATTTCAGATCTTCCCTAGTCGCATTTCATTATAAATTCAGATTTGCCTAAAAATTTAGTGTTATATCTTTTATAACTTGCATTTGGGGTTTGAGATTTGCTAAGAATCCAACTGGGAGAAAATTATGTGCATTTGGGACATTACATAGGGTGGATCTTCCACCACCGAAGAATGCCCTACTAGCTAGGAATTGATCTCTCACCACCGAAGCTAGGGTTCTTGTGGGATCTTACTCCACAAGCTAGAAAAAACAATCAGCAGTTGCTCAATGGAAATCATACGTGTGTATGCAAGAATGACCTCTCTTTCTCCTCCCTATCTCCTTTTATAATTTCCCCCAGCAACAAGAGGCCCAAAAACCCTAAGGCGACCTCTTATAGGGAGGACCACCAAAAATAAAGTAATTTAAGTTACTTTTCTTCCCACTAGTCGCCATAGGGACATAAGCAACCCCAACAAAAGAATATAACATTAAAGTGTTATTAGTCACCCCCCTTAACGACAAAACATAACGTTTGCCCCCACCAAGCCCCTTAGCACCCATGCCAATGCAAAAATATAACAAGTAAGCAAGGTGGAATACCCAATAGCCTCTAAAGTCTTTAGCCCCTTGGGTATGACCAAGGCTAAGACTAAATTTTGGCCCTTAGGCCCTCTGTGAAGGAAAGGGGACATTACAAATGGTTTAGTTACAATTCTTATCGTGCGTAAGTCTATTTGTCTTTTTCTTTTCATCAATCATGCCACCATCAATGGGGCTATTATTAAAGATTCAAAAACATGACCATCCACGGAGTCATGTTGGCCAAGGATTCCTTGCCAATACCATCTTTGTCGATTGTTGGTCAAGAACTCGGAAATAGATGTTCCATTAATGTCAAGTCCAAAAGTATGACATTAAATATCTTTGCATTCAATATATTTTTTAGTAGTTAAAGATGAAAATTAAATCATGTTGAGTATCAACTTGTTTCAACAAAACTCAACACTGAGTACAAGAGAGTCGAGTAGTGCAAAATCTGGTCAAAACAAGTTTAGGATGTCAATGCAACAACATGTCCTCAATTTGAGTTGGTGAATGCAATAAAGATAACAATTATAATGGTTAAAATACTCAAATGTCAATGCTTTTGCCTCAAAAGTCAATTATCGTGCAGTCTTTGAAGAGTTGGAGGAATGAAATTTTATGGATTGGTGGTCTATTGTGTTTCCATTTGACCTGTTTATATACATTTAATGCAAGTTTAATGGGGTTGAAAAACTTGACATCATGTAGGTCCACCCTAGTTATAAATTATAACGAGTTGAAAACTCTAGCATGCATACCAAGGAGTTTAAGCGAGGCTTATGAGGAGATTGAGATTAGTTTTTGGCTTTGTGTAGTTTGACTTGTTTATAATTGGAAAGATGTGTTTAATTATGTAGCAAATGGTTGACATGTGAGGTGATGTCATCCTTTCACTTTGTGTTTTGACCCGATTTCTTTTTTTGGTTTCTCTCTTGGGATTACCTTACAATTTTCTTGAAAATGTAGTTAATGGTCTCTTTGGGAAGTGAAGGATTATTCTAGGATGTAATAATTTCATTGCATGTTAACAAGTATGGGTGGAATTTTCTTTTTCATTGAGGTATGGGAAGGTGATTGTCACAAAAGTTCACTTGACAAAACTATAATAGCTCATTCTTTGGGAATAGTTTTGTAGCAACATGGGCAACCCAAGAGAATTTGATTGTAGCATCAATCGATAGATGCATTGCATATGATTGTTACTAAATGAAAAGAAAATGAAATGCATATAATCAATGATTGCAAAACAAGGTTGGGCATGGAAAAGCAAATTCCCAGTTCATCGATTATCGAGTATAAGAGTTTTGCTTTCCTCAATCATGAGAGGAATTGTTCTCGCTTACAACTTCATCCATCTTGTCAAGAGAAAATTGCTAACCTCTCAAGAGCGGAGAAGTTTGTATGCAATCAATACAATCTTCCTTTGCGAGACAAAGAAGAGTTGAGTTCACCAAAAGATACGGGCATATTAGGTTATAAATTAAGATATTTCTTCATGGGGTGATGTGTAGCACATTGGTGTACAATTTGGATAGGTTGTGTCATTTAATAGGATGTGATTAGGATGACATTGATAGTGTGCTTACCAAATGTAAGAAGGTGATGGCATATCCAGCTTCAGCTCATTTGAAGAGCTACGTTGCCAGGAAACGGAAACGGAAACGGGTACGAAATGCGGAAATGACAATTTTGAAAAAACCTTGGATATTAAACGTTATGGGAATCATCTCATACAATATATTATTAAAATATATGTGTGTGTGTGTGTGCATAGTACTCATTTTAAAATTGTACTCCATAGACCATAAGAGATAAGTATAACTGATAAAACACTCAAAATATTTTGTATTCATTGAAATAATACATTATTATCATGTATACTTATCTCTAGGAGACTAGGGCGTTTCAAGGACTTTCCATTTTGGAAATGTTTCGGAAACGAAGCGGGGCCCTAAGTGTTTCTTGGTAACAGAGTGAAGAGGATTGAACACGTTCGATTTGAGTTACAATCCTTTTTTTGGTTGTTCTAATATTTTACTCATATTCCTTTTTGTTTGTTTATGTGCCTATTTCTTTGTACTATTTCCTTTAGATATTTGCCGTATCTATGCGAGTACAAGTAGACATGGATGCATCACCATTAAAAAATTTCATTTTCATTACCATTGTGATAGTTCGTGATCTATCCTTTATTCAAACTTAGTTTTTAGCTTATTCGAGAGACATATACCTAAGAGATTCATAATTGCCTTTCTAATTTAAATTCTAATAATTTTGATAGTGTGTTTTTAATGTTTGGGGTGTAGGGAGATCTTCTTTTGTTATGACACTCCCATTCCTAGGATTGGATTCGAATTGTTTTGCCCTCCTCTACCTTTTTGTATCTTGTCGGAGCTTTGCATATCTCTTATAGGCTATGTTTCGCTCCCCACTCTCGTTCACTTTTAACCTACACATATTAGTCACTGTGGTCTCGTTAAACTTTATAGTTATATCTCTCCATTTTGCTTCATTGGGTGTTACTAGGAGGCCTCAAGGTTTGTTGATCAAAACCATAGGAAAAGATCAACAATTCGGCAACTTCGCAAATGGTATGAGCTTAAGGAAATAAAATGTTTTAATCAATGCCCCGCTTGTAGATGCATATCATATTTTCTAATCAATGTCCCGTTTAACCGACACATGTTAGTCATCAAGGTCTGCTAAACTTTGTAATTTTCTCTCTGTTTTGCTTTTGTAACTTTTGTTGTTACTAGCAGCCTCAAGGTTTGTTGATTGAAAATCCATAGGAAAAGATGAAAAATTCAGCAACTTCACAATTGGTATGACCTTAAGTAAAAAAAAGTCTAATCAATGTCCCGCTTGGTGGATGCATATTACATTTTCTAGTCATCCGAGAAGAATCTCCTCATTCTCTAAGCACTGTCTTGGGTTTCCATGAATGCTTTGGATGTAATTTTGTCTTTTATTTTCCCAAGTTTACTTGGTTGCATTGTACTTATTATAATTTCATTAATATAATTCTTACTGCTTTTTCAAGATTTTATGTGCTTTTCGGTCTTGTGCACTTCAATGCCTTACAAAAGTGTTTTCAACGCGATTTGGGTTTAGTTAATATGGTGTTTGATTTTGTAGTAATTTTATTAAGTTGTCTCAAAGTAGATCGGTGTTTTGTTGGTGACAGGAGGCCGGGAATATGATCTATGAACTTTTATGATAATAGTTATCAACTCGTGTCGAATGTGTACAACTCGTGCATATGATCTGACCTAAGTCACAAGGTTCGAGTTCGAGTTCATGTTCAGCAAGGATAAAGTTCAGTTCAAGTTCGCCAATGGATAAAGTTCAAAAAAAAAATGTCTTTAAGTTTGAACAAAAATATATATATATATATATTTATCATTTTAATTTTCTAAAAAATGCATAAATATGAAATTTCCCATGTAAAAATAATGGATAAAGTTTGAGTTCATGCTCGGAAGGATAAAATTTGGCAAAGTTATAAATTTTTCTATAAAATTCGGCATACCTTGTGACATAGGATTTGACAGAGAAAACACTAGACTACTTATACCCAAGGTTGTCTCAGGGTGCTTGAGACCCAACCATATTTGGGCTGCACCGAGATGCACCCACACCCAAATTCACACCAAGAAAAACTAATGCACCCCGGTGCACTTTGGGTGTGTTTCCCTTAATTTCATATGCGCACAGTGATGTGTACCGCATCTTGCATACCCCCATACCTACACACCCCGACAACCTTGCTTATTCTCACCGAAATACATTTGAAATCGAACCTAGAAAGGAAAACATGTTCTTTGCAAATGTTTTTGAACTTCCTTTCACTTTTATTTCTATCTTGCTCATATCACATAAATTTCTCTTACGGTAGTCTTGTAAAAAAATTTTAACATTCAAATATTAGAGACACGAGATGTCATCAAAATATTTTGAGTTTTCATGAGTTAGTTTTTTCTAAATTTCTTGTGTTCGCCAGAATGGCATCATCTTAATTCAAGGACTTGATAGAAAGAGTACAAAGCAAGTCCTCGGTGATTAATTTGTGTATGTGCACGCTTTGTAACAATATCATTTCTAGCTTATGTTTGAGCACTTTTCTGAGTACTTTCTAATTTTGTTGTCTAGATGACCCCGAAAAATCTGGATTCTCTTCAACACTTTGTTGCGGATTTCTTTAAAAGCATACCTCTTCCGACAATAGTCCGTATAAGTTTGTTGGATCATAGATATTCATCCATACTAGTGGAGCAGCCATTCATTTATTCCTCTTCAGACATGGATTTTTCTCACACGATTTAATTCCAATGAACCACCTGTAGTCCTATTGTTGCCCATCCATTCTACTTTTGAAGGTTCGAGTTTTCTTACTTCATACTCTCTTACTTCGTACTTGGGTGAACAATTATGTCTCTCGCTAAATAATTTTCTAATGGTACCATGCATGATGCTTGTAGTTAATATGTTTGCTTGTATGAAAGAGCCTAAGGAGTTTTTATTTGTAAATTTGTAATGTTAGGAACAAGAAAAGATGCTTTGAGGGCAACAACCTACGCATCCATACACACTGTGAATCTGGAAGCTGATGATTTGGAAGGTAATCACTACAACAAACTTGGCCTTTTGCCACAATTTTTCAACAATATTCTTGTAGTTATATGGTATTTTAAAAACTAAAATTGTGGAATTGGAATTGTAGTTTATCCACTTTTCGATATATTATTGTAATTTGGCCACAATTCTTATACCATGGATAGTCCACAATTTATAAAATTTATAGATAATCTCCATTTTTTAAATTGTATATTTTCTACATTTCTTAACATTTGTAACATTTCTACAATTGCTATATTTGTTAGTGTTCCACAATCTTCATAGAAAATGTAGTTTCTCTATAAGTTTAATCTTCGTATAAGTTTAATTTTCGACTACCACAAAAAAAATGTAGGTGGAAGCTACAATTTGATTTCCACAATAATTAATTGTGAAATTATCTTTGTTAAAAATGTAGAAATGTTACTCTTATCAACCAATTCTTGATTTATTTTAATTGTTTGAAATACATTATAATCACAATGCCAAAAAACCAATTAAAACATTATAGATCAAAAATAATTTCTATTTATTACATAAATTATACAAATCATAAATTTTTACGGTTCCACAAAATTATCATCCACTTCAAGTTTAGTATATTTACTACATCTATAAATTCTTGATCAATGTAATCATTGAAGTATCAATCCCAGGAGCAAATAGATCATGCTTGTTTACTAATAGAGACAAATACTAAGCTTTGGGTTCTTTTATATATTATTGCCCACTCGGTTGAAATCACCCAGTCTCAATCAATACCCGAATTTTGGAATTAAATAATTGTTTCACTATTAATTTAATACTTACTAGAATGAATGCCTTGATATTTTCTCTCGTGGTATTCAAATCTGTTTGGTCGTCGTTAGAAATGGAGAAGAGAATCTCTATTCTTGCTTCTGGAATTAAGGGGAAAAATTGCAAGAACCTCCTTGCAGTAATTTTCTTCACGAAGACATATTGAATTTACATTTAAAACATCTTGATTAGGTGGAAAATAGGCTGGAAATTGCACCATAGACCGTGCAGTACAGATATAAATTGCACAATAACGTAAGTAAAAATAATGATAACAGAAGCATCTACATGGAGAATAATTATAGAAGATGGTGAAAAAGTCTTTAGAGCGCCTTCTTTGTCCATGTAAAGGAGATTCATTATAAGGACCACATGAAAAAATAATTAACTTAAAGAGACATCGACTCCAACCGGAAAAAATAAGCTCAAGAAACATTTGTGATTAAAAATATTTTTGTCTCCTTATCTGTGTAGGAGTTAGAGGAATTACAACCGCAATGAGGGTGAAAGGAAAAGATGTGTGGCAGATGGATGCTTGCTGCGCAAAAGTCCAAATGTCATTGCCCATTATATCCTTCTCTTAGATATTCTCCATTAGATTTTCAAAACGTCTGTGAAATTTTTTCATATGTTTCTCATACCCACAAATATATAAAATCTCACAAGTAGGCGATCCCATATGTAGTTTATCTAAACCTATAAGCGATCCCATACCTCTTTTAAAATACAATCAAGTCAAGTTTATAGAAATATATTATGGGTGGGGAAAGGCCATCTACGGAGGACCATGGACACCACATTCTGGAAGAAAATCTTCTTTATAATATCTCTGGTTGACAAAAATACTGGAAAAGAGGCAATTGCAGTGAGGATGCGAAGGGATTTCAGATGATTCTCCAGAAACTTTTTCCCATGGTTTACATTGTCAATTGTTAAACCTCTCACATCAAGCACCAGGGCAACAATTTTCTTCCCAACTTATGCAAGTTATCTTTAGATACATTTCGCACTTCAGAAAGAAAACTGGAACCATCGTATTCAGAAATTTTCCTGTCATACAACTCTTTTGCCAATATGGTTGTTTTACCACATACACCCATACCCACAATTCCCACAATTTCAATATTCTGGTGACTTTATGCACATTTTGATCTTGTTTTTTTTTTATTTCTCTACATCTCATCGATACAAACTAGATTTTTGGCTTCCACTGATTGCAGTATTACTATCGCTTTGCATGCAGAGACCAGAAGACCGTTCACTTCTTTCCTCATTTCTACAAATTTACAACATAAAGAAATGGAATGTCATTCAATAGGAAATGTGTAACAAATCGGAATGAAGATCTAGATTTTTAAAACCGTATGAGAATTTGATTCTAACTTTTTATTGTCAACTACGCAGCCAAAAATATATGAAAGTTATTGTAAGTTGTTTTCCTGCCGCTGCGATGAATTGATTGAAGCCACCATCTCAAAACTGAAGATGATCCATCTTAATTCTACCACTCCTATAATTACCTTAGGTTCCCCACTGCATTTAGGCTCCTGGTTAAGATTCTCCTAGATTTCTTATAATGATTTGAACATATGGTCAACATGCAGGTTATCACATAAAAATAATGAATTCAATTTCTATGATAACACAAGATTTTGGGATCGTGAGAGATCTATTTACACGGTGTCAAACATTAATTAAACGGTTAAATATATGCAAACATGGTTAAATTATGACAAGTGGTGAGTTTGATTTGGTCACAACCTAAATTAGAGTTTTGCATGTGGTAGAAAGAATAAATAAATTACATGATGAAGGTTAGACGTGGCACAAAGTGATAATAAATTCGGTTGATTACATTTTCAATTTAAAATTATCTTCCCCAAACTCTAGGATGTGATTTGTTAAATATTGAAGTTGTTTTGAAAAAAAATAATCCTACAAAAACAATTTAAACTATAGAAATGTAGTTTATTTAAATAATTTTTCAAAATTCTTCTTAAAATACTCTAAAACCATTGAATGTGGAGTTTCAACTATTATACCATTTTATTAAAATATTCTATATATAGAGAGGATGTGAATTTTCAATGTAAAAAGTTGGAAATATGAATTTTCTACGTTTTTTAACATTTATGTTAATTGTAGAATAATCATAATAAGTGAAAAAGAAAAACCAAATTATCATAGATATGTTAAAAATATTTTACAATTTTTTCAACTTATAGATTTATTGTGGAATAATTTTAATAGAAAGAATGTATTTGTTGTGTGTGTGTGTGTGTGTGTGTGTATATATAGACACACACACACACACACACATACATACATATATAATGTCTTCTTAAATATGTGAAAACATTTAAAAAATTATTGTAGCATTCCCACAATATTATAATTTAATATCAATCTTCATAAAATATGTCACAATTATAGGTGTGGTGGTTAATATTTATAATAAATTATAATATTGTTTTTTGGAAAATGTAGAATTTCTATACTGAAGATTTCAAGATGTGAATTTTCTACAAATTATTAACAATATAAATATACTATAGAAGAACTACAATAATTAAAAATAAATAACTATACTATCATAGAGATGCCACAATTATTCTACAATTATGTTAAATTGTGGAATTTTTGTAGAATAATTGTGGTAAAAAGTGCTTGTTTGTTGTAGTGAGAGCTGCGAATAGAGTCTCTACCACTTTGCTAAAGAGTCTCCTCCTGCCGCCGCCAAAGAATCCAAAGAAAAAGCTACGAGTTTAGAAGAAAACAAAAGTATCATAAGCTACAGAAATTTGCAATATCATAAACTCCAGAAATCGCAGAATTTTTTTATGCAGAAATCGTCAGATTTGCAGTATTTTCTCCAAGTCTGCAGAGTTGTGTTTATAAAAGATTTGAACTTTTTAGGGTTACGATTAGGGCTTTTGGATTTTACTTTTTTATGGTTTTACGATTTTGGGTTTTTTATTATTATTAGAATATGGCGAACTGAACCGAATAAATTCGGATCCTCAAAAATGCGGTTCGAACCGGATTTTGTCTGAATCCGGCTGAACCTGGTAACTATATCTGCCACACTCAAAAATCAAAGATATTCTAACCATAAACCATTACTGCAAACCTAGTCCAAACATAAGGAAGGAATGCAACTTGAAATATTATCTTTATCTGTGAGACTTGTCAAAGTAAGGTTCAAATGCTTGGGTTGCATACCGCTGCCATGTCCAAAATAGATGAAAAGGTCATGTTTTTGGAGAGTGAAAATACACTCCTTTGGAGTAGGAATCACTCCAGCTTTACCCTGTAGAAATTTAAAATCACAAGAAACATATTAGAAGAAGTTCAAAAGAAACTTAAGCTGCAGGAAGAATACGTGTATAAATTTAAAAAACATACATGAAATCAGGAAAGATTGCTTAACATATCTTACCTCCCAGCCTTGTTGATTCTTGAACCAATCCTCAAATGCAGCTTGTGTGGTACTGAGGTCTCCACTTGGATTTAACAAATAGAATGAATTGTAAGGGTCCACAAATGGTAACTTAGATGCCTGTTCCAGAGCTACAGATTGTATATTTTTTCTTGCAGATACTTCCTGCTTTGTATTGTTTTTGCCTTTCGATATTCTTTTTTCTTTTTCGTCAAACAAATCTACCATTTCTAGGTGGCCTCTAGATATCATAAGAGCTGAAATGCTGCCCACAGAAGGCATACGATAAACCTCTTGTTTCCTAAGTATTGGCAAACTCTCCCAAGGAAGGACCTGCACTACCAAAATATGCTATATTAATACTGTGTATCAGTGCTAATCAAAATTGGAAAGATATAGTTGTGCCGTCATTAATGAATTTACCTGTGAGTTGGCATCAAGTACAAGCACAACTGGTTCTCTTTGAATGCACATCATACTTGAATTTTCAAAATCATTTAACAAGTTGCAAGGAAAATAACTTTCGCATGACCTGCTTTCTGTACTATCTTCTTCTTTGAATTGTTTCTTCTTTTGCCTAGATGATTTTCTTGGTTCTTTATCACACATTTTATAATAGCCATTCTTCTTTAATGCTGCACTTTGAAATGCATTTGTAAGTTCTTTTGCAGCTTTGCCAATAATATTCTGACTTTCGGATCCTTCATAGATACTATGAGTTAAACAAGAATCCCGCATTGATTTTTTCCCGTTTTGCTTGGGACTGCAATCCAGTGATGTTATCTGAGCCAATGATGGGCTCTGCAGATGCTTAAAAGTTTTCCACTGTAGCAAATAACATATGCCCTTCTCAATTTCATTACTTGATAAAGAAGAAACACCACTCAAAAGAGCTTTCAACAGGCCTGCATCAACAGGAAAGAAATCCTCCTTTCCTATATTTAGTGCTGTCGAATCAATCATTGATTTGAGATCCTACATATGTGTTTGTAAAGCATCACAGTAGGCTGCTTCTGAGGGTTCTCCCAATAAGAGACATTTCCATGGACCAAGCCAAGAATCTTCAATTCCCCTGTTATTACAAAGAAATACTATTAAAACCGCTTTGGTTTAGAAACAGATTGAAATGCTACAGGTAGCTAGTAGAAAATGCCACATTTCGGATATTATTATGCACCTTAAAAGATTGCCAAGCCGATTGTCAAGTTGCATTCTCCACTGCCACCATTTGTTTTTCTCCTCATTAGTAGCAACTGGCAGAGCATTAGAGGTGGAAAGGTGAGTTTCCTCAAGCAACAAACTGAACTCTCCAGCAACTACATCCATCACCATTTGCAAGGAACTATCAGTCCACTTATTAATCTCCGAAGTGCTACTAAAATCATTCACTACAACAAACAAGCACTTTTTACCACAATTATTCTACAAAAATTCCACAATTTAACATAATTGTAGAATAATTGTGGCATCTCTATGATAGTATAGTTATTTATTTTTAATTATTGTAGTTCTTCTATAGTATATTTATATTGTTAATAATTTGTAGAAAATTCACATCTTGAAATCTTCAGTATAGAAATTCTACATTTTCCAAAAAATAATAATTTATTATAAATATGAACCACCACACCTATAATTGTGAAATATTTTATGAAGATTGATATTAAATTATAATATTGTGGGAATGCCACAATAATTTTTTAAAATGTTTTCACATATTTAAGAAGACATTATATATGTATGTATGTGTGTGTGTGTGTGTGTGTGTGTCTATACACACACACACACACACACACACACACACACACACACACACACACACACACACACAACAAATACATTCTTTCTATTAAAATTATTCCACAATAAATCTATAAGTTGAAAAAATTGTAAAATATTTGTAACATATCTATGATAATTTGGTTTTTCTTTTTTCACTTATTATGATTATTCTACAATTAACATAAATGTTAAAAAACGTAGAAAATTCATATTTCCAACTTTTTACATTGAAAATTCACATCCTCTCTATATATAGAATATTTTAATAAAATGGTATAATAGTTGAAACTCCACATTCAATGGTTTTAGAGTATTTTAAGAAGAATTTTGAAAAATTATTTAAATAAACTACATTTCTATAATTTAAATTGTTTTTGTAGGATTATTTTTTTTCAAAACAACTTCAATATTTAACAAATCACATCCTAGAGTTTGGGGAAGATAATTTTAAATTGAAAATGTAATCAACCGAATTTATTATCACTTTTTGCCACGTCTAACCTTCATCATGTAATTTATTTATTCTTTCTACCACATGCAAAACTCTAATTTAGGTTGTGACCAAATCAAACTCACCACTTGTCATAATTTAACCATGTTTGCATATATTTAACCGTTTAATTAATGTTTAACACCGTGTAAATAGATCTCTCACGATCCCAAAATCTTGTGTTATCATAGAAATTGAATTCATTATTTTTATGTGATAACCTGCATGTTGACCATATGTTCAAATCATTATAAGAAATCTAGGAGAATCTTAACCAGGAGCCTAAATGCAGTGGGGAACCTAAGGTAATTATAGGAGTGGTAGAATTAAGATGGATCATCTTCAGTTTTGAGATGGTGGCTTCAATCAATTCATCGCAACGGCAGGAAAACAACTTGCAATAACTTTCATATATTTTTTGGTCACGTAGTTGACAATAAAAGTTAGAATCAAATTCTCATACGGTTTTAAAAATCTAGATCTTCATTCCGATTTGTTACACATTTCCTATTGAATGACATTCCATTTCTTTCTGTTGTAAATTTGTAGAAATGAGGAAAGAAGTGAACGGTCTTCTGGTCTCTGCATGCAAAGCGATAGTAATACTGCAATCAGTGGAAGCCAAAAATCTAGTTTGTATCGATGAGATGTAGAGAAATTAAAAAAAACAAGATCAAAATGTGCATAAAGTCGCCAGAATATTGAAATTGTGGGAATTGTGGGTATGGGTGTATGTGGTAAAACAACCATATTGGCAAAAGAGTTGTATGACAGGAAAATTTTTGAATACGATGGTTCCAGTTTTCTTTCTGAAGTGCGAAATGTATCTAAAGATAACTTGCATAAGTTGGGAAGAAAATTGTTGCCCTGGTGCTTGATGTGAGAGGTTTAACAATTGACAATGTAAACCATGGGAAAAAGTTTCGGAGAATCATCTCAAATCCTTCGCATCCTCACCGCAATTGCCTCTTTTCCAAAGATTTTTGTCAACCAGAGATATTATAAAGAAGATTTTCTTCCAGAATGTGGTGTCCATGGTCCTCCGTAGATGGCCTTTCCCCACCCATAATATATTTCTATAAACTTGACTTGATTGTATTTTAAAAGAGGTATGGGATCGCTTATAGGTTTAGATAAACTACATATGGGATCGCTTACTTGTGAGATTTTATATATTTGCTTAGAGTATGAGAAACATATGAAAAATTTCACGAGGCGTTTTGAAAATCTAATGGAGAATATCTAAGAGAAGGATATAATGGGCAATGACATTTGGACTTTTGCGCAGCAAGCATCCATCTGCCACACATCTTTTCCTTTCACCCTCATTGCGGTTGTAATTCCTCTAACTCCTACACAGATAAGGAGACAAAAATATTTTTAATCACAAATGTTTCTTGAGCTTATTTTTTCCTATTGAGTCGATGTCTCTTTAAGTTAATTATTTTTTCATGTGGTCCTTATAATGAATCTCCTTTACATGGACAAAGAAGGTGCTCTAAAGACTTTTTCACCATCTTCTATAATTATTCTCCATGTAGATGCTTCGTTATCATTATTTTTACTTACGTTATTGTGCAATTTATATCTATACTTTGCCGCGGTCTATGGTGCAATTTTTCAGCCTATTTTCCACCTAATCAAGATGTTTTAAATGTAAATTCAATATGTCTTTGTGAAGAAAATTACTGCAAGGAGGTTCTTGCAATTTTTCCCCTTAATTCCGTAAGAAAGAATAGAGATTCTCTTCTCCATTTCTAACGACGACCAAACATATTTGAATACCACGAGAGAAAATATCAAGGCATTCATTCTAGTAAGTATTAAATTAATAGTGAAACAATTATTTAATTCCAAAATTCGGGTATTGATTGAGACTGGTGATTTCAACCGAGTGGGCAATAATATATAAAAGAACCCAAAGCTTAGTATTTGTCTCTATTAGTAAACAAGCATGATCTATTTGCTCCTGGGGTGATACTTCAATGATTACACCGATCAAGACTTTATAGATGTAGTAAATATACTAAACTTGAAGTGTATGATAATTTTGTGTAACCGTAAAAATTTATGATTTGTATAATTTATGTAATAAATAGAAATTATTTTTGATCTCTGCAAAAATCAGTCCTAACCACCACCTGTTCTCCAACCCTAGCCTCTTCGTAGGTTTAACCATCAGGGATCTTTGTTATTCCAAATTGGAGAGCCCAACTCTTCGTGACCGTCTGTCATTTCTTTTCTTTTTGGCTCTTCCTCTTGTTGTTCTTAATGACTGATTTTTTCAATTTCTTCTTCCCCACATGGAATTGGGGATGCAAGAGGAGGGATAGGTTGAAACTCAACAGATTTGACAATTTTGTGTGGTGGTGGAGGCGGTGAAACCTCTTGTTTCTTTGGAGGAGGGGGTATTTCTATTAGCTCTTGTGGAGGGAATGACTGTTTGGAAGGGAAGAGGAAAGAAGAATCGAGATGAGGTGGAAGACTGAGGGATGGAGGGATGGATTCAACACTTGGGACAGCAGATGGGGAGTTTAAATGAGATGGTGCTGCTTGAGTAATGGAAAGAGAAAAACCAGATGATGGTGTAGAACTTACCCATTGACAAGGTTGTTCAACAACAAGTGTGTAGGCCTCTATTTCTGCTGTCCATTGTGCAAGTTGGGGCAGCATCTTTATCATGAAGTCCAGCTTCTCCTGAGGGCTGAAGTGTCTTGGAAAAGGGCCTCCCCATGGACAAGGAGTCCTGCAACCAATTCTGAAAGCTCTCATTTGAGTTGTTGCTCTGGACTGCACATCTTTACCTCCATCTTTTGGATTTTCTCCAATGAGACTCAAAGATCTTGCATCTGATTGTCTTCATTGTATGCACACCCTTGCTCTTGGAAGGTTCCATAGCCAAACCGACTTTGCACACAAATGCTCATATGGGTATACACACTGATCTTGAAGATTTGTAAAACGTGTTGGAGGTGTGATATATTGCTGCTATTGGAAATGTGAATTCCATGATGGAAATGAAGTCATGATTGCACAACTTCATAGAATGAAAGAAGATGGAAGAGATGGAAGGAAGAATGGATGGAGAAAGAATGAAAATGAATGGAAAGGAAGGTCTGTGAACTTTAGAGATGGGTTGTTGACCGGATGGAGTCGCCGATGTGTTTGCAAGTGCCTCCAAAGGATGAAATCTTCACAGGAACACATCAACCTGCAAAGATGAAGTGGAAGACCTCTAAGGTCCCACCAAGTGCGTGCCAAAATTGTTGATGGTCGCACTTTGTGGCTTAAGAATTTCTATTTGATAATGAGACACCTCTGAAAGATGAAAATCTAACTTCGTGATGTCCCACCCAAAGATGCCAAAACTGTTAGTGCAAAATCACAGCACCCCTGGATGCAGATCAGGCTTCTAGGTTGATCACTCAGGCATCCAGTGTGATTGCACAACATGGAAACCTCTCTCCAAGCGTGGGACTTGTGAAACCGAGAGAGGAATCTCCAGAGAAGGTTGGTTCCTGCTCCTAAACTACCTGCCATAGGCTATTCCAGTGCAGAAAGCTAATCTAATCCTAATCTAACCATGCCAAGGAGACAAAGAGAGAGAGAGAAGGGAAAAACAGCAAAAGCCTACACTAAAACGGTGATACACCAGAGAAGGAGAATGTTGGACATCTATCAAAACTGCCATGGGACAAAGAGAGGTGAGCAATGGGAAGGATGGACAGATGCATCACAGGCCCAAGGATAGATTTCACACAGAAAATGTCCCAAAACTCCATGAACATAGCTCCAGATCTGCAATGAACATTAGAACATGCAAAAATACCTCGTAATGAAGAGAGGCAAGAAGAGAACAAGCAAAAACGGGCAAGGATGGACGGATGCATCACAAAACACGTTTTGTTGCTCCGAAGTTTGCACGAAACATCATTTCAATAGTAAAAGGCAAAAACGCCATTACAGAGAGAGAGGGAGGAGGAGGTCTGAACTCCATTTTCAACCCTAGAGAAGAAAAGAAGGGAGGGCAGAGCCGAAAGAATGAACCACTTCGTATTATTTTTCCCCTCTTTACAATATATAGGAAGAATGAGAGAGGGAAAAGAGAGGGAATTCAGATCTACCCTAACCACTTCTAGGTCGCATTTAACTCATTTCATTATTGCGGCGGTGAGAACCACAGCAAAATGGTGGGGTGTCTAGCGAAAACGGCGAGCTATCTGTTGTATTAAAGCCGGTCATTTGAAACATCACTTCGGACATGAACACGCGTCGAGGCGTTTCTCAATTTTCTCCCCAAACTGCACTAAAATGCAAGATTGATCCCATAATCATTTAGAGCATCTCACAAGATTTCTTTTGATGTAAAGAACGTGCCAATCCGAGCTCTGGATCAAAAGATATGACGATTTGAAGAAAACAGGCAAAAATGGATTTGAAAAGCTTTTCCCGCGCTTCGCCACCTGGATGACACGTGTCATGTGTTGATTGGATGAGTAAGGTCTTTAGCCTATCGGGTTCGGGATTCTCCTCTGCATTTGCATCGGACTTGGAGGATGGCTCGACATATGCTTGATGCTCGTGTTTTCCCGAAACCCGCTTACGCCAGATTATCCAAATTTTCCTTTGTTGTCGGGCTTTCCGACCCTCCGACATGTCCTTTGATGTCGGGTTTTACGAGCCTTCCGAATGTTCTTGCGCCGTGTTTTCCCGACTTGTTTTCCCGACTCCGAAACCCGATTTTCCTTTGTGTCGGTTTTCCAACCCCTCCGACATGATTTTGATGTCGGGTTTTCTCGAACCCTCCGACATGCCTTTGATGTCGGGTTTTCCAATCCTTCCAACATGTCTTTGATGTCGGGTTTATCCACTCCTCCGACATGCTTCTGTGACTTGCTTTTCCACCTCCGAAACCCGATTTGCCTTTGTGTCGGGTTTTCCAACCCCTCCGACATGTCTTTGATGTCAGGTTTTCTAAACCCTCCGACATGCCTCTTTGTTTGTCAGGTTTTCCTTTCCTTCCGACACTTTTCTTGGCGAGGAAACGTGGCAGCTTCTCATTGGTTTGGATCGGTGCTCGAAAACTTGCCCTTTGACTTTTTGACTTTTCTCCTTGTGACACGTGGCGTGCGTTGATTGGTAGACGGGTCCACGGCTCTTTCGGGTCCTTCATGTCTATTTGTCCCTGATGTCCTATTTGCTTTCGGACTCTTTGTGCTCATTTCGGCCGATTCGGCTAGTTCGGGGTACTCCCCCGATTGTCCCAATTGCTTTCAGTCTTGTGCTCATTTTGGCCGATCCGGGCTGGTTTGCAAGGCTCTGTCCCACTTGTCCCATTTGCTTTGGACCGTCTATTCCCATTTCGGCCGATTCGGCCGGTTCGCGCACTTTTGTCCCAAATGTCCCATTTGCTTCTGGACCGCCTCTGTTCCCATTTCGCCCGGTTCACCCGGTTTGGGTCCTTCGCGTACCTTGTCTGAACCGTCTGCCTTTCGAGCTTAGTCGTTTTCTTCCTCTTTCGGCCGGATCGGCTTCTCGCGCCCGCCGCGTACTTCTATCCCACTTGTCCCAAATGCTTAGCGGGCCACCTGGACGCTTTTCGGCCGATCCGCGTCTTTTTGTCCCACACGTTCCAAATGCTCTCGGACTGAAGTTCCTTGTTTGGCCGATTCGGCCAGTTAGGGTCTTTTTGTCCCAAATGTCCCGACTGTCCCTAGGACTAGGACTCACCATTTTTCGTGATTTTCCTGCCCAAGATTGTTTTTGCAGCCTTTTCACCTTTTCTCGAGCTTGCTCTTTCCTTCTATGGCCAGGGAGTTAGAAAATCGGGGGACCCCGAAACATGATGTTTGCTCTGAATCAATCAATGTGCATGGGACTTGAATATTCTGATGCATGTTATCAAAATTACCCTGGGGGGTGAATTTTGGATAACAAGCCCATAATGGTTACCCATTACCCATGGGTTAATAAACCACCCATGAAAATTTTCTTGAGGGCTTCGCCCCTGAACCCCCGACCCGCTCACTGGCGAGCGGGACCGCCAAAAATACCCGAGTGTAACACATAGGTGGTGTACCACACTCTAACATGAAAATAGGCTCCACAAACATAATAAGTTGCAATATGATTTTTATCAATCTTTATATTTTCTTACTTACTATTATCAATTTGGAAAGGTGGAGATAAAGTTAAAAGATTTCATTCGGGTAGCTTTTGTAACAATTTATCAAGGGGTCCTTCCAAACATGTACATTGTCTTCGTGGAAGAGTAGAAAGAACATGGGGTGAAACTACTCATTCTACTTTAATGTTTTTACCGACAATTTTTTTCATGTCATTAGTACTAGTCTTGTATGGTAGTCTACCTTGAAACCTAGCTCCATTAAAAGTAGGGGTATTGGTGACAGGACTTGAGCATGTCAATTGCGAGGAGAGTAGTCTTATAGACCTTGACTATTCAACATAGGTTTTCAAAGGATGTGAAGTTATCAAATGACCTTTATCTTGAACTATGGAACTAGGCTAACAATAAATAGCTTTTGTAACATTGTATTATCAATGTATTTGGTTCCTTGAGACAACATGGTCTTATATCACAATATATAGTGTGTGACTTTCTCATTAGGTTGTTGCTTGATTTGGAAATTTGCACAAAGGAAACTCTTTGGCTAATGTTAATAGAGAAATGATCTAGGAAACTATCAACCAAAGGTCGAAATGAGTAACAAACATTGACGAGACCGTAGAATTAATCTAGTGCATACTCCTTAAAATTGCATGGGAAAATTTTGGTCAACAATGCCTCATTACCTACATAGTCTATGATGAAGCGATAAAGGCTTAAAGATGTTGCTTGGGGTTGGTCTTGCCATCATCTAATGAGAACTTGAGTGAAACAAACCCTATAGATGAAGTGTAACCAAGAAATTTGGGTTTCAATGGGTTATCTAGAACCCAATGGAACTTGTGGCAGCGTGCAAGTTACCTTGTTACTTGGGAAGCAACTTATGACGCCCCAAAGTAGGAACACTAGGTGTAAGCAACACTTACGTGGACACATGGACACGGGCCCCTAATGTGGAAAGAGAGCCTCTCGAAGATGGATTTGTATCAACCAAAAGTTCAAAATTGGCACCCACAAGCCCGAGGTTTTACGTGCAATGTTTCTTATGGGCTTCTATTAACATAGTTACTACTCCATCAATGTTAGGTTTCTCCATCGACGCTTTGCTAAATTGATCAATTGGAACTTTATACGGGATTTGTTGGGTGATGGGAAGTTGTCCATGGTTGGGTCATATTGGTCTCCCTCATGGTCGATATTTTTCAATAATACAAGAGCCTCATTAGTATTTATAGTATCACCATGAAATTGAATAGAATTATCAACATGTGTATCAACAAGCATGAATAAAAGAAGTATTAACATCAAATTTTTCGTCCAGTTTTTTATTATGATGTGGAACTAAAGGCACTTAGATGCAATCAATCTAGCATTTCCCCTAGTTGGAGTAAGGTACCCATATTGCCTTGGCACTATAAGAGGAGCATCAAAATATGCACATTATGGGGTTGAAATGGTTTTATACATAAGCGGGTTCGCCTAAATGTTATACGAAATCAGGCTTTAAGACATAATTGGCCGATAGGCCTTTCTAAACTCATTTTTCTTGGTAACTGTTGTTTTCCTTGTCATACTTGTTTTCCCATATTTTAAATTAATTGTATTTAACTGAGTTAAATCTACACAGAAAACATAATGCTTCATTGTGTGAATTAGAATTTTCTCCAAAATAACAATTTTAACGTCTCCTCCAATAAAGCTTCAGTTTCTTATTTGGGGCATCCCACCAAATCTCCATTCCATTTTATGATTATTTTTATATCAAGAAAACTGTTGATAGGTAACTGTAACAGAATTCTAGATTAGAACATGTGGAGGTCCAAAATTATTTCCCACCCCATGACTAAAATGAAGCCTCACTCATCAAAAACAAAAACAAGGTGGATCTCAGTATAGACAACAATCCCACGTATTGATGTCATCCTATGTGCGAGACATTTAAAACCATCAACTAGGATTCATAAAGGAGGAATTCTCCCATGAGGGACTGAAACCACGACAGATTCAACATATGAAAGCTAGGGAGGTTATTTTTACTATTGTCCGTTCTATATAATAGATGTGAATGGATGATCTTACCTAGCCTTTTTACATTGCTTCAAAATACCTGGAGATAATATTGTTTTTCTTCTCTGTGTTTTCTCCTTCATAGCATTTATATGTAAATCTCTCAAATTTATGTGTTTTCTTAGTATTAGCAGACTCCACTTAGCTAATTTTTCCCTTTGAATGTTAGTTGACTGGTAATCCTGTGATTTGTAGATTTGTGATGCAACACCTATCAAATATTCTCGATAAGAAGTGTCACATAAGCTCGTATAATTATTACATGGTCCCGATTTCCACTCTTTAACAATATAGCTCATTTCAGGTTTTTCGTTTCGGATATAATACATTTGTTAAATACAACTATGTACCTCAATACATTTTGGAGACGCAATTAGCTATCCCTTAAACTATTACATATTTCAATTGGGCATAACTACTTTGGGATACGAGAGATGACACTTTTCGATTTTATCACATACAGGACTCGGGATGATTCCATCTCCCATTAGGTATAATCCTAATTTTGGATTAGTTTGTTCGTAGCATAAAAGTAAGTAATAAATGTTTGGACATTTACAATTTTACTGTGATTGACTCTTGAAAATTCTTATTTAGCTGCAATCTCTCGATCCACAAAGATTGCATGTCTTATGGTAACTAGTGTGTTTCCCTTCTAGTGAATTTCTTTGCGGGGAATTCAACCTTACATGTCCCGACATATGTTGGTTAGGACTAGAGCTCGAGTTTCATCACTTGAAATAGAAAAGAAATTTTTCCATCATAAAACTCTCCTTGGATATAGTCTACCAGTTTTTTGTTCTTCTTCAGAATGATTATTGGCAACACCCAATTTTGTAAATGTTGCTGAAGGATCTTTGTTGGTTGGGAAGAATTATCAACAGCCTAATTCTACAGGCTCAACCATGTACAAATTATTGATTTCCCCAAATGATCAAATTTCGTAGTGGTTGCACTTAGAATCCATTACAGGGGCGTCACATGTCCACAAGGTTTTTCCACGTCGACACTGGGCACAACTTTATAGTTCCATTGAAGCTAGGGAACTTCCCCAAGATTGGAATCCTGGTTGATGGCTTGTAATGGTATTGACATCTTGTCCCTTTGATGATAATGACCTATTTTAGAAATTATTTCTTTGGTTTTTAAGTTTTAGGTTTTCTCCGAGTTAACTCTCTCTTTTTTATTTGGTGAATTGGTAAACACTCGATCATTAAGCCGCATCGAAGTGTGTATATTCCTTAAAAATCATAGGGAATCTTTGCTAAGTGGATGTGCAGATATGACCAGCCAACTAAAACTGATTTCTCTTTGCATTATTTTTCCTATCACCCAAAGAAACGTCATTCTAATATATTTTCATTCATCAAGAATCCTCTACATGTTGTTTAAATAAGCACTCGAAGATAGGAAATAACGATGAAAGAAGAATCTTAATAAGGTTATTTTATTTTAAATTATCCAACCCAAGGACTAGGTGATCTTTCTAGTTATCTCAGTCCATAGGAACATAGACCTTCAGGTTGAGATCCTCCCTCTCATCCGTTTGGGTTGTGCTTAAATGACTATACTCAAGGTTTTGTTTTGTAAGAGTCTTAATATTTGCTTTGACATTAAATAGTAATTTTCATGCTTCAATTGTGGATAACATTTGTTATATTTTTTATGGGCATGAAATTTTTGATTTCAGGTGATCTTGATGATTGTGTGGTCTAATCACGAGGGTAGTATTCCACCACGGTGTCAGATCCCAAGTTTTTACGGATTCCCCTTTCGTTATTGCTTGGCGTGGCTGCCTATCTAGATTCTCTAAATCTATGGGGGGTTCATCTGGTCGAGATGAACCAAATTCCCCCGGAAGCGGATGCGTTGGAGTATTTGCAAACATTGAGGGCCGTACACAAACGGGATCTCAATGTTTGTACACAATGTTCGTTGTTTGTTTGTAGGGCACCGTAGTGAGTTCAAGATTCGTACTGTACCATAGTGGCCCCCTATAGAATTGTTTATATCCCCGAGAGTCGCCTCACACCGCAAGAGCAATCTTATTCTATGATCTCTTACCAAGAGGAATCCTTTGAGGCAAGGGGTTATGAAGGGCCTTTCGTTGAGCGTCTGCGAGTACCATCCTGGCACAAACTACTCTTTCTTGATTTTATACCATTTGTTAATCCTTGGGCATATGGTAGTGAAAGGGTGAACTCTTTTGATTGAGTGCAGGTAATAACATTAGTTACTTGCATGCCATCTCTTGTCGTGGGGCCTCTGCTTGTATTGAGTCAGGAAAGGTACTCTTTCATGGTGGAATGGGCCTTGTTCATTAGTTATGTTTAATGGCACGTCATTTGATTTAGAAATTAGAGGAGTGACTGTATTGACAAGTGGAAAATATTATTAATGGAAAGTTTTGTGGATTAAAACATGAATCACATCTCAAAGTTACTTGAGATTTCAGGTGCTGGAGACCCGCTTACAAAGTGTGGGTTGACTCTTGATACGTGGCAAACTTTCTCCTAAATATAAGAAGAATATGGATGATAAATTTAATATTTTAGAATTGTAAATGTAAAATAGACATCAAGTCTATTATTAAGAAGCCTTTCAATGTTTTTTTTTAATCTAAGTTTAGTATTTTGAAATATATTTCATAGAATTTTCATTTAAACAATAGTATGTGTCTATCGGCCTTCCACAAATATTTATGGATGTTTTTGCTAGTTGGTCTATAGACCTTACTAGAGACAACTTTCTTGTGTACGTGACATTTCATCGTCATAGCAGTCTAAAAATTCTAATAAATTTTAATAGTTTTGGTTATAGCAGCAAACAGGATGCTTAGGAGGTGAAATTTGGATATTGAGCGGGTGAAGCATGATATAGTGTTGCAGGTTATTTCTTGTGTGAATTCGTGTTGTAGAATTATTCACCATCTGATTTCTGTTAAATTGCTTCAAAAACTTGCAAAATTTACAAATAGACTTGGAGAAACTCTTACAACCGTTGGAGCTCCACGACCTAATAGTGTGTTTGTTGCAACTGAAAGATGATGGAGAAGGCACATATGATGGAGATGACATTAGGGGGATCAATTAATTACATTTGATGGATGGGGATTTTGGTATCTTTCATCATCCATTTATCTTTCCCTATTGCTAATTGCATGGTAATGGGAAAATTTATGTTTAGTATATCTTCCAAAAATAATTCCCCAGGGAATGAAATTGCAGTCTCTTAATTTCAAAGTCGCATGTTGAGGTAGGTTGGGGTTTCAGTGTAAGTGTAAATTGTATCTTTTTTGAAAGGAACTTGGATCGGGAATATGAAAAATTGGGTAAACAGATAGTCACTACATTTAGCAGGTTGGTAACTCATCATTGACGGAGCTTTCTTAAAAGATGGAAAATATCGATACGAATGGTTAAGAGAAGCAAATGATACACGTGTTTTTTATATCCATTTGAGAAGTATTTACTACATATTATCTTGAATTCGGAATGGTGTTACTTTTCCTTCCAAAGACAATAAAATTGTTTGAGGTCGTTCAATATGTTGCACCAGGCTATGATTCCTAGAACATGACCCCAGGACCATCCTCATGTGACATCATACCGACAACCATTCATATGATCATTTGTTGAATGGGTTCAATTATATTTGATTATTTGAGCCCATGTTAACATACAATTAGTGGAGCTTAAAATTTAAAAGTGTCACTACGAAGTCAAGAAGCCAACATTGAAATTGGGTTTCAAACTTGGAACCTATTGAATCTTCTTTGTTTTTATTTTTTCATTAAGTAAAAATTCCACTCACTTAATAATATGAGCGAGGTTGAGATAACAAAATTGAGCATATATATAATAAATTTTTGTCGTATTAATGTCATTCAAATGAATTTGATTTTCCAGGGGCCCACCAAATCTTATCATAGTTATGTGCATTGACCGTCTATTGCAAAAATAGTTTCAGTAGACTAAATTGCATTTAGTCCATGTGTTGTCTACTCATTTGATGCTAAATGCCAAACTTAAGGCAAAGGATAAATTCACCCCTCTATAGATATGCTAAGCTTAGAAATTTACAATACCATCTGAAAGATATAGTCCTAAAAGTGTGTATCTAGCCAAAACCAAGTTTAAAATGGGAAGATCCACATGTGATAATTAATTCTTGTTTGATACAATTTTGAAATATTATGTACCATTTTATTATTAATCTTTAAAAAATAACACCAATATTGTGTTCTGCAATTTTACACATCACCTCTCTTTCCAAAATATTGAAATGAATGGACCCGTTATAGCGTATTATTGTTGATGTTGACCTTCAAAGTTTAGACATGTGTAAGTTTGCCTTCGAATTATTCATTGAGGATTTGTTACTTTCAAGATATCTCTGATATGTGTTTCCTTAATTACCTACACCATGTAGCCCCTTTCTCTTTGAAAACATTATGAAAATGACACTTGCTTCATATGTATAACGTCATAAATATAAACTTACGAAGTAAAATATGTTTTTTTAAATACAAATTTATTATAGTAATTAACAAATCACATTACACAATAAATAAATAAATATATATTTTGTACTACTTGATTCAGTTGAAAATTTTGGAGATTCCTTCAAAATCTATCTTTACAAAGTTGGTTATAAAATAGGAAAAGATGTGCAATAGAAACATTTCTAGCACATCTTCTTTTATTGCGTTATTTTGAAATTATTGAATCCAAACAACTTGTAGTGCCCCATTTGACATGAGATGAATACCTAAGTATGAAAAAGTATGGCATTATGAGTATATTTATTTTCTACAAATTACATATTTTCAAAAGATGAAATATATTTTTCATTGTCATTGGAACCTAATATAATTTCTGATTTCAATAAACCAAGGTTACATTGAAATTTGAATTTAATTGCATTGTTATTTTATTAGTAGATAGGTCAATATATGTCGATATTATTGATAATTGTTTTTTTAGATTTTGGAGGTCATCGCGGTGTTATAAGACAATATTCTATAATTTAATTTAAGAAATTCATTTCAAATTATGAAAGTTACAAGATCCTTCTTTAAGGTTTGTCTAGAATTTGATAAGAGGGTAAATGATATCAAATTGGAAGTTATTATGGATAAAAGGGATTTATAGGAAACATAGTCACGAAATGGATTCCCTCTATATGTTTCTTTCCCTAATTCCATAAAAACTTAATATTTATGCATATTTAACACATGCGAAACCATTATACGATTATATAGGAAAGCTCAAACAATTCATTTTCTGATCTATAGATTTGAGTTTTGTATTATCATATCATTAAAAAAATCATACCCACTTTGATGCTCTAGAAAATGAATACGAAGAGTACAATATTTTTACATATAATGTTCTTAAATGGGCACGGGTTTTTGTCAGTCCCATACCAAATTCTCTTCTTTATTAAGATTTCAAGAATTTGTTCTTTGGGTGTATCTTGTCCATGATTTCAATTTGTAATTAATTTATTTTTAAGAATTACAAGGAAAATGGATATTAAATAGATGTATGAGAGTGACAAAAATGTAGGAAACTAGAGTTTATTTACAAAAATGATGACATTCGATCTTATCATTCTCTAAAATCGTCTACTTCATTAAGAACAAGAAAAATTTAAATCTTTGTATATAGTTTCCTTGTGTCAATTTAGATATTCAATAATTACAAATTGGAAGTTAAAAGGAATTTTTGGCACCATCATACATCAAATATTCAAGATTGCACATAGATAAAATAGGAAAAATGTGTAGATAATGTTCAAAGTTTGGTATGTGCACAAAGATTTTTAAAAAAATCGTAGACATTGTAAATATTTGAATGTGAATATAAATTATGTACTAACGATGTTTATTAGAATCAAAATCTTTTGTTGTGATATTAATTTTTATAATATTTTACTCCACAAACCCTCTAGCCCGCAGCCCATCACATGATGCCACGTGGCACGGTGGAAGGCGGACCGAAAATCAAACTTATGTTTTTGAAAATTTTTGCTTGGGAAATATTTCATTTTCCCTCCACCGACCCACAGACCAATTCGAGGGCGACACGTGTCCTATAGGGGTTGTGGCGGTGGCACGGTTCATTTTAAATTTTTATCCCTTTGAAAATTTTTGGGAAAATTTTTCATTTTGGCCCCGCCGCACGCAACCAATGAGAAAGTGCCACGTGGCACTTTGGGGGTGGCAGCGGGTGGGGTGGAACCCTTTTTTGTTTTGAGTTTTTGTCCTTGGGAAAATTTCTTATATTCCTCCCGCGGCCCACAACTCCGCCTCCTCCCTCAGCCTTTCCTTCTCTGACCGGCGTGCGGGCTTGCGCGTCCCCTTCTTCCTCTTGGTCTCCAAATCAACCCGCTGCTCTGCCCTTCCCTTCTCCTCTTTCACTCGGCACTAGGACTCGACACATGTCCTCCCGGGACCTACGGGAGTAGAATTATTTTTTCCCTTTCGCTTTGCATTGGAAAAATTCCTATGCCGCCCGCGACCATGCCAAACTACCACGTGTCCCTCTAGGGAAAATTTGCTTTAGGAAGTCCGCTCACTCATATCTTGAGTTCTATAAGGAGTTAGGAGGACTTCCTTATATCACCGAAAGGTTAGAAAATTTCCTATCCATTGGAAATGGTTTAGGGAATTTTAGAAGTGTTAAGTAAGAGAAAATCTAGTTGAAACTCGAGCTCATAGTTAGAGAGCGGTATGGGGGTAAACTACTCCCTGAACCTAACTAAAGCATATAACCCTAAATTTTGAACCTTGTGAACTTGATATAAGTTAATAAAGGAAAATTTTGTTTTGGTAAATAGGATTTGTTCTGAAACCTGTTAGTGAAAACTGATGTTTGGCAACCTGAATGTAGATACTTCTAATAAAAAAAATTATCCTATAATTTTCTAGCTAACCCTAGGTTATTTCTTAGGTCTCAAGTGGTTGTTTAAACAGGCACTACAAGAGTGAATTTTTGTGTCCCACATGCCCCCTTATAATTTGGGATAAAGGTATTTAGGGACATCACACATTCAAATGGTCACCATGGGCCTATATGTCATGAAAAGTGGTCAAAATCCAACTTAGGGTGAGTTTATACCATGTTTTAATCACTTTAAGTGACATAACATAACACTTGATGGGGGAGTGCATTTTTGTATCTTTCATGTCCCCTTGCACCAAGGGAAAAAGGGATAAAGGAACATCAAGCCTACAAAACCCCGTCCAAACTTTTTGGAATGGTGATGTCATCAATCTCAAATTTTTCGGGTTTGGGAGCAAGACATTGAGTTCAGAGGGCAAAAATTATATGATTTTGATCTAAAGGACTTACTAATTCCATTACCACCATTCTAAAGACTGATTCAACTTGGAGTTTTCCTTTTCAGTCCACTTTCCACTTTTTCCCATATACTTGTACTAGTAAGCTGAGTTGCCATTGGGGTAAAAATTATTATAATAAAATATTATATATGTATAATGAGGAGGGTCTAATGTACTCCACTTTTACTTTTGGTATAACTCTTACAATGTGTTCCATGTCATTTGGTCGAAGATGCGATTGAAACTAGTTGTTTTAGGCCTATTTTGGAGCCTTATGAGGTGTGAAAGGATGGTATAGGTCATGGGAAGGTAATATAAGCATGGGAGCAGCCTATAAATGTTTTCTAGGGAATGTGTGAGATAAAACAAGATTTATTTTATCTCCGGAGGAAAAATTCAAAAGCTATCCACGGTTGAATTTGAGAGCTTACAGTGTAGGTTGATGCAAATGAGATAGGTATGAGAGGTACAATAATACATATGGCTAACCAACACATTTAATGAGAAGAGGGATGTCTTGTAGTGCTTCATGTAAAATTTTATCAAGTTTTGATATGGTATGTGAAAATTATGCTAGTTTCTCTAAAACAAGCTTTTTGAAATGTGTATAATAAGTTGCCTTACTTCTTAGCACTCAAGAAAAAAATAAATTTCTTTCTTCAAATAAATCATAGAAGGAATATTTGTATAGGATTTCAATATTTAAGCATAATAAAAAAATTCAGGTGAAATGGACAAGTTTTAAGACAATTATGTGCATTCTTCTTCCAATCTTTGCTCTCTCTCCAGGGCTTCTTCTTGATTTTATAGGCTAAACATAAGTTTCCCAACTCCAAATCATTTATTGCAACTATGTTCACTCCTCAAAAGGCTAGAAAAACTTTTCCAAGTCAAAATTTTGACCCCAACTATACCAGATGGAAGCAAGGCATGTAGTTGAAGCCACCAGTGTTTATGATACAAGCCTAAATACATTTCTTCAAGTGACTATAGGTTGTAACAAAATGTGTCTTCACGTGCTCATTTGGTCTTCTTAGCTTTAGATCCCTAAAACATGGAGAAGCGAGTAAGGTTAAAATTTTATGCTTGAAGGAACCATGTATGATTTTGCAAATGATGAGTCTCGCATTCAAAGACAAATAATTTCTCTAAAAGGTGTTGGTGACTATTCCAATATGACCCAAGGATTATAAATAATTTACTCAAGCCTCACCATGCACTATTATAGACCTAGAATCATCTTACTTTGATCTAGAAGACACTCGAGGTTTGTATCACACTGCTTGTACACTATTATTCCCGATTCTTTGGGAACAAGTGAAGCCATTTCATGGTGTTTAATTGTTTCAAAGTTGGAAGTTGGTCTCCTGAAAGCATCGAGTAGTTTGGAATTTCAAATTCCATCATGATTTGAGCTTGAAAAACAATTTAATGTCGTCTCGGGTATGCACAAGTTGCTCCATAACTTTGGTTATAGGGTTTGAAACCCTTCTTGTTTGAATCTCATAATTTATCCAACGAAAAATCCTTGAAAACTTGTGAAGACCTCTCTGTTGAAGGCAAGAATTATTTCCAAAATAAATTTTTGTTTACATCAAGTGCACAGTGAGAAATTGTTGACATATTTTTTGAATCTGTTAGGACAAAGGTGTGCAAGGTCTAAGTTGGGTATTTTTAGTGCAATTTCTTTCTTAATCTCGAAATAGAAGCTCCTTCAACCTTTCATGCAGCTCGTTTGTTGTCTAACCAGTTTAAAGGAGCACTTATAATGTCTTGATAGTCAAAGTCACTTGTAATAGTGATGAACCAAAGATAGAAGCACTTTCCAAATACAATTTTAGTATGAAAGGTGATCGAAATATTCATGTCAAGCCTCCAAAGGATGATAGAGGAATCAAGGAATGTGGGAAGATTTTTACTCTTACATGGAAGGTAAATTTTACATAGCAGTTCAACATGTCACAAATGATTGTGAGTATGGATGAATTAGTCAAGAAACTGTAATATATTTGTCAATGTCAATGTTTCTCTAAAACTGCTTTGTCTCAAAGTCCTATGCTATCTTAGAGATCGGTTGAAGGCTTATGATCTTGTTCCAGCATTCTCTAACAAGTAAGTGGATCCTTTACCTTAGAGTAAACTCATTTTTTTTATTTCAAAATAGAGAAGTTGTTTGAGTTCAAAAATAAATGTTAATGTACAAATTCCCAGTCTCTTAAGGAAGCCTAAGGGTCCAGGTCAAAGCAAATGATTTTTTTTGAAAAATTCCAAAGGTTCATAAACAGTTACAAACTCATGTAACACTCCCCTAGCTCATTGTGAGAAAATGAAAATACATTTGTATTTATTATGCAATGTCAAGTGTCAAAGGAATCTTGAACTTACTTGGTGAATAGGAAGAGATTGATATGGCTCAAACAGTGAAAATTAGTCTAAGGCATGAAAAATGAAAAGGTAATGTAAGATGAAGAGTCAAGTGGATGGTGTAAAAAAGGAAGATGATTTATTCTTGCAAATTTTTGATGAAAACCCCCTTTATCTTCTATTGAAGAAAACTTTGCTATAAATCAAAACCCCTTGGGCTTAGAAAAACATCCCTGAAATTATTTTCTAGGTTAGTAGTTGGTTGTAGTGAAACAAAGATGGTGGATTCTCTGCAATAACAAGTTGATGAAGGAGAGTAGTCTTGATGTTTTGTAGTTGAATGATGTTAATGAGAAGATCAAGTCATTGTACTCTACTTTGAATATCATTAAAGAAAGGCGCTGAGTATATCTTGTTTTCCTACTATGGATGCATTTCATAATGAACTATATCTAATGATGATAAAGCTTAATGTTTGTAGTTTATGAGGGTGTGTGTTTAATGTTTGAAATTGAAAAGAGAAATGTTTTATAAATAACTGATTCACCCCCCCAGTCCTTTGTCACTTCAAAAAATTTGTATCAGATCATGCCCTTGGAAATATCCTTAATAAGCTAGATATAACATCCCAAAATTTCTTGTAAGTTAAATTAACAACAGTTAAGTCTAAACAGGATTAGACGAGATCATCATTAGGTATAAAATTCATTTGATTCGTTGTATCATGACCCACAACTTCTACTATAGGGCATGACATTGCGGAACGAATAACCCCGCACCCACCTTGATGATCCTTCCTAAAACATGATTAGGCCTTAATCATAGGTAAAACGATTCATTAATAATAGTGAATCTTTCGGTTATTTGTATTCCGGTTACTTTATTTTAATTAGTTTGGTCGTCTTTTGTTTTGTTTGACTTTTGCAATGACCATGATGAATATTGCCTCTATTTTATTTGACAATGCTATATCAAACCAACTTTATGAGAATATTCAAATTATTATTTACGGACTTGGTGATTTTCATTTGTTTGAATGTTTTATATGGAACATGGGAATTCGAATAATTATTATGATAACATATTGTTGGCAATATGTGGACTTATATTATGATGATTAATTTTACCATTAAAGTTAGGTATCAATTAAAATAAAAATTTTAAAAAATGCATTATTAATTTGTGAAATTATATATTTAAATCCTAAAAGGATTTGGCATGTAAATCAAAAGTTAAAAAGAATAATAATAATAATATTTTAATATTTAAAAATTGAGAGTTTTGAAAGGGACACGCCTTCATCTGACACCAAGTATGTGGCATGCATTGACGCATGAAGCAACATTGGGAAGCCCGAAAATTCTCCATTATAGTATAGTTTCTTCATTATATTTTCTTTTATTTCTCCTTTGCATGTTTTCATTCTTCTCTTGGAATACTGCGTGAGTTTTGGAGGAGAGAAGGATTCATTACATGTGCTACATTGGTGGGAAAATGGTTACAAAAGTCCCAGTGATGATTCAAAATCCTTTCAAGAAGGTGTTTGAGCTCCAAAACCCACTTATAGTATATATTTGTAGCCTAAATAGCCTTACATAGCTTTCCTTGCATTTTCCCTTTTCCCCTTCATTATGTGCTTTCTTTGGCCTTAAGTGTCAAAACCGCCACCTACCTGGCGGCGGTTTACACCGCTGCCGGGAAGGGCAGCGTTAGCAAACCATCCACCCATGCGCAGGGGTGGTGGTCTTGATCGATTTTTCTAGAATCTTCACATGATAAATTATATGACGATTCACTTAAGTTTATCTTTTGAACACGTCCATGAGTCGAATTTGCTAAAAATAGCTTTGTTTGCTTGGTTCTCCTAGTTCCTTCTATTTTTAAATAGATTTAATGAGTGGAACTACCTCTTCAATTCCTTGTGCATGAAGTAACCTTCTAGCCTCCATTCCTATATATTCCATGCTTGTATTCAAGCAAAAGGCCTGAGAATTTTGTGTATCTTGTATTGTTTTGCTGCCATAATCTTGCTAGGAATTACATAGCCAAGCTCAGATCTCTTGTGCTATCTCTCTTCTACTTGCATTGCATCCAGATTGCTTCCAAGCTGCCATTGCTCAAGCACCATCCTCTTGTTGTTGTTCTTTGCATTCCCAATCCTTTGGACTCACATGAACACTCAGAGAAAAAAGGAAAGAACTAAGGGGATAGATACTGATACTACTGGATTTGCTAAGGTTCTTACTCTTCCAGGTTTGAGTTGTGTATTTGTTTTCTTTGTTTATCAAATTGTTTAATTACAAATTGTTAATTTCAATTCCATATCAAATAGAGTAGAAATCAATGTCTTTTCATTTGCAAGTAGTTAGTTAATTTCCAAGAGGGTTTGAATCTTTCATAGCAATCCCGGTGATGGATCCTCTTCTTCCCATCCCTGTGGATCTGAAGGAGAGAATATCTATAGGAGGTTGTCTACACATCATAGATCATTTGGAAAATCACTTGTTTTAGGTTAGTTTAGATTCAATACACTCAACACAAAATAACCACACCGGTTATTTTCTTGTTTAGTTTTAGTGTAAAAGTAGATTTGATTATTTAGAATAAAAGTGAATTGTTGTTTGTGATTGTAATATTTTGGTTTATGATTTGTTTAGATTAGTTTCCTTTCAGCAGTAGCATAGATTATTAATTTCATTTAGTTTACATGGACACTTCAAACTAGTTTAGCACTTAGATCCAAATTAGGTAAACAAACCATAGGGAATTTACGCTACCCATTCATAGCCTCTAAGTCTCCCCTTTGTCAACTCGGCTACCAGAGATCACACTACTAGATCTTAGTCACTGATCCTCCTATAGTTAGCCACACACATTCAAACATCAGCTACTCCGCACGACCTCGGGGGTCGAGTGTGGTTGAAGGTCATGTGTTCATTTTCATCCATACAAATTGGTGAACCCGATGTGAAGAGCTAGTCTCTAAGTGTTTCCACTTTCATCCATCCTTTATTCTACGGGTATTCTTATACCCCCGAATATGTCGGGATATGACGAGTACGTGGTTGACCCATTCTAGGTTTTGACATGTACCAATACACCATTCAAACATACCACAACAATCACCTTCACTTTCAACATGGGCAGACAACCGCTCATCCACTCAAAATCCTCTACTTTAGGGAACCAATGTTGGTTCTTTTGTACGCATCAAAGAACTAGATCAGATCACTCAGACTTACCCCCTTGAACAATCAAGTTCAAATAACATGACATTTACTGGAGAAACTAGTTCATCTCCTTAGGTATTGTTTCAACAGCCCATCACCGTGCAATCCGATCCACTCCCCCATCTTGATGAGGAGTATCTAGCATGATATGCTAGGAGTGAGCAGCAATTCCAAAAAATGAACCAATATTTTGATAGGTTGCAAGGGCAAGGTAGTGTCCCACTTCAAAACAATAACGCTACCCCACCACCAACTGACAATACAACCAATGAGGGGTGGAAACATCATGAACAATTCATAGCGGGACACCATATTCCTCAACAACCTTCAAGGGTTCAACCAAAGGAGTCTAAGCAGGGCACCACCCCATCAATGGTGATGTCATTTCAGCTTTGGTTGATAAGGTCAGGAGTTAGAGCTTGCCTAGAATACACAGAATTCATACGCAGGGCAAGCGTGGACTCCTTCTTACCCATAGAACCATGGGCAAATACCGACTACCTAGAACCCGCCAGTCTACATGAATATTCCAAACCATGTAGACTTGTTAACTGGGATGGGTACCTTGGGTATGCCTCCTCAAGCCACATATGGTCATCTACAATAGGTGCACACCAAGAAGTGCATTCTCAAATGCTATACCAAATGAAATGTGACGTTCCCTAGCTTCACGCCTTCAGCTCCATATCAAAGTAACCAACCCCCTTATATGCACATGTATTCTAAATCTCCACAGGGGACATGTACACCTACCTAGGTCCATATGGACAAATGCAAGGGATGTCATACACCCCACCAAATATTTATGTTGTCCCATTTCAGCAGCCAACACAGCCCCCACCTCCCCAACAAGGGTCTTCAATGGTGGAAACATATGCAATGGGGACTTATTCTGAATATCTCAAAGAACCCCTAGATTTCTCCATTCGGGCAAGTCATGCTCCCGAGACCCTTTCCTAATCTCCCAAAGTTCAAGGGGGAGGGTGATCCAAATGCTCACATCAAAGCTTATGCAATGGCCATTCGAGAGCTTCTCCCATGGGATGCAGTCATTGCAAAGATTTTCCCTAAGACACTTGAAGGTATTGCTCTCAACTAGTATTATAGGATACCAAAGGCTTTGATACACTCGTTCAAGCAACTAGTGTCAGAGTTTATCAAAGCCTTTGATATGAACAAGATTTTATGAATAGGAATCAGAGAATTTCTTCATATCAAACAAGAACATAACGAGTCTATAGCTCACTTCATTCAGAGGTGGTGACATGTTCTCTACTCTTCCGCAAGTGCTCCAAACATGGACCAAACGGAACTTTGTGATTTGTTCCTCCACTCCCTCAATAGAGAGATGAAGGAAGAGGTTCAAAATTTCCCACTAAGGAGCTATGAAGAGGTGCTAGAGGGTGCTCTTCGGATCGACCAAGTGGCCATCGACAATGGTCATAAGACCTACAGAGCAAAATGGGAAGTTAGTTACCCTTCTCAAAACACTCTCAGGCTACTCCAACAATACAAATAACAATCAAGGACCAAATATCCTTAACAAGAATCATGGAGTCACGACCAATGGTGTAACTAACCAGCCCAAAAATCCTAATGTTGTTAGTCCCACCGACAGTACAATGAATAACAACAATAATGGGAATAACAATGATAGCAATCAGAGGAGCAACAATTTCTCACCCTCAGTAAATGCTATGGATTTTAATCATCCCCAACAATAACAACAACCTCAGCCACAAAGACAAATGCCAACCCCAAGCCCTAGTCAATACCCCAACCAATTCCAAAACTAGGGGCAAGGGTTCCAAAGTGTTAACTATAACAGTCAACAACCAAACAATAACCATGGTTTTGGACCACAACAAGGAACCAACCAAAGGCCTCGAGATTATGATCCTGACTTGTACTGTGGTTTCCATAGGGTCCGTGGGCATGACGCAAGAACTTTCCATGATTGTAATAAGTTTTTGCAACGTTTTCTAGAAGACCAAAGATAGTTGTTTGTTGACATGTTTCTGGCCAATCCAACTGCGCCTAATCAAAACACCTATATGGGACCAGTGTCTCCATAGAACACGCCATTGGGAATCTTCAATGATCCTCTCCCCATGCGTCCAAAGGATGGAAGACTAGATCCTAATGGTTCAATAAAGGCATTGTAATAGGGACTCATGATCATGAAGCCTCAACTTCATCAAACCCATAGGTGGCACCTCCTTTGGATGGTCACCAACAAATGAAGATCATAGGTTTGGTTGAGTTGGATGCTGAACTCCAGATTAACGCTGCAACAAGAGCCAGAGACTATTCATCACAGCCAATCCCGATTTACCTAGTTGTCTCAAATAATGCTCATGACATGCTAAGCAAGCCAGTAGGGGCTTATGACTTGATCAATGATCTAACCAAGACCTTTTCACACATTTCCTTCTTAGATCTACTAAAGAATTCTCCCGCTCATCGAGCCGCTTCTCTCTTGGAAGCACTCGGTCTCGGCCATTTAGCTAACATTACCCCCACCACCAGGCATAGATAAACCATATAGACTTTGACGTTTTCCCTCCAGACAACCCGAAAGGGATATTGGGTTTGTATTTGACATAAGAAAGATGCCTACATATGCCAAAATAGCTCATAGAGGTGATCCAACCCTATTTTTGCAAGTCTGATCTATAACAACTATGTGAAGTGTGCGATGATCGATGATGGGGCAATAGTTAACATCATCCCCTTCTCTTTTCTTCAGAAGTTAGGATATGGGGAGACTAATTTCTCCTCGATGTGAAAACACATTAAGAGGCTATGATAGTCTCAAGGTGACCTCGATCGGGACCATAGTATTACTAGTCACTCTTGGACCCAAGATAGTGCTTACTGAGTTTTATATTATAGATCGAAACCAACTATAATATGATTCTTGGTCACCCTTGGATACACCACATGAAAGCAATCCCATCCACCCTGTTCCAAGAAGTTAGATTCCTACATTTAGGGAAATTATTTTTCACTCAGGGTGATCCAAAGCCCTTTGACATACACCTGGCCAACTTGAAGAAAAGGCCAGGGGTCCACTCTGAATTCGAGCTTCCCACCAACCAATTAAACAAACTAGTAAGCATGTTACCAGAAGAAAAGTTGGTTCCCATGGAATTAGAGGTTATAGGTTTGATCGAGGGTATTCCGCCTTCAAGGATGAAAGCGTTGTTGTAGAGATAGTTTTTCTAGGAACTACAACAAATATTGTTGAACTATTAGAAAAGGATTTTCCTATCCTTCTTCCCTTCGATTCCATGGGTATGGGATGCTTTGGGACCTGGTTCCCTTCCAGCAGATGAGGTTTTCATGGTAGATGTAACCAAAATAAAATAAGAACTTACAAAGGATGACTCAACATCTATCTTTCCGAGTGATTGCTGGACTCTCCACTTTGATGGGGCCAAGTGTCGCTTTGGTGCTGGGGCAGGTGCAATCCTTACCTCGCCCAAAGGAAGGGTCTTACCTTTTGCTTTCAAATTGAATTTTGAATGCACAAACAATGGGGCTGAGTATGAAGCTCTTCTATTAGGTCTCATTATAGCCAAGAGAATGGGCATCCTCAATATTAGGGTGTTGGGTGATTCACAACTAGTCGCAAATCAGGTATCTGAGGTATACGAGACTAGGGCTAAACACTTACAACTCTATAAAACTGTCGTGTTGGACCTAACTAAGGGATTTGATTTCATATCAATCGAGGTAGTTCCACATGAATGAACCTTCCTTCTGGAAGACTCTATAGTGACTTCCACCTCACGCTTCACCCCAAGTAATGATTTAGAGGACACCAACTTCATGGTTTCACTCCACACTGAATCCTTGATTCAGTAAAGTGCCAGTGGCATCAATGTTGACATACGTGGAAGCTGAGGGCCAGTTTGACTCTTTGGACCCTGTCGATGGGGATGAGTCAACCTTAACTTATTTAAATGCTTTGGCGGAATTACATCTTACTTGTCAAGAGGTAGAATTTTCCTTAATTCCACATTCCTCCTCTTATTTTGGGAATCCAATGATTGAGTCATCTCTGGGAAGAGATCTTGAAATTTACTGAGGTAGAAGAGGAAGGGGACTTGGAGTTTCCACCAGCCCCACCTGAGTTTGAGGAGGGTAATGCCTCCTTAATTGAGGGAATGATTGATATAAACATCGGAATGGAGGAGGAACCAAAAATCTTAAAACTAGGGTCCTCTTTAACTCCAGAGGAAGTAGAAATTCATACCCAAGTCCTTAAGGAACATCAAGGCCTTCACATTTAGTTATAAGGAAATGACGGGAATCGCACCACACATCGCAGTTCACAATCTTGTTACTAAGAGGACACCAAACCAATTAAGCAAAAATCAAGACCTATGAAGCCAAAGGTAGCCCTTATGGTAAAAGAAGAAGTAACGAAGCTTCTCCAAGTAGGATTTATCAAGCCAGTTGATTATTCACAATGGGTATCTAACATTGTCCCCATCTAAAAAAATGGAAAGATCCATATTTGCATAGACTTAGGGACATCAACAAGGCTTGTCCCAAGGATGATTTCCCACTACCATCCATTGATGTTATCATCGATGCAACAATGGCTGGATTTGAGTTGTTGTCCCTCATGGATGGGTTTTCGGATACAATCAAATCAAAATATCCACCGAGGATCAAGCTAAAACTACATTTATAACTCCTTGGGGAACTTATTGTTATGTCATCATGCCATTTGGTCTTAAGAATGTTGGTGCTACATACCAATGAGCAATGACCTACATATTCCATGATCTTATTCATAAGATTGTGGAATCCTACGTGGATGACCTGCTGGCCAAGGCCAGAAGTGCCAGTGATCACCCAGAGGTGCTTCGTATCATTCTCTCATGCTTGATTGAGTATGGAGTCACATTGAATCTAGAGAAATGTGTATTCGGTGTAATAGGTGGAAAGCTCCTGGGCTACATTATATCTTCACAAGGAATTGATGTTGACCTAGCCAAAATCTGGGCTGTGTTAGAAATGGTTCCACCATCGGACGAGTCTGGTATTAGATCTTTCCTTGGGAAACTCAGTGTAATCCAAAGGTTCATCCCTGACTTGACCTTTTCCGTTCATCCAATCAACAATTTGTTAAAGAAATATTATAGCCTAGATTGGATAGAGGAATGTGATGAGGCCTTCAAGGTAGTTAAGTGATTTTTGTTATCCCCTCCCACGCTAATGCCACCAAGGTCAGATCACCCTTTGATCTTATATTCGTGGGCTACAGACGTTTCATTTGGCCTATGTATGTTGGCACAAGAGGATGATGACAAATGAGAACGGGCTATTTATTTTATCAGTCAGATGTTACTCAATTACGAGACATGCTACACGCAGGCAGAAAAGGAATGCCTTGCCATAGTTTTCACAACCAAGCACTTAAGACATTACATGCTTAATCAAGAGACAAGGGTCATCATCAAGTCAGACCACTTACAAACATTCCTCATGCAAGGATCCTTGTCTAAAAAGGTTGGGTGTTTCATTACATTAATGGGTGAGTTTGAGCTAACATTTGTAAATAAAAAATTAGTTAAGGGTCAAATCATCGCAGATTGGTTGGCTGATAATCCATTAGATGGGGGTGATTTGGTAGATTTGGAATTTCCCGATGAGTGCGTATACTTCATTGAAACCAGGCCCCCTATCTCTATATGTCCTTGGTACACTGACATCATCAATTTCATCATGGACCACACGTACCCAGAAGGGGCAATGTCACAACAAAAGAAGGTGGTTACATAATTTCCGCTAAGTACGTCATCCTGGAATATGTGCTTTATCACAGAGCCTTTGACGGAATGCTATTGAGATGTGTTGATTCTGAAGAGTCTGAAAAGATTCTTTATGAGTCACATAGCGGGGTATGTGGTGGTCACTTTGGTGGCCACTACTTCCCAAAGATACATCAGATGGGCTATTTCTGCCCACCCTCGAACATGATGTGGTAGAGAGTTTGTGCGTAGATGCCACAAGTGTCAAGAGTTTTCCCATGAAATCCACATACCGACACAAGCTTTACAACCGATCACAACTCCATGGCCCTTCTCCACGTGGGGCCTAGATCTGATAGGGAAATTCTCTCCCTCATCAATAGATGGCCATAATTTCATAATTACAGCCACGAGTACTTTACCAAGTGGGTAGAGGCCATGCCCCTTACCACTGTCCCTGGCTCTATAATCACTAAGTTCATCTTGAACCAGATCATTTGTAGGTACGGGGTGCCACAGTCATTATTTCTGATAATGGCACATCTTTCAAAAATGATGAGGTGTGTGAGTTATGTGTAAAGTTCAAAATAAGTCATCACACAGCTTCTCTCTATTACCCTCAAGCTAATGGACAAGCCGAGGCTACCAATAAGACTTTAAAGTCCATTCTTCTAAAAATGTTAAGGAGAATAAATGAGATTGGCATCTAAGGATTTTTCCGGCCTTGTGGGCCTACCAAACGTCAGTTAGAACACCAATGGAGAAAATCCCTTTTCTTTAGTGTTCGGTGCTGAGGCAGTTCTACCACTAGAGGTCAAACTACCTAGCCTCCACATTTCATTACATGGGATCCTAGGAGAAGAGGGTTATCGAGAAGCTCATCTCTCCCAATTAGAAATCCTCGATGAAGTTAGATTGAATGTTGAGCAACGACAATGTATACGCTGACCGCATGGCTCGGCAATACAATAAAAAGGTATATGAACATGAGATCTATGAAGGAGATTTGGTGTTAAGGCTCGATAGCTGAATTGACAAGAAGACCGGCGAGGGAAGAAAGTTTAGACCTAGGTGGATAGGTCCATATCGAGTGGTGGAAGATTATAAAAATGGTGCATTCCATTTGTGTACTCTAGAAGGTGAGGAGTTTAGTGAATCCATGAACTCCCTTCACCTAAAGAGATACTACGCATGATCCATCAACATTCTCATATGTACATTATTGCATCTGCATTGCATTTTCATTTGTCCATTCATTTTGTAAAAAGTGTGATCAAGGGATTTATTCTTACAAAAACTCCTAAAAACTTCTAAAATATTTGGTAAAATATTCAAATCATGTCTCTTCAAATATTCATGGTATCATCAACTATTTCTGAATCATTTATCAATCCAAACAAGACAAGACAAAGTTTTGATAGTAACCATACCAAGGCTTGCATACTTGGTTCTACTTTTGGTCTCTTCTTAGGATAGGTGTCTTTTGTTCATGGTCTATTCTAGAAGCTTCATGGTGTCACATCTATCCCACATACATCTCCTTGGAAATAAGAACATTCTAAACATTTTTCCCAAATAAGTAAGTCAAATGCAAATCAACAAAAATTTTTTTTATTTTACACATTTCTTTTCCCTACCAACCTTCGGTGTTGAGCTTGCATCTCTTACTAGTGACGTAGGGTTGGGAAAGGAAGGAAATTCCCTTACTCACCTATGCTTTTTCCATGGTGATAAGCCATGCTTCCTACTGGTAGCATGGGGCAAGGTGTAGGGGGTCTCTTTGACAAACCTGAAAGTCATAAACAATTAAATCAATTACTGTGAAATCTTAAGTCAAAACAAAGTGAATTAGATGTTCAAAATTCCAAGAAGAATTCAAAACCTTAAAACCATTTTTTTCAACCAAGTGGCCATCTATGGATCCAAGTCTAGATAAACTGCAGAGCAATTCACATTCTAAACTATGAGGTAGCATTAGTGGGGTAAGGTTGTAGCATCCCAATTTGGCTCTGTCAAACCTCTGTCTTCTTCATCTCACCATTACCATTCAACAAATTTCATGGCTTGTGCCCTTTCTAACTCTCGGTGTTGAGCCCTCGCATCTTACTAGTTGTGTGGGGTTAGGAGTGGGGCAAGCATATCTATTCATCATATCATTATGTCATCACATTTTTTCAAGACAAATACGAAGTACAAAGATTGCAAAAGAAACTAAGTTTAAGATCACATTGTGTTTGCATCATCATATATCAGCATTATAAAATACAAAAAGAAATCATTCTGTTATCATTTCATATCCACTACATACATTTTGAAAAGCATAGAAAATCAGAAATTCTAAACATCTAAGAGTACACATGTGAATCAAATCATCAATGTAAGACAACTCTATGCAAGGAATAACCAAGCCAAAAAGAGATATATGTACATATCATGGTGTGTCATAGTTTTGTACAATTCCATCATGCACTAGGTGCGGTCAAAACACTCGCAATGAGCACGAAATACCAAAACATCACATATGCCTCACAAAATGGAGACTAAGCAATAAAGGCACTCTGCCTATCCACCCCTTTGAGGCCCCTTATGACCACTCTAGTTACAAATTTCTTAGGAGTTATTCTCAAAAGTATTCAAAAAAAAGGGGCAAGCCTAACGCAAATCCATTCCAATTCAACCATTCTTAAAAATGAAAAAAAAATGGTCACCATGGGCTCAGAGCTCAAAAATCACCAAGTCAATATGCGCAAATGAATTTGAAAATGAGTTTGTTTAGATATATATATATATATATATATATATATATATATATATATATATATATATAACTTCATTTTGAGTGTATGTGTTCATAACTTTTTTTTGAGTGTTGTGTTCACATGGCATATATATTTCTATATCCCCACATATGGTAAGTCCTCTTGTCATTTTAATTTAGTGTTTATTTTTCAATATTTTATCTATCTACACTTGAGTCTTCTTTTTCTCTTGCAGGTAGTGAGGAGTTTGGATGGTGAGATTTCAACACATGGGCGTGTCAGGTATAGCTTCTAACTCCCCATTTCAGGAATGCCATACTCAGACTCTACATTTTATGCCTCTTCATGGCTAAGACACTTCTCCGAGGGGGCAATATGTACGCACCCAAAATTACATGTGCTACATTTTGGGAAAATGGTTACAAAAGTCCCTAGTGATGATTCAAAATCCTTTCGAGAAGGTGTTCGAGCTCCAAAACCCACTTGTAGTATATATTTGTAGCCTAAATAGCCTTACATAGCTTCTCCTTGCATTTTTCTAGTTTTCCCCTTCATTTTGTGCTTGCTTTGGCCTTAAGTGTCAAAACCGCCACCCTTCCTGGGTGGTGGTTTGCAAACCGCCACCCTACACCAGGGCTTCTAAACCGCCGCCCCCATGGAAGTAGTCCTGATCGATTTTTCTAGAATCTTCACGTGAGAAATTACATGTGATGATTCACTTAAGTTTATCTTTTGAATGCGTCCGTGAGTTGAATTTGCTAAAAATAGCTTCATTTTCTTGGTTCTCCTAGTTCCTTCTATTTTTAAATAGATTTAATGAGTGGAACTGCCTCTTCAATTCCTTATGCATGAAGTAACCTTCTAGCCTCCATTCCTATATATTCCATGCTTGTATTCAAGCAAAGGTCCTAAGAATTTTGTGTATCTTGTATTGTTTTGCTGTACCATAATCTTGCTAGGAATTGCATAGCCAAGCTCAGATATCTTGTGCTATCTCTCTCCTACTTGCATTGCATGCATCCAGATTGCTTCCAAGCTGCCATTGCTCAAGTGCCATCCTCTTGTTGTTGTTCTTTGCATTCCCATCCTTGAACACATGAACACTCAGAGAATGAAAGGAAAGAACTGAGGGGACAGATACTGATACTACTGGATTTGCTAAGGTTATTACTCTTCCAGGTTTGAGTTGTGTATTTTTTTCTTTGTTTATCAAATTGTCAATTACGAATTGTTAATTTCAATTCCATATCAAATAGAGTAGAAATCAATGTCTTTTCATTTGCAAATAGTTAGTTAATTTCCAAGAGGGTTTGAATCTTTCATAGCAATCCCCGGTGATGGATCCTCTTCTTCCCATCCCTGTGGATCTGAAGGAGAGAATATCTGTAGGAGGTTGTCTACACATCATAGATCATTTGGAAAATCACTTGTTTTAGGTTAGTTTAGATTCAATACACTCAACACAGGAAAATAACCACACTGGGTTATTTTCTTGTTTAGTTTTAGTGTAGAAGTAGATTTGATTATTTAGAATAAAAGTGAATTGTTGTTTGTGATTGTAATATTTCAGTTCTATGTGATTTGTTTAGATTAGTTTCCTTTCAACAGTAGCGTAGATTATTAATTTCATTCAATTTACATGGACACTTCAAACTAGTTTAGCACTTAGATCCAAATTAGGTAAACAAACCATAGGGAATTTACGCTACCAGTTTATAGCCTCTAAGTCTCCCCTTTTCAACTCAAACTAGAGATCACACTACTAGATCTTAGTCACTTGATCCTCCTATAGTTAGCCACACACATTCAACAAGTATTTCATCATTTTCTGATATATTTTCTTCCTGATTCTAATAATTTCTAAACAAAAAGAAATTAATGCTTGGAATGAACAGATTTGGATATGTACAATTTGATTTTCTTTTTGTAGGTATAATTTTGTTATTTACGATTGAAAAATAAATTAGTGTTAATAGTCTATGTAAGATGACTTAGTTTTTCTTAAAGGATTTCATTACTACAAGTGTTAGAAACTTATTGTTGTTATTCTATGCAATTAGACTTTAAAATTATCATCCTGGTATGTGGGTTAATTTATTTTGTTTGATCATTGGTTACTGAAAGAACATGTTAAAATGATTTAATAGAGGTGTTTCTACACTTTGTTTAGTTGGATTGTTCCTATAAACATATATAAATGTATTTTGATTGTTTTAAAAGAGAGTTATTGTGCATTTTATAGAGGTGCTCATTACCTAGGGAGAATATGTCTAATTGGTATTTGGAAATGATGATTTCAAACAATTTTGTTAAGTTGTTTGTTGATTGGAAGGTAAGAAAAATAATAGTTGAATCTGTACCATGTGAAGCATGATTTGCTTGTGGATTAATCGAGAATTTGTATGTTGAATGATTATGGTTTGATTATGTCTTGATCCTTGTGATTAGAGTGAAACATGATTGCTGAAATAGAAATTGGTTGTTCTATTTGTCTACATTCATAATTGTATCTTGATGAAAAACATGTAATAATACATCCTCCGTTTGTATTACCATATGTTTGTTGATAAATAACTTGTATATCGTTTCATATTTTATTAAATAATTGCATCGAAATGGAGTTAATATTCATGCCAGTTCATTTTGAACTGACAACATACCACTACTCCAGTCTTGCATGACAACTAGCCGTCATGTTTGGATATGCGGAAACTCATGTCTTGTGAAGTTTAATCATGGCATGGATTTGAATGAGATACTTGGATTTCAATTTTTAGAAGGATGATATCCCATAATTTTTACTAAATTTATTGGGATCTTGGACCCATTGTTAATATTCAAACCTCACTATGTGAGAGTTACCATAATAGTTATATAATTTGCCTTAACGGCATATGTAATATATGATTTTAATAAAGAGATGATTACCTTGTATGAAAGAATATCTTAATATGAGTAAATGATAAATATTAGAAGTGAGAAATCTTACTTATCATAAATTGATATATTTATTTATTTTATATTTGTCAATGTATGAAGCCGATAGTTGGGCAATTATTGTAATAATCAACTGTCTTTATTTCTAAATTAAATAAGCTATTTAGTGGCATAACTAATCAAAGGAATAATTAAATATACATGTTTTAATATATATTTAATTCGGCCTTTCGGTAAACTTGGTATTAATATGATAAGATTGTAAATCTGTTGTATAGAGAATGGAAGGGTATCGTGTAAAAGGTAATTTAAGGTTAAAAAACCAAGTATCGAAAATGAGAAACTAAATGGGAAGATAAATAGATGAAAAGATCCATTAGGCATATTAAGGGATAAGTACATGCAAAATACTAAAATAGATACATTTCAGCATAACGAATGTACTTATCTCATGATGATCCTAGTTGGCCTTTGGCATTTATCTCGATATAAACTCTTGCAAGATAGGTTAAATTGGAAATAAAGTAAATACAAACTATAAGATCTAGATAACTGTGAAAGGGATAGTTGTGAGGTGGTGGAAGACTTAAACTCATAAGACTAGTGTGTTGTCTTGAGTTTAGCCATAACCTACACGATGAAGGAAAACTTTGGCCAAAGTAATGCATTGATGGTTGTGCATTGTCTGATCACCTAGTCCTCCAATTAAATTAAAATTTCCAATAACTTGATCATGGGAAGTTGAACACTGAACATGAGGTAGAAATGGTCAAATACTAGAATACAAATTCAGAAAAATAGCTTCGTGGTAGACCCAGGACTTTCACATGGTTCCCATGACTGAAAAGGTTGAGCCAAAATGCTAGTAAGCATTGTCACTCAAAGTAGTGGCGAAGGGAGATCGTGGAGATCTAGATACACCCTTCTCAGCCACACATGGCTTACACGGATGTTATCAGATAGATCAAAAGAACAAATTTGATTTAAAGAATTTGATTAAATAAATATGTATGAATGCAACTATGTAATCTATTTTTATGTATGTTTTAAAAAATATCCCCATTTTCTAGTTCTAGTAATTTTGAGCGTTACATTTTGGTATCAGATCCAGAGGCTCAGACACTTGGACATTAATGGGACACACGTTCTAATAAAAGTATCCTCTTTTATAAAAACAAGAAACTTTGGCTAGGCCGGCAATAAGAGCTAATATGGCGAGTGACAGTGGGGTAAATATTGATGACGTGCCGGATAATACGGCTGCTAAGTTAGAAGAAATCCTCAACCTTTTGAATGACACCAAACCAAGTTGTTGCCTTAGAACAACAAGGTCAGGGTGGTGAAGAGAATGAGGATCGTAGGGATGAGAATCAGGGTGATGAGCAATATGATGATCAACCCGAGCACCTGAATGAAAGGGAAAATAAGAAAGCAAGGTTGGTTGCTTTGAGTTAGCGAGGGACATTAAAAGAATATCCCCACCTAAATTTGATGGTACAACTCTTGGGGATGGCACTGAAAATTGGCTATCCGAAATGGAAAAGTATTTTGAGATTAGGGACTTTTCAGAGGAGACAAAAGCAATATGGGGAGCCTACCAATTTTCCCGTGAAGCATTTCTAGTGGGATAACCGGAAAAAATGGAACTAGGAATTAATTCTTGTATGATCACGTGGGAGTAGTTTAAGGCCTACTTCCATCAAATATGGCTACCTCAGCTATACTTTGACCAAAAGATGGCAGAATTCCAAAATATGACTCAAGGAAAGTACTTAGTTACAAAATATTGGGAACGTTTCACTCGATTGCTGAAATATGTTCCTATGTATCAAAGGGATGAGAAGTTTAGAGTGAGAAAATTTATAATGGGATTTAATCCTAGCATTGGTGGTGAGGTAGATGTTCATGGACCTACTTCGATGGAAACAGTGTTTGAAAAAGCTATCAAGCAAGAACAAAAGCTACAAAGTATTTATGCCTCTAAAGAGGAAAATAGAAGGAAATATAACAGTTTTCAAACACCAACACAAGTAAACCAACATGGAAAAAGGAAACAACAAGTTCAGGCCTATCAATAAAAGAGGAATAGTAGGTAGAACTATTGTGAATAATAAAAATAATGGGCAACAAGGAACAAGTTTCAGCCAGAATAAGATTGAGAGAAAAGGACCTCTGGGTGGATGTTTTAAGTGCGGTGGCGATCATTTCACTAACAACTATCTGCAAAGAGGACAATGGAATAACCAATAGAAGGGATCTACTAGTAAATAAAGAGGGGCAACAACATAAGATTTATGTTATGAGTCCATAATAAGCAAGCAGAAAAGCAAGCGACTCCCATTGAAACCTCAAGTAAGCTTTTTGGAGAACTGTTTCTATTTTATTTGATTCCGAGTTCAACAAAATGTTTTGTTTCATCTAAAGTAGCTGATAAACTCAAAATAAGAGCTGGGTACATGGAACACACTTGGGTATATGAGTATGTAAATAATGTTGTACATAGAGTGAAGCAATGTTTGTTTGAGGCACCACTAGAATTACTTGAGTTCACAACAAGATTAAACTTGTATATGGCACATCTTTCATCTATGATGTTTTCATAGGTATAAATTGGTTAAGTCAACATAATACATCCTTGGATTGCTTAGGAAAATGTGTAACTTTTACTGCGATGATCAACAAAAAAAGCAGTGTTCGGGTGTTAAAAGAGAGTTTGTCACTAGGCGATTTCTACCATGCGGATGAAAAGGTAAAGCAAAAGGGCTTCCATCTATATACTATGTAAAAATATCAAATTTGGGATAGGAAATTGAGCCTGAAATTGAAGCATTTCCCATTCTAAGGGAATTTAGAGATGTGTTTCCAAATGAGTTGCCTGGACTTCCACCTAAGCGTGAATTTGACTTCATAATAGAGGTCAAACCAGCAATGGAACCAATTTCCAAGGCACCGTACAAAATGAATGACAACAACCGAATTAGTTGAATTGAAATCTCAATTACATGAGTTATTGTCCTTGGGTCTGATTAGACCAAGTATATCACCATGGGGTGCACCGGTTATCTTCATGAAAAAGAAGGATGGGACCCTCAGACTTTGTATTGATTACTGAATGCTCAACAAGGTAACAGTGAAGAATCGGTACCATTGCCCCGATTGATGATCTATTTGATCAAATGGGGGAAAAAAGTGTTTTCCAAGATAGATCTCAGATCTGGTTATCATCAACTATGAATCAAGGATGAAGATATCCATAAAACTACTTTTAGAACAAGGTATGGGCATTACGAGTTTACAGTTTTTGCCCTTTGGTCTAACAAATGCACCTGCCACTTTCATGAACTTGATGAACAACATGTTTAGGGAATACTTAGACCAATTTGTACTTATCTTTCTCGATGATATATTAATATACTCCAAGAATGAGGAAGAACATGATGAACATTTAAGGATTGTGCTGGGAATTCTCAAAAAACATAAATTATATGGAAAATTATCTAAGTGTGCTTTCTATCAATACGAAGTACAATACTTAGGCCACATAATAAATAAAGAGGGAATCTCGGTGGACCCTTCAAAGATCAGTGCCATCATGGAATGGCCAACACCAAAGGATGTGCATGAAGTGAGAAGTTTTATGGGTCTAGCAGGCTACTATCGGAAGTTCATAAAGGACTTTTCTAAGTTAGCGGGACCTATCACTTCTTTGCAAAAGAAGGGTAAGAAATTTGTTTGGGACATCAAGTGTGAAGAATCCTTTAAGGAGTTAAAAGGTAGACTCACAAGTGCTCCGGTGTTGAAGATTCTAGATCCAAATGGGAACTTCCTCTGGTAACCGATGCTTCCCTGAAGGTTTAATTTCTATGGAAGATGGGCATGTGGTAGCTTTTGAAAGTAGGAAAGTTGAGGGGCCGTGAAGTAAATTATGCAGGGACATGTCTTGGCTTGCTGCGATTGAAAATGCGCAACGGTGGAGGCTTTTTCTTGGAAACCTTTTGAACTCAAAACAGATCATCTGGGCTCATTTACATCTTTACAAAATAGATAAATCTAAATGAAACACAGGCAGAGTGAAGATGGATGGAGTTCCTATTATGACTTTGTATAAATTACATTAAAGGAAAAGAGAATAGGGTGGCTGATGCCTTAAGTCACGAAAGTATATTGCTGCTATAATTACATTAAGAACCCAGTTTAAAGATGAAGTCAAAAATAAGTTAACTTGATGACCCCTACTATAATCATGTTAAAACAACTTTAGAAAAGATCCGAGAGACAAAAGGTATGATGGTTTCAAGTTGGAAACATATGGGATTCTATGTTATAACAACAGAATATATGTACCAGAGGGTAAAGAACTCAGAAGTAAAGTCATGAGATAATTTCATGATGTTCCCTACTCGGGACATCCAGGAGTAACAAAAATGATGGCGGACATCAAAAAAGCAATACTTCGGAAAAATGAAAAGTGATGTGATTCTTTATGTCTCACAATGCCTAGAATGTCAGCAAGTAAAGGCTGAACATTCACATCTAACAGGATTATTATATCCTCACAATGTGCCAGAATATAAGTGGCAAGTTATAAGTATGGATTTTGTCCAAGGTCTACCTATGTCCCAAAATAAACATGATGTTATACTTGTAGTTGTAGACAAGTTAACTAAAGTGGCACATTTTATAGCAAGTAATTTAAAGGATAATTCACCCATACTAGCAAAAAGGTTTGTGCAAGAATTTTTCGATTACATGGAGTTCCAAATAATAATTTTAGACAGGGACTCAAGGATGACTTCCATATTTTGGCAGACTTTGTATGTTGCCTTAGGGACAAAATTGAACATAAGTTCTACCTACCATCCTGAAACTGATGGTCAAACTAAAAGAGTAAATCAAGTGCTAGAAGATTTACTAAGAATGTATTGCATGGATCAGCAATACAAATGGGAAGAGTATCTTCCCTTGGTTGAATTTTCCTATAATAACACCTACCATTCTTCCATTCAGATGGCTCCTTTTGAGGCCTTATATGGTCGTAGGTGTAGAACACCAATAAGTTGGGATAATCCTGAAGATAGAGTACTAATTGGACTTGAAATGCTATGGAAATGGAAAAATAGGTTAAATTAATCCAAGAAAGATTGAAAGAGGCCACAAATAGACAGAAAAGTTATGCTTTAAAAAATTAGAATTGTGGGAGATAAATTTTTTTCTTAGGGTCAAACCTAAAAAGAGTTCCATTTCATTTGGCGGTCAACCAAACTATCTCCTAGGTTTGTAGGACCATTTGAAGTCCTAGAGGTCATTGGACCAGTAGCCTACAAGCTAGCACTTTGCCTCCCGCTCTATCCAGGATGCAAAATGTATTTCATGTATCCTTGCTTAAGAAATATGTACCTAATTTAACACATGTACTTAATTGGGATTCATTGTAGGTTCTGGATCCAAGGGTAATCACGGTTGAGCCTATAAGGATACTAGAAACCCGCAAGTTACACTTGAAAAACCATGAGGTTTCACAATGTAAGGTCCAGTGGGACCAATATTCTGAAGAAAGTGCCACTTGGGAGAATCTGGAAGATATCCAAACTACTTTTTGCATCTGTTTGACTGATTTTTAAGAATATATTTTTGTTATAGTGCTAAATTCAGTTTTTCTATAAAGAGGTAGATAAGAAAATCCTGTAGATAAGCTTACAACTGAATATTGGAACTAAGGTACTTTTTGATGAATAGTTACTGTTGAAGATTTTGTAATGAACCTGGAAAATATGTCGTTTAAGCAGTAATGTGTTATGTCTACAGATTATGTGACTGATTTTCTAGATATATAAGGGATGTTGTGACCTTTATGATTCAGCTGAAATGATATTGATACAAATTTTAAGCTGATTTGAAATATATTAATGCAACAAATGAATGATGGGTTTAGTTTTTCTATTTATCCTGAAATCATCGAGATGATGATTATTCTAAGGGGTGGAGTATGTAACATCCCAAAATTTCTTGTAAGTTAAATTAACTACGGTTAAGTCTAAACAGGATTAGATGAGATCATCATTAGGTATAAAATTCATTTGGTTCGTCGTATCATGACCCACAACTTCTATGGGGCATGACATTATGGAATGAATAACCCCACACCCACCTTGATGATCCTTCCTAAAACATGATTAGGCCTTAATCATAGGTAAAATGATTCATAAATGATAGTGAATCTTTTGGTTATTTATATTCGGTTACTTTATTTTAATCATTTTGGTCATCTTTTGTTTTGTTCACTTTTGCGATGACCGTGATGAATACTACCTCTATTTTATTTGACAATGCTATATCAAACCAACTTTATGAGAATATTCAAATTATTATATTTACGGACTTGGTGATTTTCATTTGTTTGAATGTTTTATATGGAACATGGGAATTCGAATAATTATTACGATAACATATTGTTGGCAATATGTGGACTTATATTATGATGATTAATTTTACCATTAAAGTTAGGTATCAATTAAAATAAAAATTAAAAAAAAATGCATTATTAATTTGTGAAATTATATATTTAAATCCTAAAAGGATTTGGCATGTAAATCAAAAGTTAAAAAATTATAATAATAATATTTTAATATTTAAAATATGAGAGTTTTGAAAGGGACACGCCTTCATCTGACACCAAGTATGTGGCATCACAACATGCATTGATGCATGAAGCAACATTTGGAAGCCGAAAATTCTCCATTATAGTATAGTTTCTTCATTATATTTTCTTTTATTTCTCCTTTGTCTATTTTCATTCTTCTCTTCTGGAATACCTGCGTGAGTTTTGGAGGAAAGAAGGATTCAACTTGTTGGAGTGGGAAGAGTAAGAGGTTGTTGATTCTGGGTTTACTTCAGGCATGAATATCTTCTCCCTTCTCTGCAAGCATTATTTGTAAATAATGAGGAAATACACATTCTATTTTAAATGGCAATTAAATGAATTTGTGGACAACTTTTGATTTAATTGCTTGGAAATGAAATCTAAAAAGGAAATTGATGGATTATGTATTCTCTTAAGTTTCCTTTGTGTGGTTTTAGCTAAACCTAGAAAAAAACATGAGATGGGTGTTCCTAATCAATTTTATTTTATTTTATTTTCTATTTAAATTTGATTTCTAAAACCCAAATCGATTTACGCTCTGGGTTTTATTACAGTCAAACAATAATTTATTTGTATGAGCAAAGTGATTTCTTGGTAGTGTGAAAAATGTTTTTACCAGGTATTTCATCATTTTCTGATATATTTTGCTTCGGATTCTAATAATTTCTAAACAGAAAAGAAATTAATGTTGGAATGAACTGATTTGGATATGTACAAGTTGATTTTCCTGTAGGTATAATTTTATTACTGATTGAAAAAAAATTAGTGTTAATAGTCTATGTAAGATGACTTAGTTTTTCTTAAAGGATTTCATTACTGGAAGTGTTAGAAACTTATTGTTGTTATTCTATGCAAATAGACTTCAAAATTATCATCCTGTGGTATGTGGGTCAATTTGTTTTGTTGATCTTCGTTACATTACCTGAAAGAACATGTTAAAATGATTTAATAGAGGTGTTTTTACATTGTTTAGTTGGATTGTTCCTATAAATATATATAAATGTATTTTGATTGTTTGAAATAAAGTTATTGTGCATTTTATAGAGCTGCTCATTACCTAGAGGGAATATGTCTAATTGGTATTTGGAAATGATGATTTCAGACAGTTTTGTTAAGTTGTTTGTTGATTGGAAGGTAAGAAAAATAATAGTTGAATCTGTACCATGTGAAGCATGATTTGCTTGTGGTTTAATCAGAATTCGGATGTTGAATGATTATGGTTTGATTATGTCTTGATCCTTGTGATTAGAGTGAAACATGATTGCTGAAATAGAAATTGGTTGTTCTATTTGTGTACATTCATAGTTGTATCTTGATGAAAAACATGTAATAATACATCCTCCTTGTATTACCATATGTTTGTTGATAAAATAACTTGTATATCGTTTCATATTTTATTAAATAATTGCATCAGAAAATGGAGTTAATATTCATGCCAGTTCATTTTGAACTGACAACATACCACTACTCCAGTCTTGCAGGACAATTAGCCATCACGTTCGGATATGCGGAAACTCATGTCTTGTGAAGTTTTATCGTAGCATGGATCTAAATGAGATACTTGGATTTCAATTTGTAGAAGGATGATATCCCATAATTTTGACTAAATTTATTGGGATCTTGGACCCATTGTTAATATTCAAACCTCACTATGTGAGAGTTACCATAATAGTTATATATTTCACCTTAACGGCATATGTAATTTATGATTTTAATAAAGAGATGATTACCTTGTATGAAATAATATCTTAATATGAGTAAATGATAAATATTAGAAGTGAGAAATCTTACTTATCATAAATTGATATATTTATTTATTTGATATTTGTCAATGTATGAAGCCGATAATTGGGCAATTATTGTAACAATCAATTGTCTTTAATTTCTAAATTAAATAAGCTATTTAGTGGCATAGCTAATCGAAGGAATAATTAAATATACATGTTTTAATATATATTTAATTCGGCCTTTTGATAAACTTGGTATTAATATGATAAGATTGTAAATCCTGTTGTATAGAGAATGGAAGAGTATCGTTGTAAAAGGTAATTTAAGGTTAAAAAACCAAGCATCAAAAAAGAAACTAAATGGGAAGATAAATAGATGAAAATATCCATTAGGCATATTAAGGGATAAGTACATGCGAAATGCTGAAATAGATACATTTCAGCGTAACGAATGTACTTATCTCATGATGATCCTAGTTGGCCTTTGGCATTTATCTCGATATAAACTCTTGCAAGATAGGTTAAATTGGAAATAAAGTAAATACAAACTATAAGATCTAGATAACTGTGAAAGGGATAGTTGTGAGGTGGCGGAAGACTTAAACTCATAAGACTAGTGTGTTGTCTTGAGTTTAGCCATAACCTACATGAAGGGAAAACTTTGGCCAAAGTAATGCATTGATGGTTGTGCATTGTCTGATCACCTAGTCCTCCAATTAAATTAAAATTGCCAGTAACTTGATCATGGGAAGTTGAACATTGAACATGAGGTAGGAAATGGTTGGATACCAAATATGAAGTCGGAAAACTAGCTTTGTGGTAGACCCAAGGACTTTCACATGGTTCCCATGACTTGAAAAAGGTTGAGCCAAAATGCTAGTAAGCATTGTCACTCAAAGTAGTGGCGAAGGGAGATCATGGAGATCTAGATACACCCTTCTCAGCCACACATGGCTTACACGGATGTTATCAGATAGATCAAAAAGAACAAATTGGATCAACTAATGGAAAGTCTATCTTGTTACAATGTTAGGGAATGGGAGAAAATAGAATTTGGACTGAAATTTCATCTATGATGGAAGATCAGACTCCATAATACACCCTAAAGAAGAGGAGTTAAGCATATAAATATGTGAATCTTTGATAAAAATCTCGGGAAATATAAGTGGGGTCATATGCTTATGGACATTGGTTTAAAAAGTATGCAATGTATTGCTAAGGTCGAAAATGAAAGAAAGATTGCGAGATAGTACAAAGATTTCATCTCAAAGAATCATAATACACTCATATAAAGTGAAAGAAATTGGATATATGGACATTGTTGAAGGAAAGGAAGAGAAAAAAATTAGGTCAAAAAAGATATGGAGTTGGTCGATGTGGAGTATGGATGTTATCATGAGAAAGGACATATAGCAAAGTATTGCAAAAATGGGCCATCAAACATAAGGAGGTATGTAATCAAGTTTTTGATATGCTTGTAATGAATATAGAAACATGGCTTTTGAGTGAAAATGAAGAATATTGGAATGCTTTATGTGCCACAGGTAGGGCACATTGCATGATTTTTGTGATCTGAGTTAGCTAAAGAAAGAGGATTCAAATACGAAACCACTGAGTTTAGAAGCTTAAGAAGAGGAAGAAGCTAGTCAAAGTACTAAAGAGGATTCCAAGAGTGCTGAAGTGAAAGGGATACTTTGGGATCTATTGACGAAGTAATGAGATAAAAAAATAAGAATCGGTCAGAAGGTGCGAGAGAGGGCTTGAGACCTTCTTGGGTATCTCATCAATCTCTTCCATGATGACATATGCATCTACTAGGCTTCTTAGAGTATATATGTGAAAATGAAGCTTTGGAGTGAGGAGTTGTCTTGGTTAGTATGTTTCCTCTTCATGGTTTTGAGGTATGTCTCTTAAAGTCATTTAGCATGTTATTATTGGTTGGTCATGTTGGGTATGTCGAGTTTCATGTCTTGTTCTTTAAAGCATATAAGCTAGTGTTGCATAGTTGGTGAACTCTTGAGGTCTAAGTTTGTCTTGTCGAGAAGAAATAACATGAAAATTATGTTTCGATGAATTATGATTCATATATTTATGTCTTGAAAAGAGATTATTGTATTTTGGTAATCATTCATGAGGCCTTCATTTGGTCAAAATATGTGTGTTTAGCACTATTGACATGTTTAGTGGTTGATGATGTCTCTAAGGAGTTTTCTCACGAGTAAGCAGTGTATCATGAGTTGTCATGGACCTAAGTAGCATGTTTCATGGATTCACATGTGTGTATGGTGTATGTAAAGCTTGAAGTGGTCTTAAAGGAGTAATATATGGTGTGAGAAGTCTCTTTAGGTCCGCTGATCATTCATTGTTAAGACATGGTCATTTGTGAAGTATGAGTCTTATAAATTGTCATGAAGACCATCATGAGTTGGAAAATTCTGTATTAAGTTCCTCCATGTGTCTACTGATGTCTTGATAATCATGAAAAGGAGTCCTCTTTGGTGTATTACATATTTTTGAGTGTAAAGTCTATGGAGTCTCAAATAATCTTATATGAATTTTATAGTGTGTTATAAGTCTGTCATGAGCTTCGAGGGCTTGAACCATGTATGTATAAGGATATGTGAGAGTTTATAAAGCTATAAAAATGCCTCGAGAAGTTTGATGGATATGTCGAGTTCATTGGATTATATTTCAGTCCTTATGTCTCAAAGTGCGGTATATTTATGTAAAACAAGTTAGTGATTTCATTCTGATAGTGTTAATCCTCGGTTAAAAGTATATGAGGGTGTTTGTCATTAACTTAAAAGCAAGGATCATATATGTCTCAAATCTTGTCATGGTGGCTGTATGAATCTTGAAGGTAATTGTCATTTGTATTAGGTATGAGTATGTTTAATGCTCACAAAAAACTCAAGTTTGTGTTAATATGGTTTATAGAATCATAAAGGTGTCAAATTGCTTGTAGACATCATAAGATTGTCCTACGGTGGTGTCTTAGCATATTCGGTATGCAAAGATGAAAATCTCAGTTGATAAAGAGCTCAAGAATGGTTAATGACCTGTATTCGATTAAGACACTTATGATAAGGTTTTAAACATGA